>OZ053298.1:26911847-27275794 GCA_964056655.1 Arabis hirsuta | reverse complement strand
TCTGCTGCTTGTGCTTCGTGATGTCTCTCTTGCGTGGCTGCTGTGTCGCGATGAGTGATAGTGGCGAGATCCAAGTCTCAAGGAATGAGTATCGAATCTCTTTCTCTCTTTTGTGTGTTGCGGCTCTCTGCTTGATATGTCTCCTTCCCCCTTGCGGCTGCGTGATCCCCTTTTTATATGCCTTAGGTGGCTGGCCGAAATTAGGGCTTCTTCTGAATTAGGTTTAATGAACTTTCCATATTGGGATTTTCCAGTAAACGAGAGCACCACGTTTGGTGTAGGTGCTCCTTCTGGGCAACAGGTGCTCTTTTTGGACAGAATCTTTCAAAAAGATTCTATTTTCCTTCTTTTTCGCCAAGTCCATTTGCAAGATTCTAATCTTTGTTTCCAGCCACTTTTGTACCTAGAAAGACTCAAAAGAGAACGAAAGACTCGATAAAGACCTACAAAACAAGGGTCAAAACGTGCCAAAAATGCATTATATCACATGACTTCGCGGTTTCTGGCGAAGGTCTCGGCCCTGTTACGCTCCTCCGTTCTCCGGCTATACTCCTCGCGTCTCCCGCCGGTCACTTTCTTCAATCCTTAAACGCGGGTGTGTTCAAAGCATCTGAAACCCGTGGAGAACCTTTTCCAAACACGCGGTCGTCTTTTCCAATGAAACCGCCGGCTTCTCCCCTCTATTTTCCGGCGAGAACCTCTCCTCCATCGATCTGTTGCTCGTGAGCAGCTCCCCCTTTTCCGAGCCGTCACTGTGTCGCGTGGGCTCGCGTCTTCACGCCTCCACCGGTTCTGATACAAGACTCTGCCGCGGCGTGCAGATCTGTCGACCGCGATAAGGTGAGGTTTCGACTGGAGCCGCGGCGCGCAAATTTGTTGACCGAGCCGGCGAGCCGTTGACTGGAGCTGCGGCGTGAAGACCTGTTGACCGAGCCGAGGCGAGCCGTTGACTGGAGCTGTGGCGTGCAGACCTGTTGACCGAGCCGAGGCGAGCCGCTGACTGGAGCCGTTGATTACGAGCTGTTGACTGGGACCTTGAGAAAAACCGACCGCGTGGAACCCAAACCGTTGGGTACTCGATCCATTTCAGGAGGAAACACGAGTTGTTCGCGGTTTACGTGAAACCTGTGTTGTACTGTGAAGAAACCAACCGTGTGGAACCCGAACCGTTGGGCACTCGATCCGTTTCAGGAGGAAACACGAGTTGTCTGCGGTTTGCGTGAAACCCGTGTTGTACTGCGAAGAAACCAACCGTGTGGACCCTATCCGTTGGGCGCTCATTCTGTTTCAGGAGGAAACACGAGTTGTCCTCGGTTTGCGTGTCACTCGTGTTGTGTTGGTGGACTCCGAGTTACGGGTGGCGTAACCCGTATCGCTTCGTGAGTTGTTGTAGCGTGGATCTGGTGTTAACTTGAACCACGTCACGATGTCTGATGGAAGCCAGAACCTAACGTCTTCTCCCGAACCACGGTCTTCCGGAGATTTATCGGTTACCGGAACTCCGTCCCACAGTTATTCCTGGAGCTCACCCTCTCCAGAGAGCCGTGAACCTAACCGCGAAGAATTTTTGGTGCCTTCGCTCCAGGACTCTCCTGGAGAGACGAATGTCGTTGCGTTGAGACCTGGTTCGGCGGACTCTCAAATTAATGAGCAGCGAGGGCGTGCTCGTCTTACCGCCTATCCGGCGGGAGTTCCGTTAAACCGAAAGAAAATCGCGAAACTGACAGGACCCAAGTCGGCATGCTCAAGTCTATCTTCGCCCAAGTCACTGAAGTTTCTTAGAAAATGCTTTTGTGTTCCCGATGACGTTGAGCTGATGGTTCCCTCTCCTACAGACCGAGCCCACCGACCTCCGCCGGGTTACTTCACCCTTTATGAAAGCTTCTTCCACGAATGCCTCCTCTGGTTTCCCATTCCCGAAGGCATTTTAAAGTTTCTATGGAGATACAACCTTGCGCTTGCTCAGATAAATACCCACGGTATCCGTCACCTGGTTGGAATATTAATCCGTGCCATGGAATGCGAGGTCAAAGTTTGCATTAATCACTTAGAGTGGATGCTGGAGTTCAGACGGCGCGGCGAGAAAGAAGAGTTGAAGTACTACATTTCGAGCAAAGCAACAGGAAGGGTGATTCACGACTTTCCCAGAAAAGACGAGTTTCAGGAAACTCATTTTTTCTTTGTCCGAGTTTCGGAAGCGTCGGTTGGTCCAGACTGTCTGGATATAGGGAAAACTCGTTGGGAAGTTCTTGGTAGTTGAACCGTTGATTGCATTTTCTTGTTGATCCACTTGCATTAAGATTTGTGGAGTCACTTGTTTTAATTATTTTTTCTGACTTGTCTTTTGCCTTTTGTTTTGTCCGAGGAATACTTGCTGTAAAGAAGTGTAGCTGGCTGCGCGATTTCTGTCTCCGTAGGGTTGAAAAAGCTTTAGCAATTTCACAAGGAATTCCCGTCGACTCTTCATCTTCAGATTCGGACATGAGGAGACCGTCGTTCCCCGAACATGAAGCCTTAGAGGGGAAGCTGCGAAGAAGTCGAAGCAGGCTGCAGCGACGACACAGAAGGATGCTGGTCCCTCTACGATGGGGACGCCAAACCGGAGTGCTTCAAGAGATGTTTCGGAGTCGCGTGATATCCCCGCTGCGGGTACCCCCTCTGCCCCGCGGCTGCCTACATCAGGGCCGCCAGATGCGAGGACCCCGGCGGTCGCTGCTCCTAAGGCTGCCCGTGGAGATGCCGCGAGGCGGGGTAAAGGAAAAGTCGTAGACTGCGGCGCGGACAAGACCGCGGCTCACGATAAAAAGCGTGTCGCGGATCGTGCTGCAGATGGGACAGCGAACCAAGGCAAGGAGAAGGCCGGGGGTTGCGACAAGTCGACCGTTGGAGATGCTCCTGGTAGCAAGCGTCCTCCCCCAAATGCGGCAATTGGTACTACCGACGGAAAGATCCCGAAGAAGCAGCGCATTGCTCCTCCTCTTCCGTGCCCATCAGAGATCGTCTCGTTGTCGTTGAACCCTGGAGTGTTTCACGATAGTGCAATAGCTGCTGCTACCCTCTTCTCTGGGATTACCTTGCCGGCTGAGCATCTACCTTCGCCGAGTACCTTAAGTAGAAGTAGGTCCTACGCAGATATGGCCCTTCGCGGAGCTAAGGTAAATCTGGATTCGTTTTGATTCTACCGTCGCGCTCTGCATGAGATTAAATATCCTAACTTCTCTATTGTTTTGTAGTTTTTTTCTCACCTGAACAGCATGGTGCTCGGGTATGAGGCGGACGCTCATAAGGACATGTCTAGGCTCGAAACTGCTCGCGAGGAAGCTAGGTCGTTCGAGAAACAGTGGAGAGAAGAGGAAACCAAGGGTGTCGCGGAGCGCGAGAAAGCGGCCAAGGAGATCTCCGACCTTAAGTCCAAACTTAAGACTCTCTAGAAGAGATGTGAAGAAGCGCGCAAGGAGAATGTACAGCTTAAACACGGCGTCACTAAGCGTGACTCGCGGATAGCGGAGCAGCAGAGTGTAATTGATACTGCCGCCGAGGCCTGCGACTCGCAAGTCGCCAATGCCAAGTGTGAGCTGGTCAAGGGCTTTCAGGAGAAGATAGAGCGAGCCAAGGGAAAGCTCAAGACGCTTACCGGTGTTGTGGCTACTAGGATGGTCTTCCTTGCGCAAGTAGACGCGAACATTGAGCTTGTCAAGCTTTTGCAAGGCGAGGAGCCCCCAACTTTAGCTAAGGAAATGGAGAACCTTGAGGCTCGCGGATTGACGTATGCTGGAGCGTACGAGGATTTTGACAAAGCTGCTGCCGCTCTGAAGGCAGAGCTAGTGACCACGGAAGTTGCTGACAGATTTACCATTAGCGAGCCGATAGAGCTCTCTGCGGCCAGAATTGGGATTCGCGACCAATTTGGCTCGAATGAGGGTAATCAGGATCTTCCAGAGTTAGGTTTGCAGGACAAGCGTTCTGGCGAGGAGGTTTTCGTTGATGCACTTGCTGATGGATCCCTAGACCAAGCGTTAGAAGGCGCTGACCCTGCTTCTGTTGGTCCGTTGGTACCAGTGACTGTTGCAGAGAGCAACGAGAGCCCGCAGAGGAAGAAAACCCGTTGCTTGTTTGATTTTTTTTCTTTTATGCTTTGCTTTGGAACTTAGAATGCATTGTACGCCTGGATGGCTTTATCCAACTTTTTGGGATCTTTGTTATGGTTTTTACCTTTGATTGAAGAGGATAGTGAATGCATTTTTTTTTTCGAAAGACTTAGTAATCTTTGCATCTCTTTTATGTCTTACAGTAGAAAGACCCGATATAGGTCTCCGCGCGTAGTCTGCTAAAGACCTCCGCGGGATATCAATTAAAGATTTCTGCGGGTAACATGCTAAGGACTTCCGCGGGATACAGTTACGGATTCCCATGGGTAGAATGTTCAGGGTTTCCGCGGGGTACCAGTTATGGATTCCCGCGGGTAGTAGGTAAAGGAGTTCCCAAGGAAAACCCATTAAGGATCCCTATTTTGCAGTTTTTCCCTTCAATGGTTTTTGCGAGAAACCTGTTTAAGGTACTCTGGTTTCTTAATGTGTTAGCGATTTGTCAGTCGGATTACACTATGATACGTCCGGTTTACAAACGGGTTTGTTCTCAACTAATATGCTCCGGGTATATGCGTGTTCCGTAATTAAGACCAATCATCTTCCATTTGGGTTTTCTGATGAACATATTTGGTTTACAGGCGAGTTTTCTTTTAACAAGTCTGCTCCATGAATGAACACGTATCGCGTTGCGACCAACGTTTTGGTTGTTGGGTTTAGAATGATCATTTCGGGTTTCCGCTCCTATAATGAACATACAGCGATATAACCAGTGTTTTGTTTACTGGGTTTAGAATGAACATTTCGGGTTACGCGTGTGTTCCCCTTTGAACACACCCGCTCGATAATGATCATATACAAATTTGTATAGCGCGCTTGTATTTTGATGAGATTGTAATAGTCAGATCTGGAATATTTGTTGCGGATTTGTTGCTGTGGCCAACAGCAACGAAAATGAATAAGAGACGTCTGATATTGTGAAGACTTTGCGAAAATCCGCGAGGGATGCAATTGAGAGAGTAAAAATTTTGTTCTTTATTGATCACAAAATTGTTACAAAAAATAGGGAGTATACGAGTATACGCACCCACTCCCCCCTTTTTTAGGAGGGGGGACAGCTGAACCCGTCTTAAGACGAGCTGCCTACGTACCCTCTGCAGGGATCAAGCCGTCTCGTAGTTCATGTAAAGTGAGAGCAGTGTCTCATCGACGGTACTGCTTCAAGTGTCGTGCGTTCCACGAACGAGGGATTGGGACGCCAGTCATGTTGGCAAGTTCGTAAACACCTGGTCTCACGACCTTTGTGACTGTATAGGGTCCTTCCCAATGAACTCCAAGTTTGCCGGCGTTGGGCTCTGCCGTGTTTTGGAAAACTTCGCGTAAGACCAAGTCGCCTGCGTTGAATCTTCGAAGGCGTACCTTGGAGTTGTAGTACCTGGCCGCGGCATTTTGGTAGTTGGTGATACGCACCAAGGCTTGGTCGCGCCGTTCTTCTATGAGATCAAGTTCATCAATTAGCAAGAGATGGTTGAGGCCTTCCTGCCCCAACAAGAGTCTGCGGCGAACTCCTGGAAAGTGTACTTCAGCGGGAATCACACACTCCGTGCCATAAACAAGGGCGAATGGGGTTTCGCCCGTTGCCCTCCGCGGAGTCGTGCGATACGACCACAATACTCCATCTAACTCGTCAGCCCATCGTCCTTTTTTTACGTCGAGGCGGGTTATAAGGCCGTTGATGATTGTTTTGTTCACTGCTTCAGCCTGGCCGTTTCCTTGAGGGTACCGCGGGGTGGACTTGTTCAAGCGGATCTTCCACTTCTCGCAAAAAGCTTCGAATCGCGTAGAGATGAACTGGGAGCCGTTGTCTGTGATGATTTCGTAAGGGACTCCGTGGCGACAGATGATGTTCCGCCACACGAAGCTCTCTACCTGAGCATCGCGGATGCGAGCGTATGCTTCGGCTTCCACCCATTTAGAAAAGTAGTCAGTTAAGACCAGCAAGTATTGCTTCTGTCGTGACTTATGTAAGGGACCGACAATGTCCATAGCCCAGCGCATAAATGGGTATGGTGATGTGATGGATGAAAGTAGTTCAGTGGGCTGGTGGATCTTGGGTGCGTGCCGTTGACATTTTTCGCATTTGGCGGCAAACTTCTCGCAATCCGCTATCATTGTTGGCCAGTAATAACCATGACGCTTGATCCTGATCACGAGTGATTTTCCGCCGAAATGATTGCCGCATGAACCGCTGTGGACTTCCTCCATGATTGCCCTTGCTTCTTTTCTCTTGACGTAAGCAAGTAGTGGTCCGGATATGCCCCACTTGAGGACGTTTCCATCCAGTATGATATAACGAGCAGCTTGCGCCAAAAGTTTACGGGCTGCCCACTTATCAGAGGGCAAAGTTCCGTCAGTGATGTACCCACGGATTTTGTCAAGCCAGCGCCTGTCGCAACCGTATTCCACGTCCTGCGAAACGTCTTCCATGTCAGTATCGTTGTTTTCTGGAGAGGACTCTAGTGTTGGTGCTATGATTGCGTCCTCCGGGAGTACGGTTTCTTTTGAGGGAGGAGGTGTGCTGGTACCATTTCTGTTATCAACATCCATCGCGTCTTGGGGGGTTCCGCACTTGCTGCATTTCTATTAGGTTCGGGACCAAAATCATGTTGGATGATCGGGTCAATTCGCGTCTGAGGCTCCTTTGGAGAAGAGGAAGGTTAGTTGGTGTCATTAGTTACAACTTCTTGTTGACGAGCCTCCGTTGCTCTTTCCTTCTCTTGTGCTTGCTTAGCGGCCTGTGACCGAGTAAGAACATTTACCGTTTCTGGCTGAGCTATACTCGGATGTTCAATAAATTCCACCGGGACGATTCGCTTCAAGTCTGGATCAGAAGTGGAAGCTAGAGCCGCCAAGGCATCAGCGTTTGTGTTATCTCCCCGCGGGATTCGCGTGAGACTGAACTCCTCGAACTTCGCGGCTAACTCCCTAGCCACTGCCAGATAAGCTTCCATTCGGTCGTCCTTCGCAGCGTACTCTCCGTTGAACTGGTTAACCACGAGCTGCGAGTCGCAGAAAGTGTCAACCCGCTCGATTTTTAGTCCTTGGGCGAGTTTCATGCCAGCAATGAGGGCCTCGTATTCGGCCTCATTGTTGGATGCTCGAAAACCCAAGCGGAATAATTGTTCAAGTATTTCGCCTGTGGGAGAGGTGAGACGTATGCCGACGCCGGAGCCATTCTTGGATGACGAACCATTCTTGGAGCTGCCAATGTTGTGTTTTGACAACACAAATTTCTTCGGGAAGCTCAATGAGAAATTCGGCTAACACCTGAGACTTTGCGCAGGTTCTGCCGCGGTACTCGATGTCGTATTCGCTTAGCTCAATAGCCCATTTGGCCAGTCTGCCAGATTGGCTCGGGCTATGCAGGACGGATCGAAGCGGGAAGGTGCTGAGGACGATAATGGAATGAGATTGAAAATATGGCCTCAGCTTCCGAGCGGACATGATAATGGACAACGCCAACTTCTCCATCAGCGGGTATCTCGTCTCGGTATCAGTGAGAGACTTGCTTACGTAAAAAATCGGCTTCTGCTCACCGCGCTCCTCTCGAATCAGTACTCCGCTAACTGCCGTTGGTGACACCGCCGTGTACAGGAACAGTGGCTCCCCCTCGACAGGCTTAGCGAGTACCGGAGGACTGGCCATATATGATTTCAGCTGTTGGAACGCCTCCTCGCACTCCGATGTCCAATCAAATTTCTTGATCCCCCGCAGTGTGTTGTAGAAAGGTAGACATTTATCGGTAGACCGAGAAATAAATCTGTTGAGGGCGGCTACCCTTCCTGTCAGACGCTGCACTTCTCGCTTGTTACGGGGTGAGGCCATGTTGATAAGTGCATCGATTTGTTTTGGACTGGCCTCAATGCCTCGATGGGTGACTAAGTAGCCAAGGAATTCTCCTGACGTGACTGCGAACCTGCACTTCGTTGGATTCAGCTTCATGTTGTGGTCATTAAGCTGCTTGAAGCATGCGGCAAGGTCTGCGATGTGGTCTTTCTCTTCCAACGATTTCACCAGCATGTCATCTATGTAAACCTCCATTGTTTTACCGAGTTGAGCCGCAAACATCTTGTTGACTAAACGCTGATATGTTGCACCGGCGTTTTTCAGACCGAAAGGCATAACTTTGTAGCAGTATATTCCGCGGTACGTGATGAAATCGGTCTTCTCGCGATCATCTGGGTTCATCAGGATTTGATTGTAGCCAGAGAAAGCATCCATAAACGTCAAGAGTTTGTTGCCCGCCGTGGCTTCGACAAGACGGTTGATATATGGTAGGGGAAAGCTGTCTTTTGGACAAGCCGTATTCAAATCAGTGAAGTCGACACACACTCGCCATTTCCCATTCTTTTTCTTCACGACAACAGGATTAGCCAGCCAGTCGGGGTATTTCACCTCTGTGATGGACCCGACTCGCAGAAGCCTTTCCACTTCATCATTCACAGCCTTGGCTCGATCAGGACCCAGCTTTCGTCTTTTCTGCTTTACGGGTTTGAACGTTGGATCGACGTTCAGCTTATGACTAGCGATATTGATATCAATGCCCGGCATATCTTCCGCCGCCCATGCGAAAGTGTTCACGTTTTTCTTCAGGAATGAGATCAGTTCTTCCTTAATCTTTTCGTCGAGTGTAGCTCCGAGTTCGACGCATCGCTCTGGGAATTCATCGTCTATGCAAACTAAGATGACAGGATCGCAGGTTGGCAATGGACCTTCTGTTTTTTTATCCTCGTTAAGCTGTAGTTGCTATAAGAGTTGTCGCGCTCTTTCTCTGGCTCGCGGTCTGTTTTCATCTTTTTTCGTCTTTCCGCGGGTTCTGGGCCTGTATTGCGGAGTTTGTGTTCCGCCAGGAAGCAGATGCGGGATTCCTTCTGGTTTCCCCATATTGTCTTCACGCCCCGCAGAGTGGGGAACTTGATGCACAGATGGTAAGTGGACGGAACAGCACGCATTAAGTTGATCCAGGGAGTTCCCATTATTACGTTGTAGATTGCCGGGTTGTCTGCCACAGAAAACTCCACTATTTTGGTGATATCGCCAGCGCGAACGGGTAGATGGATTGTCCCTATCGTCATTGTGGTTGTTCCAGAAAACCCAGTGATTAGCTTTGGCGATGGCCTAACTTTGGACAGATCGATGCTCATCCGTTGAAGGGTATCGCGGAATATCACATCAACAGAACTGCCCGTGTCGATCAGCACCCGCGCCACGTTGCGATCGTCAACGATTAAGTTGATCACCAGCGGATCATTGTGTGGTCGGTCGATCCCTTCAGTCTTCTTTTCTTCGAACGTAATCACCTCGTTCGGGTACTTCGATGGTTTAGGCCAGTTGATGCTGGATTCGGCACGCCGCTGGTATGCCTTGATCGCAGATACCGTATCAGCGTAGTCTGGAGATCCTCCCATAATCATGTTGATTCTTTGGCGAGGGCCCCCTTGGTCTTGTTCGTCATCTTCCCTACCCCTCTTCGGGGGGTTGTTGTTGTTTTCGCGCTCAGCGTCCTCCTCGTTATCATCCATCGCGAAATCCTTGATGTCGATGTCTCCTTTCAGCGTGCCGGCCGCCAGTTTTGCTGCCAGCTTCAAGCCCAGAACTCGGCAATTAGCAGTGGAGTGCCCGTAGATGCGGTGGTATTCGCAGAAAACTTCCTCGTTGAACGTGCTTTGATTTCTGACACATGTATTGCTTCTGCCGCGGCCCTGGCCGCGTCCTCGACCACGGCCGTAACCTGACGTGTCCGCCTGGAAATTATGGGCTCCCTTTAATCCTCCCTCGTGCTGCACGAAACCGGACCCCTGGCTATTTTTCTTCGGGTTTGGGGGGTTCGTGGTCGGGGCGGGATTGTTTTGGTTGTCGGTCTGCTTTGTTTTCCCGTGCTTTTAGGCCAATATTTGCACGTTTTCTTCGCTTTTTGCAAAGCCTGTTGACCGGTGTAGAGCATCTTGGATAGTGTCCGGCTCGTTCACGGTTAACTCTTTCTTAAAATCTGATTCGTACCACAGAGCTTTCTTCAGAGCCTCTATGGCAGCTGTGTCAGTTAGCCCCTCCACCTGAGCTAGGACGGTTTTGAATTGCTCCATGAAACTTCGAAGAGATTCCTTTTGTCCCTGCACCAAGGACCACAGCTCGGCATCGGAGGTTCCGCGTTCCATGAACATTCCGTAGTGTTTCAGGAATGCCGCGGACAACTCGTCGAACGTGTTGACCGAATTCCACTTCAACCTGGAAAACCACTGGAGCGCCGATCCCTTAAGATTTTCCACAAACATGAGGCATTGGGCGATGTCCTTCTCGCCTACCCTGAAGCTCAGGCGTCCCATCGCGATCATGAACGCTCGGAGATGCTCTGTTGGATCGGTTTTCCCCTCATACGGAGTGATTTTTATCCTTCCGGGGTCTGCAATGTTTGCTTGTGCGATGCGCGCTGTGAAGGGGGTAGTCCGTGCTTCTTCGAGGACTCGGTCGATCTCGGGTGCTTTGCTCATAACCCGATGAACCTAGGATCGGACCATCCTTAACTCAGCAGCATTTTGTGCCATCTCTACGCGGAGTTGTGTCATCTCGTCCTTCTGGGATTGGAGGAGAGTTCTGCGTTCCTCGTTAAGTTGTTGCTCTACCCAGTGAACGTTCTCTTCTTCCTCGTCATACTCCTGATTACGCTCCAACCACGAGCTGCTTCGTTGAGGCGCGGCTCGGGTTTCCCGTGCAGTGTCGCGGGGGTCTACCGAATGTTGTTCTCCTATTGGAACTCTGTCCAGGTCAATCACCGGAGCTCTCCTGTCAGCCGTTGGAGCGTCTGCCGATGTGCTCGGCTCGGCGATATCAGCCATGGGCTGGATCGTGGGTATACCACGGATCCTCTGGGCGCCCATCGGTGTTGAGAAAGTTAAGGACGATGGGATCACGCATGCTGCTGTTCTCCCGTTTAGGCTTGTTCCCCTCCCGCAGGAACGGCTCACCGTTAGCGGAGAGCGTAGCTCACTGGACAGCGCTATGTTAATCTTCTCCTGGATCAGTTGTTCCATCATGGTTCTCATCTGCTCCAGGAACTCTGGCGTCGTTTGGATCGGCCCTGTAGTCTGATTGGCGATGGGCTGCGGCCGCGACTCGTTTTCAGTTCTGCTTTCGCCCGCCATGATGGGCAGTGGGTTAGCGTCAGTTCTGTCTGCGCCGATATCGTCGGACCGCGGGTTGGTGTTGCTCCCGTCTCCGCCGGATACGTCGATGACAGGCTCGTTTTCTCCGCGGGGATCGACCGTGGGGTTGCTGTTCTGATTTTCTTGAGTCATCTCTTATTGTTTGCAGGGTGATTCCTTCGTGTAAGATAATCTAGGTTCCCCTTAGACGGCGCCAAATTGTGGGAGTCGAAACTCGAACAATATAATTTGTCTAGGGTTTGAGGAACGGAGATTTCTATGTTACGAATCACGGAATGCAAATAATAAGAAGTTAGGTTTTCTTTATTGATGTTTATGCGAATCAATATTTACAGGTGTTTATGTGAGAAATTTTGGATCCCCTTCTATGAGGGTATATATAGTTTCTCTGCGGCTAGAGCTTCCGTTGAGGAGATAGAGATGTCATCCTGATTCTGCGAGATTCTCTTGCCGCGGAGTCGGTCGCGCGCTGTGGGCTTCTCTTCATGGCTTGGCCCACTTCTGGATGCTGCGGTCCACTCCTGGGTACTGCGGCCCACTTCTGTGGTCTGGTCCAATGTTTACAACCAACCCGCGGGCTATGCTTATGGTTAAGCCGCTGGTCAGGTTAAACCAGAAAGTGGGAGGTTTCCGCGGGAACCCGGTTAAGAATCTCCCGCGGAAAACCTGTTAACCGTTTTTTCCCATACTTAGCCAATTTTTGGAGATTGATTTGTAAGGGGTGGATTTTGACCCCTACAGTAGACTTCTGGTACATGCTGGTAGAGGCATGGAGGGCGAACAGGCCCAGGTGAGGAGGTTCCTCGGGGGACTTCGAGCTGAGCTGAGGACTCGCTGCAGGGCGAGTAATTTCGCCACGAGGGCGGAGCTGGTTGAGACTGCGGCTGCAATTGAGGAGGACCTCAGGGAGCAGGTTGTGGTGGTTAGTCCACCGGTGCAGCAGCAGCAGCAACCGAGGAGATCTCAGCAGCAGACGGGATCGAGCAGGGGCGGCAAGCCTGCGCAGGGTCAGAAGAGGAAGTGGGAGAGCACTTCTGGGGCCAGTCAGAGAGGACAGAGTGGTCCGGGATGCTTTGTGTGTGGAAGCATGGATCACAAGGTGGCCAGTTGCCCGAAGAGGACTGAGATTCGGGGTGCCCAGGTGTGCTACCACTGTAGGGAGCCAGGGCATATCAAGCCCAAGTGTCCGAAGATGCAGCAGATGGCGGTGGTAGCAGTGCAGCCGTTGGCGGTCCAGCCATTGGCCCAGATCGCAGTGACGCCGCGGGTTTTTACTTCGGCTGAGGCGGGCGGCTCTAGCGCCAGACCGATCATAGGTATTGTTCCGACTTGACTTTTTCTTTTAAATTCTTGTGGATTGAATTTTAGTCGGGTTGAAATTGTGAGTCTGCGTTAGAGTGTCGGATCTTAAAGCACATGGGATTTGTGCAGGGACCTTAGTTGTGGGCGGGTGTGAGTCCCACGTGTTATTTGATTCGGGAGCTACGAATAGCTTCATCACTCCGGAGTGTGCGGAGGGCAGCGGGATCCAGAGCGATTCTGGGGAGCAGCCGGGAGTAGTTAAGGTTGCTGGTGGGAGAACGTTAGCTACTTTCGGGCGGGCTCGTGGTGTGGATGTTCTGATGGCGGGCGAGTTGATGCCAGCAGATTTGGTCATTAGTCCGGTGGAGTTGTACGATGTCATCCTGGGTATGGATTGGTTGGATCGGTACAAGGTCCATTTGGATTGTCATCGAGGACGTGTAGTGTTTGAGCGAGAGGCTGGGAGGTTGGTGTTTCAAGGGGTGAGACCGACTTCCAGAAGTCTTATGATTTCAGCGATACAGGCCGAGCAGTTGATTGGGAAAGGCTCTGAGGCGTATCTGGCAACGATAGTGATGCCAGAGGCTGTTGGAGAGGTTGCAGTTGGGGATATCCAGGTCGTTCGGTATTTTTAGGATGTGTTCCAATCATTGATGGGTTTGCCACCCTCGCGGTCGGATCCATTTACGATTGAGTTGGAACCCAGAACAGCTCCGATATCCAAGGCACCTTACAGTATGGCTCCAGCAGAGATGGCAGAGCTGAAAAAGCAGCTGGATGATCTGTTGGGGAAGGGTTTCATCCGGCCTAGTGTTTCACCGTGGGGAGCACCGGTGTTGTTTGTGAAGAAGAAGGATGGGACTTTCCGGTTGTGTATCGACTATCGGGGGCTTAACCGAGTCACTGTGAAGAACAGGTATCCTTTGCCGCGCATTGATGAGTTGTTGGATCAGTTGCGAGGGGCTACTTGGTTCTCTAAGATAGACTTGGCGTCGGGTTACCATCAAATTCCGATCGACGAGGCGGACGTCAGGAAGACGACCATTCGGACGAGGTATGGGCATTATGAGTTTGTGGTGATGCCGTTTGGTTTGACGAATGCACCAGCAGCGTTCATGCGGTTGATGAACGGGGTATTCCAAGAGTATCTGGATGTGTTCGTGATCATCTTCATTGATGATATCCTGTTATATTCGAGGAGTCCAGAGGAGCACGAGGTGCATCTGAGGTTGGTTCTGGAGAAGCTGCGGGAGCAGAAGCTGTACGCGAAGCTGAATAAGTGCAGTTTCTGGCAGCGAGAGATGAGCTTTCTTGGCCACGTTGTGTCTGCAGAGGGAGTGTCTGTGGATCCGGCTAAGATAGAGGCTATCAGAGGTTGGCCTAGACCGAGGAACGCCACCGAGATCAGGAGTTTTCTTGGGTTGACAGGTTATTACCGAAGGTTCGTCAAGGGATTCGCGAGTATGGCGCAGTCGATGATGAAGCTAACAGGGAAGGATGTCCCTTTTGTTTGGTCTCCAGCTTGTGACGAGAGTTTCGGGAAACTGAAGGAGATGCTGACCAGTACACCTATTTTGGCGTTACCCGAGCCGGGTGAGCCTTATGTGGTGTATACAGACGCTTCGGGAGTTGGTCTGGGTTGTGTGCTGATGCAGCAGGGGAAGGTTATTGCGTATGCTTCGAGCCATTTGAGGAAGCACGAGTGCAATTACCCTACCCATGACTTGGAGTTGGCTGCAGTTATCTTTGCATTTAAGATCTGAAGGTCTTATCTTTATGGCGGGAAGGTGCAGATATTCACAGACCACAAGAGTCTGAAGTATTTCTTCACTCAGCCGGAGCTGAACCAGAGACAGAGGCGCTGGATGGAGTTAGTTGCAGAGTATGACCTGGAGATTGGGTACCATCCGGGTAAGGCTAATCTGGTTGCAGATGCGTTGAGTCGGAAGAGGGCAGCTTCAGATCAGGAGCGAGATATGGAGGCTCTGGTGAGCGAGTTCAGTACGTTGAGGTTGTGTGTGATCTCACAGGAGCCGTTGGGGTTGGAGGCAGCTAACCAGGCAGATCTGTTGAGCAGGATCCGGGTTGCACAGGAGAAGGATCAGGGTTTGATTGACGCTTCTCAGGCGGCCGGTTCAGAGTATATAGTCTCAGCGAGTGGGATGATACTGGTGAACGTGCGGGTTTGTGTACCCAAGGATGAGGATCTGAGACAAGAGATCCTGAGGAAGGCTTATTCGAGTATGTTATCGATTCATCCGAAAGCGACCAAGATGTATCGGGACTTAAAACGGTATTATCACTGGGTCGAGATGAAGAGGGATATAGCTAGCTGGGTTGCAGCGTGCAACGTGTGTCAGCTGGTGAAGGCTGAGCATCAGGTCCCAAGCGGGTTATTGCAGAGTTTACCTATTCCGGAGTGGAAGTGGGATATGATCACGATGGATTTCATGACAGGACTGCCAGTGTCGCGGACATATGATGTGATATGGGTTATTGTGGATCGTCTGACCAAGTCAGCACATTTTCTGGCCATCAAGAAGACCGACGGAGCGGTGGTGTTGGCTAGGAAGTATGTGCGTGAGATAGTGAGGTTGTACGGGGTGCCAGCAAGTATTGTGTCAGACAGGGATCCGAGGTTTACTTCAGAGTTCTGGAGAGCTTTTCAGTCTGAGATGGGCACGAAGGTGCATATGAGCACAGCGTATCATCCTCAGACGGATGGGCAGTCTGAAAGGACGATTCAGACATTGGAGGATTTGCTGAGGATGTGTGTACTGGATTATGGTGGTCATTGGGCTGATCATCTGAACTTGGTAGAGTTTGCGTACAACAACAGCTATCAGGCGAGTATTGGGATGGCTCCATATGAGGTCCTGTATGGGAGGCCGTGTAGGACACCATTATGCTGGACTCAAGTGGGGGAGAGGAGCATGTTTGGTGTAGACTTTGTTCAGGAGACGACGGAGAAGATCCGTGTCTTGAGGCTGAACATGAGAGAGGCTCAGGATCGGCAGAAGAGTTACGCCGATAGGAGGCGGAAGGAGCTGGAGTTTGAGTTGGGAGATATGGTGTATCTCAAGGCAGCTATGTTGAGGGTTCCTAACAGATCCATTTCAGAGAATAAGCTGAGTCCGAGGTTTATGGGTCCGTTCAGAGTGGTGGAGCGGGTCGGACCGGTAGCTTATAGATTGGAGTTACCTCAGGAAGGCTTTTCACAAGGTCTTCCATGTTTCGATGCTACGGAAGTGTCTGCATGAGTCTGAGGAGGTGTTGGCGAGGATTCCGGAGGATCTTCAGCCCAACTTGACGTTGGTGGCGAGGCCTATGAGGATTCTCGAAAGGAGGATCAAGGTGCTGCGCTGGAAGAGTATACCGTTGGTGAGAGTCGTGTGGGACTGTGACGGTATTGAGGAGGAGACTTGGGAACCAGAGGCGTTGATGAAGACGAAGTTCTCGAAGTGGTTCGAGAAGCAAGCGGTGGCTTGAGCTCTTTTTCTTGTTTTCAGAGTCTGTATTAGCATGTTGCTATGTTGTGATGTTGTGATATTGTATTTTGTTGTGTTGTAACGAGTATACATTTTGGAGATTTAATAAGATGAGTTGCCTTATTAAATGTGCATTAAGACGTGTTTTTATGAGATTGACGGGTGCGTCATGTATTGGTATGACTGGTGATGTCATGGATTTGTGATGACTAGTAGGTCATGTGGAGGTCTAGCGATAGAGTTCTATGTGAGTTAGAGCTTGTTTATCGGCTAGGGAGACTAGAAATGGAAGTTCTATGTGAGTTAGGGCTGTCCATGTTATAGTAGGATTATCTGGGGATAGGGTTCTATGTGAGTTAGGACTTGTGATTCCCCAGATGGCGCTGGGAAATAGGGGTCTTATGTGAGTTAGAACCTGCCTATTTCCTAGGGGGAGTCTGGAATAGAAGTCTTATGTGAGTTAAGACTGTCTTTCCAGGTACTCTGTGAAACACCCTAGTGATTGGGTTGTTTCGGATGACCATGAGAGGTGATTTCAGTCGACAGGTGCCTAAGATGCATGTTACAGAGTGATTGCCCCAGGGGGTCGTGGGTCTCCTGGGTATACTTGAGTGGATAGTGATGTTCTCTCCGGGGGAAAGTGGTTCCCTTGCATATACTTTGAGGGGTCGAAGCCTCTCCAGGGGATGTGTGATTCCTCTGCAGCCGATAGCTTGATGGACTGTGTGTCCTGAGAGTGGGAGGGGCTGGAGCATACCGAGAGCTGGATGGACGGCGGTCCTGAAGGTGGGGTGGTATGATATACATCGAGAGCTCAAAGGGTGCCAATCCTGAGAGGGGGGTGTTGTATATAGATATGAGTACGAGCAATAGTATCTGTAATGTCGTTGTAAGCATGAGACTGGATGAACTTCGGGGATCGGGAGTGGATCTTAGGTGGTGCTGACCGGGTGGGGTCAGGATTGCAACCGTGGTGAGATGGTGCAATGGGGCTAGTATGAGCCTGGTAGAGCTCGCGGATCAGGTGTGATCTCGAGTGGTGTTGACCGAGGGTGAAGAGAATGGATTGGATGTCAAATCTAAGGTTTTGTTAACGTTTGGAACCAGGTTCAGACAACCCTGGTAATATATGTAGCGTCGTTGGTCGTACATGTTCTTGTTTGATTGTTGTGCGATCAATTGGTCCAATTCGGGGTCAACGGTTGGTCGTGCATGTTCTTGTTTGATTGTTGGGCGGTCAATCGGGCAGCCCTGATCGGGACCAGGGGACGTTGCATCGTGGATATTTCGGGGGAATCTGGTCGGGTTTTAGACGGAGGTGCGAACTTTAGTGAGACGGGGTTGTGTGGTTTGAGTGTGATCTCGAAGGGTCAGCCGGGTTCGGGTCTGGTGTTTGTGACCATAGTGCGACGATGTCGCAGGATTCGAGGTCGAATCCATGTTAGTGGGGGAGAATTGTAACACCCGTGAACCAAAAGTGGAATTTTGGTGGGTGTGTCGATCGACACAGAGGTGTATGTCGATCGACACGGGTTGAAATTAGACCGACATGTTCGATATAATTGGCCGATTTGATGGGCCGGTTTAGGGAAACCCTAGGGTTCGATATAAAAGGTAGAATCAGAAGTTCTGGCCGTTTTTGGTTCTTGAGAATCAGATTTTTCAGAGAGTTTTGGGAGAAGTTCTGAAATCAGAGAATTTGGGGTTTTGAAAGATTCTTGGAGAAGGATTGGATCGTTGGAGGCCTATTCTTGGGATTTGAGGAACGTGTGAGGATCTAGAGTGAGATTTTCGGATCAGAGAAGGAAATCAGGGGCTGTTCGTGATCGTTCTTCGCGTTCTTCATCGGGTTCTTCGCGTTCTTTATCCTTTTCAATCCTAATCAAGGTGAGTGCGTGACCGTAGGCTCGTATAAGTATAAGGGGCCAATGGAATACGATTGCTTGGTGATTTTTGTGTGTTTTGTGTGTGGGTTTGTGCAGGAGACTCGACAGATCGCATCAGATTCGAGTCGTGTGAGGATTGACTCGATTCTGGGTTCTGCGATGTCGTGTCGATCGACACCGAGGTGGTGTGTCGATCGGCACGGGGCCTGTGTTCTTCGACACCTAGTGGTTGTGTCGATCGACACAGTGGATCCTGTCGATCGACACGGGGTCACTGATCATCGACACCTAGTGGTTGTGTCGATCGACACATTGAGTCCTGTCGATCGACACGGTGTATTCTGGACTGGTTTTGTTGCTTGGTCGTGTATGTTTGTTCTGTGATCATCTTGGTATTGTGTTGGTTGTTTATACTTGTATTTAAATAGCCTGTAGATGGGATGACCGCGTCGCTGAGTATTTGTGATAATACTCACGCAACTCTTTTTGCCATGTGTTGCAGGTAAAGAGAAATTGTGATCGTGGAATCGTGGTAAGGAGGAAGAGATGATTTAGGGTCTCACTTGGATTGTTATTCTATGGAATTGTTAGGTTGTTAGTCATTAGATATTGTTTATTGATATTGGTTGATTGGTTGAACTGGTCGCTATTTAATAAAGTATGGAGTTGTTAAATTGGAAATGTTGTTAATGTTATTGTTCCGCGTTGCTTGGTTATTGACCCATTGAGGATTATTATCTGTGATGATAATGATCTGGAGGGAAAATTTTTGAATTTTTGGGTCGGGTCGTTTCGGACCGGTCACCCTGAGCCAGCTCCAGCAACCTCAGCTCTAACTGATCCACCGCCTCCTACGAGAAGAACTTGGCATTAAACTCAGCCAAAAAGTCCTCCCATACCATCTCTGCCTATACCCTCCTGTCCACCACACCTATCCACTAGAAATGCGCATCCCCATCCAGATAATGCACTGCCAGGTCTAGTCAGTATCCCTCTGAACAGCTGATAGAGTGAAAGTTACGCTCCATTCTCATCCGCCTCTCATTGGCCTCCTCAGGCTTGGCTCCTTCCGAGAAAAATCCTGTGCCAATCCTCTGCATCTGCTCCATCATCCTAAGATAAGATGGGAGCTCATCTGCAACCGCAACCCTCGGTTGCACCTCTCCCACTGGTGGCACTACCAGAGCCTGAACCTGAGCCGGCATACCTCCCTATAACCGTTCTAAAATTAGATGTAGTAGATCTGCCAGATGATCATCTCGATCCTGAGCTACGTAGTAGATCCGCCAGATGATCATCTCCATCCTGGGCGATACCTGCGGCAGCACCCACACCTAGGCCCACCGCTCCGCCGGCCACACCGAGACCCACACCAGTCCTCACACTTGTACTCGCAGTGGCCACACCCACGGACCCCTCTTGAAATGTCTGCGAAGCTACCACCTGCTCCTGTACGAAACTGTAGACCACACTCGCGGCGGCAGACTCACTCTCAAGTCCCCGACCGCGCCCACGTCCACCACGACCACCACGGCCTCCACGACCACCACGGCCTCTACCTCTAGCTCCTCTAGCTATCTCTCTTGGACTACCACAGCAGGACACTAAGCATACTAGAAAGCCTGAAAATATCAAACAATTACATACCATGGAATTTCATTGAAGCCTCGAAGAAGATGATCTAGGACTCCAAACTCACACACAACAATTGACTAACTCCTAATAATCAATCAACTACATCCGCCCTAAAACCATAAGGGCTCTGATACCAAGCTGAAACAACCCGACCCATATTGTTTTTCATTGAATTAGTATTCCCATAAATACTAATTCCCAACACTTAGCAATTCAACAAACAACAAAACATAACCAGCGAAAATCAACTCAAACCAATCAAACGATTAGACCATCAAACCATCACCAATTCAAAACCAATTTAATAATTCAATTCTATAAAACCACCAACCTAGCAGTTCTAACCAATCACATAAAGCAAATCAACGAGACTCTAGATCATTTCCTCTTCACAGCCTTGATTCCACGATTACATCTTTTCTTTACCTGCATCACATGGTTAAAAGAGATGCGTGAGTATTATCACAAATACTCAGTGAGACGGTTATTCCATCTACTTGGCTATACACACAGGCATAAAGAAATAACACAACACCAAGCGATCAATCAACAACGCATAGCACAAACAAATAACCAGTAATCATTTATCAATCCATTCCAATTTACAGTCAAACGCATCATGAATACTCTGATTACCCAGATAAGCCATGGTCACGCACTCATCTTGATTCTGGATTGATTCTAGACAAGAACAGCCACGAAAAAAGATTTCTCTGACACCTACAGCCCCTGCTCTATCTTCCCTTCCTCACAAACCAACAAAACCTAGATCTTGTCTCCAAAATTCTCCTAAACGGAATTAGGAGTTCGGAAAACATGAACAACATGCTGACTTTGAAAGCACACTGAAGACAGAGATTACCTCAGAATCAGAATCAAAAACCTAATCTGAGAACTAGACACAGAGAGATATCTAACGGTATACAGATCATCCTCTGAGTCCTTATGGGTTGACGGGAATCCTCCTTTTTGAAAGACCACGGACCAATTTCTCGTGATTTTGGTCGTGCGTCGATCGACGCAAGGGTTGTGCGTCGATCGACATAAGGTGGATTGAACTAGATTGGTTCAATTTTAGTTGTTGGTTTGTGGGCCGGTTTAAGGAGAAACCCTAGGGCTTCTCTATATAAAGGGGGTGGCCGCATTTTTGGGACATTGAGAGTTTTCAGAAAGTTTCCAGAAAGTTTCCAGAGAGTTCCAGTGAGTTTTGAGAGAGGATTTGAGAGAAAAGGAGAATCATTGTTGATTTTTTCCTGTTCTTGATCCTAAAAGCTCGTGTGTGGGTTTGTGAGGCTTTGGAGATCGTTTCTGGTGTGTTGATCGCGAGTTGGGTGAGAATTCGGATTGGAGATTCTTGTTCTTCGCGTTTTTTGTACTTTTTATTCTTTTTCCTTCCAGATCTAAGGTGAGTACGTGACTGATATGTCCCATATTTTACCTATTTACTATATATTTTACTATGTTTTCTATGCATTTATCTACGGTTTTATACCTTTAAAGGTAGTTTTTCTCGTATTTGTAGTTTTAGAGTCTTAATAGGGAAATCAAGGAAAAAAGAGCAAAAAGAGCCAAAATAGGTGTAAACCAAGCCACAGCAACTTTCATAAGCCAAAGACACTATCAGGAACCAAGAATTCACAAGATACAACATTCTACCAAATTGGACAGAACGTATACGCCAAAAGTTCAGCAGTGAACAGAGGGTCAAATCGATTTGGAATTGGATGAAACTTGGTGTGCAGATAGATCCTTGAGTCAGATTTACAATGAAGTTTGAATCATCTCAATTGGAGCTGTGAGAAGGAAGATATACTGAATTTATTGAAGACACGTCAAGCTGCCTCGGAAACGAAGCAAGTGCTGAATCGACCCAAACACCGGGCGACCTCGTGGACCATTATTCTGGGCCGATTCCAGCACAAATCAAGTCACTTTGGGCCCAATACCGGTCATGTTCCTTGGACGAAATCCCAACCGACTTTGGGAGAGTCACCGAGTGTTATAATGAAGCATGTTGGAACCGAAATGAATGCTGACGTGGACTACATGGCTGGTCTACAACAGTTTGCTATGCTTCCAACTCTTGGTATTGATTTTGAGACACTCAATTTACTCGGTATTCATAAGTATGTTGAATGGTATCTTAAATCATTAGGCCTATCGATGTTTGTGACTATTTCTCACCATACTTATGGGAAGCTTGCACATGAATTCCAAGCCACGGTAACATTGTCTTACCCCAAGCCAAAGATAACCATAGCAAAGGAAGGGATTCTAACTTTTACGGTTAAGGAGAAATCGTATACTTTGAGTATTGAAGAACTTAGTGATATTTTGGGACTTGAGTGTCATGAGAGGATCAAGTTCAGTGGTAGTGAAGCTCATTATGATGCATGGTCGAAGAGTGGAAGTGATAGACTAAAACCCGGAAGTTCTAAGGCATCGAAGATTACACATCTAGCGATTCATTATGTCTACTATCTACTTTCTCAACTCATTTTCAGTAGAAACGAGTATGGAGTGGTGAAACAAGAAGATTTTTACATGCTAATATCACCGTTTGTGGAGAACCCAGAGAAAGTAAACCTTGCCTCACTTTTAGCTCGCGTATGGTACAAATCAAGCATGATGCCGTTAAGGAGAAAATACCAAAGGGAGCATCGAGTGATTTTGGTGGAACAATCACGGCATTACTACATGCTTGTGCTGTTGATTTTAACCTTTAGACCCCTTTGATGGTTGAAAACAAGCTTGATCTCCATGCCCTTCAAAGGAAGCATTATCTTTGTGGATGGTACGAGCAATCTACAAACTTTGGGTACCTTTTCACTCCACCATACGAAGAGGAGAACAAGTGTGTTCTACTCCCACATGCGGAAATCCCAGTCTTGCGTGAGGGTACGACTTACTTTGACCCCACTCGTTCCACATGGTTTTACCGTTGTCCCGGATGTCCTCTTGTCGGAGTTTCGCTCTACTATCAATCCAAGGCAAGAATGGCACGAAAGGATAGGTCTAGAGGACCACAAGGAGGAGGTATTTTCCAGCCTTCCACATCTCATACGCCACCCTACGAGCCTCACTTTCCAGCCGCTACACAAGCCGGTTTTGATGAATGGCTTCGCATAAGCTTTGAGGAAGAAACGGAGAAGAGAATAGCTCTTGAAGCTAAGGTTTCTAGACAAGGAAAGATGATTTCTAAGCTTGTAAAAGCGGTCAAGAAATCAATTCCACATCTCTTTAGGCGCTCCTCTAGAAGCACAACCGCCACAACAAGTAGCAACGATTTTGGTAGTCTTTCGCTCATCTCTACATTTGAGCATGATGAGGATGTCGATGATGATGTTTCTAGTCATCCCAACACACGTTCCCTTGATGAGAATGCCAATGCCCAGCACGAACATCACTCATTAGTCCAGGCAACAGCTTCAGACGAGACGGAGATCGTCAACTACGAGTACGATAGAGATCACTTTCACGTGATAGTTCCGGATTCACCAGAGTCTATGTCACCCGTCTTTTGAGTCAGGTGTATCGACTTTTATCTATCCTTATCTTATTTTCATTTTTATTTTATTGAGTAATCTCACCCTTATGTGACTATTCACTCCAGGACGGTGTGAAGTAAGTCTGGGGGGATTTATCGTACTAACGTCTTTTTCTATTTTCTTATGTTTTGAGTCATTTTAATGATTTTCTTTGAGTCTTTTATTGATTCAAAAATCTATGTTTCGAACTATGATATTTTCAAGAATTTATGCGTAGATTTTATGATCTAATGACCATTGTCACAGGGTTTGTCCAGGATAGACGATTCAGAAACCTTCATGAGTGGAACTCACCCCATATAATTCGTCTCACATAAGTTTTGATGAATCCGATTTTGACTCTATTTATTTGACTACTAACCTGAATTTAATTATTTCTCATTAAGGAGTTAGATCAGGGAAACAAATCACACATTCATGACATCTTATCCTCTTTTACCACTCTTTGTTGTCATGAATGGCCAACGCATTTTTAGTTGGTACCCTACCTAAAAACCCTTTACCTCTTTTCAGACCTCATGCCTTCTCTTTTCAGTTTCATATTTGCAGATATGTGCAAAAACGTCGGAGAGAAAAGGATCGACGCAATTTTCCAATTACTAGAGATGCGACGATTTGGTAAAGAATAGTGGAGTACAAAGAACAATTTCAAAAGAGCTTGGCCGTTTCCTTGGATGCTTAATACATGGTAATATTCCGTACCTATACTTGACTCGTATCAAAGAGATGCCGTTTTCTTCCTTTCAAAATTTATTAAAAAAAAAAACGAAAAGAAAATAAAAGAAAGGGAAAGAAAAACGGTTGTCTAAGAGTTTTAAGGCCAAACGAATACCCAAGGAATGCCATGATACAAAATAAGAGAAGAGCAGAAGAGATTTCAAGTGATTCCCTGAGAAAGATCTAAGTCTGGGGAAAAAGACGTAAAGAAAGTGGTTGAGAAATTGTGGATATCAACAGGTCCATTCTCTCTTGCGATTTTGCATAATATCTCGCACCCGAAGTCTATGGTAACCCTAAACACTTTTAACCTCACCATATATATTAGCCCTATTCAAAATCCTAGCGCCGTCTACCCCGAATGATTCACTTGATGAGAAATTCACCTATACCTTTATGAATGTAGAGAGTCAAATGAAGTGCAGTTGAGATTTTTGCAGGATTGTAATTAAAACATGGAGTAGGCTGCGAAGGTTATGGATGGTGTATGATGAAGACACCCTTGGATCGATCATGTCACATACGGTATTAGTATCAACAATATTTTCAAATGGTTTTTAAACTTTGAATTATTTTCAAACCTCTTTTCTATACTTGGATTTTGCTTGAGGACAAGCAAGGTTTAAGTCTGGGGGAGTTGATATGTCCCATATTTTACCTATATTACTATATATTTTACTATGTTTTCTGTACATTTATATACGGTTTTATACCTTTAAAGGTAGTTTTTCTCGTATTTGTAGTTTTAGAGTCTTAACAGGGAAATCAAGGAAAAAAGAGCAAAAAGAGCCAAAATAGGTGTAAACCAAGTCACAGAAACTTTCATAAGCCAAAGACACTATTAGGAACCAAGAATTCACAAGATACAACATTCTACCAAATTGGACAGAACGTATACGCCAGAAGTTCAGCAGTGAACAGAGGGTCAAATCGATTTGGAATTGGATGAAACTTGGTGTGAAGATAGATCCTTGAGTCAGATTTACAATGAAGTTTGAATCATCTCAATTGGAGCTGTGAGAAGGAAGATACACGGAATTTATTGAAGACACGTCAAGCTGCCTCGGAAACGAAGCAAGTGCAGAATCGACCCAAACACCGGGCGACCTCGTGGACCATTATTCTGGGCCGATTCCAGCACAAATCAAGTCAATTTGGGCCCAATACCGGTCATGTTCCTTGGCCGAAATCCCAACCGACTTTGGGAGAGTTTTGACGTAAAAAGGCCGATTTGTCCTAAAGGAGATCCTAGAAGACTCTTAAACCTATATATACTTGTTTTTAGCCTTTTGTTAGGGATATGCCAAAACAATAGAGTATTTTAATCATGTAGGAGCAGCCACCACGAGTTCTCTTGGTGTTCTTCATTAGATTTGAATTTTAGAGCAATCCGGTGGATGATCTCGCTTTGTACCTCGATATAGAGAAGAATCCTCTTAACCTTACTCTTTAATTAAAATTTCTTTATCATGAATTCATCATCTATCTCTGGTTTTTCGTGCATCATGTCCGAGTAATTCACTTGTTAGGTTTTAGGTTTTCAATGAGTTTCATAATTCGATAATTGAATGATGATTGTTTAGGGAATACATTAGAGTCTTCATCTTTACTTATACTCAATGC
The DNA here is from genome assembly GCA_964056655.1 of Arabis hirsuta. Classification (NCBI taxonomy): domain Eukaryota; kingdom Viridiplantae; phylum Streptophyta; class Magnoliopsida; order Brassicales; family Brassicaceae; genus Arabis; species Arabis hirsuta. The sequence goes on along the minus strand of OZ053298.1, from coordinate 27,250,290 downwards.
ATGATTGCTTTACCGCAAATCTACTGATCTGATCTTAGGTTTATATACTCTCCAAAAGCTTATTATATTGCCTGAACTAGTATTTGATGAGCCAAAAGCCTTAACAATTTGAAAGGTTAGTTAAGGAGTGCGGTGAACTTTATCAAACTTGAACTTTAATGCATGTTTTCACCTTGTAATAACCTGCGACAGTTGAGTCTATTAGGGTGCTAAAACGTAGATGGTTAGTTACGTCACGACAGTGGGATGACCTTACATCAGTGCTTTGTGTTCTAGACAGTTCATAATTCCTAAGTCTCTAAAATCAATCAATCTTTATTGTTGCATGACTCTCTGCGAAATACCTAAGTCCTAACGCTTTTCTCTTATTGATTTTCATTACAATTTATACTCGTTGCTTACTTTCTTTTTCAATCACAAAAACGACAAAAAAATCTTGTTCTAACTTAGTTTTATTCATTACAATTTGAAGTGTGGTTAAGAAGTCCTTGTAGATACGATCCTTTATTTATACTAACCGTGATTACTGTGCGCTTGCAGGTAGTTAGTTGAGAGGTAAAACTCGACACACATCAGTGACCATGGCTCATCTGGGTAAAGGAATTGATAGGATACGTTTGATTGTTGTTATTGGTTGGATTTCGTGTTGTTTGGTGTGGTTTTGTGCAGGAGATCGATGAGATGCGATCTAGGATCAAACCATGAGAGGATAGGTTCGATTTTGGGTTCTACGTCGGTGCGTCGATCGACACAGAGCAACTGTGTCGATCGACACAGTGTGCATCGATCGACACATGGTGGTTGTGTCGATCGACGCATGGCCTGTTTGCGCGAACATGCGATTGTTTGTTTGTGTTTGTGTTGTTGATTGCTTATCCTGATATTGTATCTTTTTATTATGCCTATGTGTATAGCCAAGTAGATGGGATGACCGTCTCACTGAGTAGTTATGATAATACTCACGCATCTCTTTTATCCATGTGATGGAGGTAGAGACAAAGTATGATCGTGGAATCATGGCCGAAAAGAGGAGATGATCTAGTGTCTCGGGTTTTGTTCGTTGTTGTTAGAATTGCTAGGATGCTAGTGAATTCTGGATGTTTAGTTTGAAGTTGTTAATTTGGTTACTGATTGAATTGGAATTGGTTGTGTTTCAATAAAGTATGAGATTTATTGAATGAGTTGTTTGGTTAATTGTTTGTTGAGTTCTGCGTGGTTGTGTTATGATAATAATCCGAATTTGGAATTTTTTTTAATTTTTACGGGTTGGGTTGTTTCAGTTTGGTATCAGATCCCTTATGGTTCTAGGGCGGGCGCACTTGATTGATCGATTATGTGATTAGTCGATTGATTGTTATGTGGGTTTGGAATCCTATCTCATCTTCTCCGAGCCTTCAATGAGATTCCACGGTATGTGTTTTGTGACTTTCTGGTTTTCTAATATGCTTAGTTTTCTGCTGGGTAGTGCAGAGTGAGATGGCTAGAGGAACTAGAGGCAGAGGTCGTGGAGGCCCTGGAGGCCGAGGTGGTCGTGGTGGGCGTGGGCGCGGGCGGGGACTTGAGATTGAGTATGTTACCGCGAGTGTGGCCCAGGAGACCACGCATGAGCAGGTGGCTGATTCGTAGGCGTATCAGGAGGGGTTCGTGGGTGTGGCCACTGTGAGTACCAATGCAAGGATTGGTGGGACGGGTGTAGGTCCCGGTGCAACGGGCTCAGGTGGGGGTGATGCTGCAGGTGGAGCCCAGGATCGAGATGATTGTCTGATGGGTCTGCTACAGTTGATCTTGGAGCGGTTACCATGTAGGGTGTCGGCTCAGGGTTAGGCTCCTGGAGTGCAGCCGGGTGTGGCTGGTGTGCAGCCGGGTATGGTTGGGGTTCATCCAGGTGTGGTTGGTGTGCAGCCCGGTGTGGCTGGTGTGCAGCCGAGTGTGGCTGGTGTGCAGCCAGGTGTAGCTAGTGTGCAGCCGGGTGTGGCTGGGATTCAGCCGGGTATGGTTGGTGTGCAGCCGGGTGTGGCGGTTGCGGAACAGCTCCTATCCTACCTTAGGATAGTGGAACAAATGCAGAGGATTGGCACAGGATTTTTCTCGGGAGGTGCCAAGCCTGAAGAGGCCGTTGAGTGTGGCTGAGGCTGGAGCGTAACTTTCGCTCTATCAGGTGTTCAGAGGGATACCGGGTTGATATGGCGGTTTATTATCTAGAGGGTGATGCGCATCTCTGGTGGAGAGGTGTGGAGGCTAGGAGGGTGCAGGCAGAGATGGCCTGGGAGAATTTCTTGGCAGAATTAAATGCAAAGTATTTCCCGTAGGAGGCGGTAGATCGGTTGGAGCTGAGGTTTCTGGAGTTGGCACACGGTGACCGATCAGTGAGGGAGTTCAACGTGGAGTTCAGTCAACTTCTGGTTCATGCGGGTAGAGGCATAGAGGGTGAGCAAGCCCAGGTGAATAGGTTCCTGAGGGGACTTCGACCTGATTTGAGTACTCGTTATAGAGTGAGTAGGTTCGCCATGAGGAGTTGGTGGAGATTTTTGCGGCAATTGAGGATGACCTGAGAGAGCAGGTGGTGGTGTTTTCTCCGCCTGTTCAGCAGAAGAGGTCGTAGCCGCAGGTGGATTCGAGCAAGAGCGGCAAGCCTACGCTATGACAGAAGAGGAAAAAGTGGGCGAGCACTTCCGGACTGAGTCAGGGAAGTCATGGTGGTTCAGGATGCTTTGGGTGTGGGAGCATGGATCACCGGATATCGAGTTGTCCAAAGAGGAACGAGGCTTAGGATGCGCAAATGTGTTATCACTGCAGGGAGTCGGGGCATATCAAGCCTAAGTGTCCAAAGCTCCAGCAGATGGCAGTGGCGGCTGTGCAGCCGGTGGCTCAGATTGCAGCGGCACCGCGGGTATTCGCTTCGGTGGAGGCGGTGGTTCTAGCGCTAAACCGATTGCAGGTGATTTTAGAACTTGGCTTGTTAAATTATGTTGTTGTTGAATTTAGTCTGTTTTGGAATATGTGAGTGTGCGCTAGAATGTTAGGGTTCTTAGACACATGGGATTTGTGCAGGGACTTTAGTAGTGGGCGGGTGTGAGTCCCATGTTTTATTCGATTCTGGAGCACGAATTGCTTCATTACTCCGAAGTGTACGGAGGGCAGCAGAATCCGGAACGATTCCGATGAGCTGCCGGGAGTAGTTAAGGTTACTGGTGGTAAGTCTTTGGCTACTTTCGGGCGGGCTCGTCGTGTGGATATACTGGTGGCGGGAGAGTTGATGCCAGCAGATCTGATTATTAGTCCGGTGGAGCTGTACGATGTTATTCTAGGTATGGATTGGCTGGATCGGTACAAAGTTCATCTGGATTGTCATCGGGGACGAGTGGTGTTTGAGCGAGAGGCGGGGAGGTTGGTTTATTAGGGACTGAGGCCGACCTCCGGGAGTCTCGTGATTTTGGCGATTCAGACCGAGCAGCTGATCAAGAAGGGCTACGAGGCGTACTTAGCGACGATTGTGATGCCAGAGTCTGTTGGAGAGGTTGCAGTTGGAGATATTCGAGTTGTTCAAGACTTCCAGGATGTTTTCCACTCGTTGCAGGGATTACCACCATCTCGGTCTGATCCTTTTACGATTGAGTTGGAGCCTAGGACGACTCCGATATCTAAGGCACCATACCGTATGGCTCCAGCAGAGATGGCAAAGATGAAGAAGCAGTTGGATGATATTTTGGGGAAAGGATTTATCCGGCCTAGTGTTTCACCGTGGGGAGTGCCGGTGTTGTTTGTGAAAAAGAAAAATGGGAGCTTCTGGTTATGCATCGATTATCGGGGAATTAACCGAGTCACTGTGAAGAACAAGTATCCTTTACCGCGGATTGATGAGTTGTTAGATCAGTTGCGAGGGGCTACATGGTTCTCCAAGATCGATTTGGCTTCGGGTTACCATCAGATTCCTATCGACGAGGGAGACTTTAGGAAAACTGCTTTCAGGATGAGGTATTGACATTATGAGTTCGTGGTGATGCCTTTCGGTTTGACGAATGCACTGCGGTGTTCATAAGGCTGATGAACAGGGTTTTCCAAGAGTATTTGGAAGAGTTTGTAATCATCTTTATCGATGATATTCTGGTGTACGCGAGGAGTCCTCAGGAGCACGAGGTGCATCTGAGAGTGGTTCTAGAGAAGCTGTGGGAGTAGAAGTTGTACGCGAAGTTGAGTAAGTGCAATTTCTGGCAGCGAGAGATGAGTTTTCTCGGGCATGTGGTTTCTGCAAATAGATTTTTTGTGGATTCGACGAAGATATAAGCTATTAGAGGGTGGCCTAGACCAAGGAATGCCACTGAAATCAGGATTTTTCTCGGTTTAGCGGGTTATTATCTGAAGTTCGTCAAGGGTTTTGCGAGTATGGTGCAGGCGATGACGAAGCCGATGGGGAAGAATTTCCTGTTTGTGTGGTCTTCAGCTTGCGAGGAGAGTTTCACGAGGCTGAAGAAGATGCTGACTAGTACACCGGTGTTGGCCTTACCCTAGCCGGATGAGCCTTATATGGTGTATACGGATGCTTCGGGAGTTGGTCTGGGTTGTGTGCTGATGCAGCAGGGGAAGGTAATTGCATATGCTTCAAGACAGTTGAGGAAGCACGAGTGCAACTACCCTACCCATGATTTAGAGATTGCTGCAGTGATTCTTGCTTTAAAGATTTGGCGATCTTATCTTTATGGCGGAAAGGTGCAGGTATTCACAAACCATAAGAATCCGAAGTAATTCTTTACTCAGCTGGAGCTAAACCAGATACAGAAGCGCTGGATGTAGTTGGTAGCAGATTATGATCTGGAGATTGGGTACCATCCAGGTAAGACTAATCTGGTTGCAGATGCGTTGAGTCGAAAGAGAGTTGCTTCGGCTCGCGAGCGGGATATGGAGGCTTTGGGGAGCGAGATTAACACTTTGAGATTATGTGTTATCTCACAGGAGCTGTTGGGGTTAGAGACAGCTAACCATGCAGATTTGTTGAGCAGGATTCGGGTGGCTTAGGAGAAGGATCAGGGTTTGATTGATGCTTCTCAGGTGGCAGGTTCAGAGTATCAGGTTTCGGCGAATGGGACAATACTTGTGAACAGGCGGGTTTGTGTACCCAAAGATGAAGATTTGAGACAAGATATTATAAGGGAGGCTCATCTGAGCATTTTGTCTATTCATCCGGGGGTGACCAAGATGTACCGGGATCTGAAGCGGTATTATCACTAGGTCGGGATGAAAAGGGATATCGCTAATTCGGTTGCAGTGTGCAATGTATGCCAGTTAGTGAAAGGTGAGCATTAGGTTTCGAGCGGGTTATTGTAGAGTTTACCCATTCTAGAGTGAAAGTGGGACATGGTTACCATGGACTTTGTGACTAGATTGCCAGTGTCGCGGATTTATGATGCTATCTGGGTGATTGTGGATCGTCTGACTAAGTCGGCACATTTTCTTGCCATCAAGAAGACCAATGGAGCAGCGGTGTTGACCAAGAAGTATGTGCGGGAGATAGTGAGGTTGTACAGGGTGCTAAGGAGTATCATGTTAGACAGGGATCCGAGGTTTACCTCAGAGTTTTGGAGGGCATTCCAGGCTGAGATAGGCACTAAGGTGCATATGAGTAGAGCTTATCATCCTCAGACGGATGGGCAGTCTGAGAGGACAATTCAGAGACTTGAGGATTTGCTGAGGATGTTTGTGCTGGATTACGGTGGTCATTGGGCGGATCACCTGAACCTAATAGAGTTTACCTATAATAATAGCTACCATGCGAGTATTGGGATGGCTTCATATGAGGCTCTGTATGGGAGGCCATGTCGTACACCATTATGCTCCGGGGAGAGGACCATGTTTGGTGCAGATTTTGTTCAGGAGACGACGGAGAAGATTCGTGTCTTGAGGCTGAACTTGAAGGAGGCTTAGGATCGGCAGAAGAGTTATGCCGATAAGAGGAGGAAAGAGCTAGAGTTTGAGCTGAGAGATCTGGTGTATCTCAAGGCACTGATGTTGAGGGGTCCTAATAGATCCATTTCAGAGAATAAGCTAAGTCCGAGGTTTATGGGTTCATTCAAGGTTGTGGAACGGGTTGGACCAGTAGCTTATCGGTTGGAGTTACTTTAGAGTATGAAGGCTTTTCATAAATTCTTCCATGTGTTGATGCTAACTAAGTGTCTACATGAGTCTGAGAAGGTGTTGGGTAGGATTCCGGAGGATCTTCAGCCCAACATGACGTTGGAGCCGAGACCTGTGAGGATTTTCGAGAGGAGAGTCAAGGTTCTGCGTCGGAAGAGGATACCATTGGTGAGAGTCGTGTGGGACTGTGATGGTGTCTAGGAGGAGACTTGGGAACTAGAAGCGAAGATGAAGGCAAAGTTTTCGAAGTGGTTTGAGAAGAAAGTGGAGGCTTGAGCTATCTTTTTCTGGTTTTCAGTGTCTGTGATAGCATGTTGCTATGAGTTATTATGTATTTTTCGTTTGGTGATGTAACGATTATACATTTTTGATGATTTAATAAGATGGGTTTTCCTTATTAAATGTGTTTATAAGATGCGAGTTCTTATAGTTTGACTGGTGGGGGTCATATATTATGATGACTGATGGGATTATGTGTTATGTGATGGCTAGGAATGAAGGTTCTATGTGAGTTAGAGCTTGTCCATGTTCTAGGAGGAGTATCTAGGAATGGAAGTTCTATATGAGTTAGAACATGTTTATTTCCTAGGGAGAGTCTGGAAAAGAGGTTTTATGTGAGTTAGAACTTGTCTATTTCCAGGGACTCTATTGGAAACACTCTATGTGATGGGTTGTTACGGATGACCTAGAGATTGGTCATGGAGGTGATGACATTTCGGGTGAGGGGATGTCATGATGGACCACGGGAGGTGATTTTAATCGACAGGTGCTTATGATCATGTTACAGAGTTGATTGCTCCAGGAGACAGTGGTTCCCTGCATATACTTGAGAGATGTGAGTTCTCTCCAGGAGATAGTGGGTTCCCTGCATATACTTTGGGGGACAGGGATCTCTCCAGGGGATGTGTGATTCCTCTGCATGTCGATAGCTTGACAGACTGTGTGTCCCGAGAGTGAGGGGGCATGGAGCATACCGATAGCCTGATAGACGGCGGTTCTGAAGGTGGGAGGGGTATGATATACATCGAGAGCTCAAAGGGTGACGACCTTGAGAGTGAGAGGGGTGTATATAGATATGAGTAATGAGCAATAATGTCTGGATGTGATTTGTACGTATGAGACTAGAGGAGCTTCAAAGATCAGGAGATGATCTCAGGTGGTGCTGACCAGGTTATGGTCAGGAGTGTAGCTGTAGTGAGATGGTGTTGTGTGATTGTAAGTATGAGACTAGATGAGTTTCATAGGTCAAGAGTTGATTTCATGTGGTGCTGGCCGGGTTAGTGTCAGGAGTGTAACTGTAGTGAGACGGTGTTGCGTGATTCGAGATCGAATCCGTGTTAGTGGGGGAGAGTTATAATGACCGCGAACCAATTTCTCGTGATTTTGGTCGTGCGTCAATCGACGCAAGGGGTGTGCGTCAATTGACGCAAGGTGGATTGAACCGGATTGGTTCAATTTTAGTTGTCGGTTTGCGGTCCGATTTAAGGAGAAACCCTAGGGCTTCTCTATATAAAGGGGGTGGCCGCGTTTTGAGACATTGAGAGTTTTCAGAAAGTTTCTAGAAAGTTTCCAGAGAGTTCCAGTGAGTTTTGAGAGAGGATTTGAGAGAAAAGGAGAATCATTGTTGATTTCTTCCTGTTCTTGATCCTAAAAGCTCGTGTGTGGGTTTGTAAGGCTCTGGAGATCGTTTCTGGTGTGTGTTGATCGCGAGTTGGGTGAGAATTCGGATTAGAGATTCGTGTTCTTCGCGTTCTTCGTGCTTTTCATCCTTTTTCCTTCCAGATCTAAGGTGAGTGCGTGACCATGGCTTATCTGGGTAAAGGAATTGATAGGATGCGTTTGATTGTTGTTATTGGTTGGATTTCGTGTTGTTTGGTATGGTTTTGTGCAGGTAATCAATGAGATGCGATCTGGGTTTGAACCATGAGAGGATAGGTTCAATTTTGGGTTCTGCGTTGGTGCGTCGATCGACACAGTGTGCATCGATTGACACATGGTGGTTGTGTCGATCGACACATGGCCTATTTGCGCGAACATGCGATTGTTTGTTTGTGCTTGTGTTATTGATTGCTCATCTTGATATTGTATCTTTTGCTTATGCATGTGTGTATAGCCAAGTAGATGGGATGACCGTCTCACTGAGTATTTGTAATAATACTCACACATCTCTTTTATCCATGTGATGCAGGTAGAGATAAAGTGTAATCGTGGAATCATAGCCGGGAAGAGGAGATGATCTAGTGTCTCGGGTTTTGTTGTTGTTAGAATTGCTAGGATGCTAGTGAATTCTGGATGTTTAGTTTGAAGTTGTTAATCTGGTTACTGATTGAATTGGAGTTGGTTGTGTTTCAATAAAGTATGGGATTTATTGAATGAGATGTTTGGTTAATTGTTTGTTGAGTTCCGCGTGGTTGTGTTATGACCGTTGAGGATTATTATTTATGATAATAATAATCCGAATTTGGAAAAAAAATTTAATTTTAACGGGTTGGGTCGTTTCACCTTTGAAGTTGACTGATCGCAGATCCGAAACTGCACAAATCTCTCTCAGTAATTATAACTCCTAGAATACACATCCGATTGACAAACCGTTTTCTCCTATATCAAGATCAGATAGTGGAGAAGTTAACCTGAAAATTCGCTCCGATCCGATCGGTTCTTACTGGCCGTTACTTTCCTCTTCTAAAACGGGATAGAACTGCCTCCAAAGCCCCAATCACGCATTTTCTTTGCCTTAAGGAACAAGAACACTCAAGAATCTCTTTCTTTTCTCTGTGGAACTCTGAAACTCAGTTTTTCTCTCCCAAAAACGCGATTGAAATATGGCCCCCTGACTTATATAGGCGAACCCTAGAGTTCCTTAAACTAGACCACAAACCGATGCTAAAAAATTGAACCAACCGGTTCAATTCGTAACCTGTATCGATCGACGCACACACCCTGCGTCGATTGACGCACACACCCTGCGTCGATTGACGCACTGCTCAAAAATACCAATTTTGGTTCGTGGGCGTTAAAGGAAAAGTACATTTACGTTTATTGTTTTCGGTTTATCGAAAATTGCTACATTTCTGCAAATAAAAGTGGTTACAAAAACATTTGGAAACATATATAGTGGATCTCATAATATAAGCATTTTATCATTATATCATTTTTTTTCTTTTTGGTATGATAATGTCTAGACAAAACTCGACATATTTGCTTAAACAAAACATTGTTTAAAATCTAAAAATACAAATAGTTAAAATCTCGTTTTTTCATTAAAAATCCCTCCTTTTACAACATGCTTCTCCTGTGTAAATTCTTTCTTTTGATAACATTGTTACTTTTTAATGCCATCATTTTCTAATTCTAATTGTCTGAACAATCTTTTTGTTTTGTGAGTTGTTTTTGGAATATCGTCTAAACAATCCAAACTTAATAAGTTATGTCGAGTAACTAAAAGGATTCGTTCAATCTTACAAAAAAAAAAAAAAAAAAAAAAAACAAGTCAATTCTTTGAGAGTTAGAGAATTTAACTTACTTTAAACTGGTTTTTTAAAAAATTTCAAAAATGTTTAGGGTAATAGTTTAGGGCAATGGCATAAATTTAAGTATAAATTGATCTCGAATGATTTGATATCGACATTTTATGTTTGTCAAGATCAACTACTATAAAGAATAAACTCCTTTCTTAATTGTGATAACTTGATTCTTCCTAAAACAAACAATTATGTTTCGAAAACTTGTCTGACAGTAATATTGACAATAAGAGTTGATTTAGCACTTTGTAATAGTCTCATATTTTATAAAATGTTAAGTATTTTTTCAATTCCTTTGCGAAAAACCCCTTAAAACGTATCACAAAAACACTGGTTATAACTCAAACAAGATTATGTGCCAAAAGTCCAACCTTATTTGGTATATAAAAAACTATTATTTTATTTATCTTTAAATGAAATAATATATCAATTGATTAAGTGACAAATGCAAAACAATAAAAATTAAATTAAAGTTTAGTTATTCTTAATTTTTTATTTCGATGAAGTTTTTAGTAGTTTAAAATATAAGGAAAATCAACTTTGCGAATAAAAAACTTAGGAATTGATTATATCATATTGATACCAAAAAAGATTCATCCTCGTAAAAAAAAATAGAAAAGAGAATAAAAAGTTTTATTTTTCTTGTTAAAAAAAATTTTAGTTTTTGTTTAATATTTTGTCAACAAAAAAAATGTTATATTTTACTAGATTTTTTTCCACAAGAGAACTCAACCATAAAATATTTTAGTGGATCCCTCTAAAAAAAAAAAAGAATTATGGACAAAGGTTAATGTTTTTTTGTGGTCACTAAAGTGTATTGTGGGGTTAGCCAAATGGCAAATAAAAGAAAGCGCTAATACAATCCAAATACACAAATACACAAATACCAATGAATCAACGCAAATTATTTTTTCTTCTTTTTGTTTTGTACATATTTTCTTATCAATAAAATATAAATCATCCTAAAGATTATTATAGATCGTCCAAAAAAATACAAAAAAAAATCAAGCAAACAATAACCTTAAATAGTAATCAAAAGAAAAAATGAGAAAAAGAGATAACATTAAGATTATTGCGCTGTTTTTATATAGATTAACAGCTGTAGATTAGTATAAAAATATAAATAAAGTAAATTGTTCTTTTTTTATTTTATGATGACAATAATTTTTAGAATTTATTTATGAAAGTTTTCTCAAAGTTGTCTTTATTGTTGTCTGAAAAGTTGAAATACAGTTTAATTTTCTGAGAAATATAAGATATATTTCATGTAACCAGTTGGTCGTAATATAGTTATAATGGTGTTGACAAAAAAAAAATTCCAATTTGATTTTTAATCACATAGGCCGCAAAATTATAATGAATTTTAATCGGGAATTTGGTTCATAATTCTAGATGGTCAATATTTTTAGTGTGGTAATCAAATAATATTAGAGACCGGGATATTGAGATGAGGATTTGGTGTGTCTGGTGACAAATGGCTTGTAGAAGAAGAAGATCTTCATCATATATGGTGGATTGACTGAGAACTTAATAGTTCATAGAAAATCGTTAAGTTCAAAAACCGCATATTACACCTATGGATCCATCCATAAATTGAAACACGCATAAGTCCTCCCAGGTGTGGGGGTCGGATTGCTCTCCTATGAGATCGATATAACGACGAGATCAACTCTGCAGCGTCCTGACGAAATCGGATCAAGTCTACAAGGGTCCAGTCTGAAACTATGATCAAAATGACATTAAACCCATAATCAAAATGGGCTTAATGAAATTATGGGCCTAAATCTGATATGTTGTTTAATGGGTCAAGCCCATTTTATTAGCTGGCTCATTTACTTAATAAAGCTATATATAGCTCATTGTATTTACCCAAAAAGAAGTTCATAACTTTTGGCAGAGAAACTCTCTTATAATAACGGCTTAACAAAAACAACAATAAAGAAAACATATTCATAGTCTGTGTTCTAAGTGAGTCCGCTCTCATATCCCCAAACACCCTTGACAAATTTAACTATACAAATCTGACTCCCACACTAGGCGTCTGAACTTCTACTACAACATCATTCTATGTTTTCATGTAAACAAGTAGAATCATGATTAATGTAGCATTACTCAGTGAGGTCATGCCTTCTAAACATGTGTTAGTCAAAAATCTAAATCTAATATAACAATCATCATAATATCAATCAATCAAGACAAGACATTGAACATCAATTAATTAATCAATTGATTACACAAACAAAAATACCAAGTCCATATGCAACGCAATCAATTTCAATATCGATAAGGCCTTGCAGTCTCGTTGTCTGTTCCCAGTTCCTTGATCGTGGAATGTAGCCACAAAGGCTTTGATAAACTCCTAGTTCACTCGAAACTAAGGCACCATCATGCATACATTGCTATTTGAAGTTATCCATGTACCTTTTTGTGTTTAGTGAAAATATTCCATAGCATTATTCAGTTCTGTTAACCATGACTTTCTTCCTCATGAACGTAAGACCGTCACCTTATTAAGTTATTAATATGCATGCATCTAAAGATAACATTCAAATAATCTATAACACAACAACTACATATTAGCCATAATCACATCAATGAGTATGTTTTGAACAATAATTTGTGAACCTATACATAATTTCAACATCAATACAATCATCATGCAAATCGCCATGCATTTCAACCATCACATACTCAATATAATACTCCCTCCGTTTCAAAATATAAGATGTTTTGGAGGTTTTTTTTGTTTCAAAATATAAGATGTTTTGACAATCTTAGGTTTTCTTTACTTTATTGAATATTGTGTGATCAATAGTATTATGCAGTCTCATTTATAATTAATTAAACTATTTTTATCTTATATATTAAATGATACTTTTGAAGAAAATGTAATTTTTTAATCTCCGCGCCTTTAACCAAAACATCTTATATTTTGAAACGGATGGAGTATAAATTATTGATGGTTTGTAAGTTTTACTCAAACCTATCAATCCTAAAATGCAAGTGCACAAAAATCAATTATAATATATGAAGTATCGATCCCACAAAAACTTTAATGCATAGCTGAAATATAAATTAAGAGTCAAGCTAAGCTAAAACAGATTTTAAATGGAGTTTTCTGAGCAAGTCAATCAAAACGATAAAATAAATCTATGTAAACAATAATAGGAATAACATTGGGAATTCAGAGATTCTCAGGGATCCACAGTTCGAATTATTCATGTATTGACTTCTAGAGGTAATTAATCTAATTTTATTTCTTGCTAGAACTCAAATACTATGATAAGGTTAATCATACTCTCGCAATTAATCTAATCTTATATGATAAATATATGCAACCAATCAACTCTCGTAATTAATAACGTAGATAGCATGCAATTATTTATTAAGTCCAATTGTTCATCTAACGCAATAACTTAACTTAACACAATAACTTAACGTAATAGACTCATCAAACACCATAATCAAAACAATAACTCAAGTGATGTTCAAGCAAATATTGTTATAAGATCAATTTCTAGATGATCAGTAAAGAAACATGCAATATAATCAGATCTAGATGAATGATAAATACAAGTTTAGTTATAGCCATTTGTGTCTATTAGCTACTACATTGTTTGTGGATATTTGTGGACAATAGCTACGATTTTGTGTATTATAAAATCGTGGTTAATGTAGATAAATATATAGTTTTGGCTATTTCGTGGATATTTGCCACAAACTTTATTGTGACAATGTCGTGGAAACAGATCCACAAATAGCCACAGGTTGGTAATAGCTATGAACCCATAACGACGAATATGAGTTGTGTCTGTTCGCAGGTAAGTGCAAAATAGCCATGTAATTATAGTCATATAGCCATGTAATTATAGTCATAATTAATTTCATGACTAGAAATTGTTTTTTTTTTGTAATTATCTTCTTTTAACTTCTTTAAGCTTTCTCAACTTAACTTTTTTAATTCTGACAACTTGATTTCCGGTTGTGTTTCTAGTCCTTGACAAGGTCACCAATTATCTATGAGTTTATGGATCCGAGGGATTCCATTTAGAAGAGAACTTGATAAAGTCTAACATCTAAATCGTAAAGTTTAATTTGGCATTTAAAAAAAATTTGGTAAATATACGGCAAATCAAGATATATCAGTTATCCCAAGCAGTAATAACAGATATAGGAGTTGATTATGTAAGAGAGTCAAGTCTCACGGCCCTAAAGACACATGTTTCGAAACTATAATGCCCAACAAAAATTAAGCTTTTTATATTACAGGTTATATCTGGCTCCTTGACGGTATCTTTGAGGTTAAACCAACGTCGAATTAACTATCCCACTATTTATCAATGATGTGGATCAAACGATGAGACGATTAATCATGCAATTTTTGAATTTCTCACAACTTTACAAACTTGGACCTTATCTATCCCATCAGGCAAAGGTAAATATACAATATTGTCTTCTTTGGTTTTCATTAACTTAGATTTTTTCTTTTGACACAATCCAAGACGAAAATAACAAAGAAAACAATGACTGTTTCCATGGCTTATGTGGTTCATATGGAAATAAAAGAACAAAAAATCTATTCATGATATAGATTCGGAACCTCCATATATCTTACACCTTACTGAAAGTGAATTTTTGGTATATAATGAAACATAATCTAGTTTACTTTGTACAAGAGAAATTCATCGGTCTATGGCACAAGAATCCTCTAATTTCACTGTCAAGTTGATGGTTCGTGGACGGAGTTAGATCCAACCTCGAAGATGAGTTTGTTTTGTTGACAAGAGGATCATTAGAATGGGTTTGTTTTGTTTCTACGAGGATTCTTTTGTTGCCATGAGGCTCATGAATCATCTATTTTTCATTGTCGAGTTGACTGTTCGTGGAAGGAGTTGAATCCAACATCGAGGATGGGTTTGTTTTGTTGCCTTGAGGATCATTATGTATTCCTCGGTGCCAGAGGCCAAAGGTAGAGTTTGTCACCCCTGCACTTGGAAATGAAAAAATTATTGAGGGCGATATAGTGTATCTTAACTAAGGACTTAGCTTGCCACACTTTCAAAATGGTTTTCAGAGCTACATAATATTATTCAGTTTCCAAAAAGATGATGCACTTTTCAATATAACAGATAAGTTTGGTAAGCTTTAAACTATGGTTTCTAGCTTCTCCTTTTCTTTGATTCCAACTCTTTCTTTGAATTCTAAGGCTGTCTATTTGGTTCGGTTAACATTCTAAATTTGACAACCAATTGTACGATTTACTTAACATAAATAAAAATTGAATATTTGGTCTTTTTTACTCTAGTTAGCACGGAAGTTTTGTTGGAGGTCCACTTCCCACTTTAAACTTGAAATCAAAAGCTTTTGGAAACTTACTTCCATGTCGTTTTCTAACTATTCCTTTTGAAAACACGTTGGAAGCTTGCACTTCTGTTTTCAAAACATTATGTTTTAAATAAATATGAAGCGTACAATTATTTTTTATATGTCTCTTATTAGAAAATTAATTTAGTACTTGACATTTGTACACATTAATTTTCGTCTTTTATATATAAATTATCTTGCTTAGAAATAATATTTTATTTATATGTGACATGTTAGAAATGATTAATTTGATTAATTGGCTGAGATTATTTTGGAAGAGTTGAGTTTGATGATTACAATTTCAAATTTGAAGAAAAGTTAGTTGATGGATTGAGAAAATTGGGAATGAAGATTGATGATTTAGATTTTTGTTTTTGAATTATTCTATTAAGTTATATTAAAAATATTGAACTTGTGTACTTTTTAATCTTTTATTTATTAATTGGAGAGTGATTTGTGAGAAGATAGTTATCTGCATCTCCACAATCACTCTCACCAAAACAATTGTGACATTGCTTGTCAAATTATAACATGAAAATTATGAATCAATAATAAAACCTTCTACAACTAAATTTATAAGGGGCAATTGCAAAAATGTCACTTTTGGAGTGTACATTTTGCAAGAATACCACTTAGGGATGTCCATTTGAAAAAATGTCATTAGTTATGGATTTTTAAAGCCTAAATCTTAAAATTATAAACCCTAAAAATGTTTTGACTTTTAAAACCCCTTAAACCCTCAAAATTAAACTCTAATACAACATAGTTAACCCAAACATAAATGATATAATGAAAAATTAATTTTGAAAAAGTGGCATTTTGTAAAGAGTTTAGAAAGGTGGCATTTTTGAAAAGTGGCATTTTTAAAAAAATTCAATTTATAATTGTTACCATAAATAAATCAAAAAAGTTTTTAATCAATATATTCTCAGATTCTCGTTTTTATTTTAAAATTATCCCTCCCTTCAAAATATAAGTTTTTTTTTGTTTCAAAATATAAGTTGTTTTGACAATCCTAGGTACTTTTTAACTTTATTGAATATTATGTGACCACTAGTATTTTGTAGTTTTTTGTGTGATTGGTCAAATTATTTTTATTAAATATATTAAATGATACTTTTTAGTAGAAAAATAGTTTTTTAATATGCGTGTTTTTAGTTAAAACAACTTATATTTTAAAACAAATGGAGTATAAAACTTGGTTTCTCATAAAAAAATTAGTATAGAAATTGATTAATGCAATAATAAAATTATAGAACATTTTATAGAATATATATTCTTTTTGAAATAATAATAAAGACGTACCAAACTTTTAAAAGAGATTTTGATATGTTTGTGAAAAAAAAAATTCAAGTTTATAACAACAAATATAGTTATTCTTTTGAATTTTTTTGTTAACACAAGACAATTTGAAAGTAATAAAAAAAAATTTAATTCGAAAGCAACAATTTTTTTTAATCTGTGTTTCATTTATAAAAATTATGATTATATATTTTAATGTTTTACAATATCAAATGATTTATTTATATTCTAATTCTATTTAAAATATTCGGACAAACTAAAATTAACATAGTCTTTTAAACTTTTAAACTCTAAAATTAACATGACTTCATTACCCTGCATCGACCCCGTTTTGGATCCGCATCATAGACCTGCCAGATATGTACAACGAAGAGGAACAAGTAAAACAGATAGGGGAAGACCTGGGCGAACTCCTCAATTGGAATGTAATGGAACCATACCCGATGGTTCAGCTTATGGTGGAATGCGAGGCACCGCTGGTGTTGTTCCGCGACACAGTCTCGGAGAATGGGGAGGTTTTCAGAATACGATTCAAATATCTCAAACTCCAAAACCATTGCAAGGTCTGTTTCCGTCTGACTCATGACACAAGATCGTGTAAGGCACAGGTAGAGACGAATCGAAACCTCCGCGATGGACAAGGAGACACCAATCGGAACCGCGAGATGCGGAGGGCGAATTGAGAAAGGAGAGATACACAGGTCGTGAGCGATCATTTGTTGAGACATAGCCAGCAGGACGCGGCAGCAGCGGTGCCGGAGGGGGCGCGGGTGTTCTCGCCCAAGAGGAAGCCAGTTCGCCGGAACCTGTCAAAAGATTTTGGGGAATCATTCGGGGAGAAAGCAGAGCGACGAGTTGCCAAGGAGACTACCAAAGACTGGGTCCGGAAAGACCTCACCAGGGTCGAAGGTCGCGGCCTCCCACAGCTGGCCGGGGAACCAGAACAGAGAGATCAAACGGCGAAGAATGGTGGCTCTGGAATACAAAGCAACACCTGGTACCGGAATATGGTGGAGGAAGCGGCAGTAGCTAAACTGATTTACGCCCAACACGATGCCTGGGAGAGAGCGGCAGGTCAGAGCCGCCGATCCGAGGAGGTAGAACCAGAGACTGCGAACGAGGAAGTGGAAATACGGGGAATCTGCAATGGAGAGGCAGGGCGGAGCCGCGATGCAACCAAACGACGACACGGCAAAGAGAAGCAGAATCCGGCGGACGAAGCTGGTGAGATACGTTTTGGAGCCAAGGTGGCTCAGCCTGGGTTGGAGGCGGATCCGATTAAGGTCGGGGAGGGGTCGATACGGTGTGTGCCAGAGCCAAATGGGCCACGGAGCAGTAGACCTAAATCCCCAAGGGGGCACAAGGTAATGCAGCCCAGAATTCACAAGCCCAGCATGGGGTATCGGCCCACACTAACTCCACAGAGAGAGGAGAGGCCCAAGTAGCTAGGAAGAAAAGGGGGGTAAAGTCTCTGGTTATAGGGCCCGATGAGCCAATCGCCTATGAAGGTTTTGTTACGGGTCACACTCCCCACCTGGACACTACAGATTCATTTCTCCACTCAAAGAATTTGTGATTGAGGCCCACAAGTCAAAAAAATATGGACCGGGGGGTGGGCCAAGATTTCTGGAACACAAGCCCAGGAAAATCGATCAACGCATCAGTAAAGCCCTTGCTGCGAAAAAGAAAATCGAACACAGCCCATTTTGGGGTTACCGTATCCATAAACATGCGTCTTTAGCACTGGATGATCCGTCTAGGGGAGAATCAGTTTTAAACGGTGTTTCATTTCCGTTTGCCGCGAAGATGGGCCCCATTGGGGGGTAAATTTCGGGGCACTTTGAAGATCCGGTGGTTAAACAAAAACCACCGGCTGACGCCTAGATGATCTTAAGTTGGAACTGTCAAGGAACTGGTAGCTTTTTGACAGTTCGACGGTTACGAGAGTTCCGTAAGAAGATTTTCCCGGGGATTCTCTTTCTTATGGAGACGAAACGTGACCAACATTTCATTCAGGATCTGCAGGCGGAGTTTGGTTACGATTTTCTTTTTACTGTTGACCCGAGTGGTCTTAGTGGCGGCTAAGTACTTATGGCAAAGTCGGAGTTTAATGTCCAAATTCTCTTTTCAAATAAAAATATTATCGATGTAATGGCCACCATTCTTGGTAATAAAGTTTTTCTATCTTTTGTTTATGGAGAACCTATAATCTCTAACCGTGCGGATGTATGGGAACGATTGACACGTATTAGCACTACACGCACGGGCCCCTGGTTCATGACAGGAGACTTTAACGAGATTACGGGCCACCATGAGAAAACAGGAGGACGCAAAAGGCCGGAGAACTCATTCTTGGATTTTAACCTCATGCGGAGGAGTTGTGGTATGCTCGATTTTCCATATAGGGGGAATTGCCTCTCCTAGGTAGGACGCCGGGGCAATAATGTCATCCGGTGTCGTCTCGATCGCTCTATGGGGAGAGGACTGGTATGCGATTTTCTCACATACCCAAATGGAATACCTAAGGTTCTGGGGATCTGATCACCGACCAATACTCACACATATTACTTCTCGGAGTATGAGAGGAACTCAGAAGTTTTGTTTTGACAAACGATGGGTTTCCAAACCAGATTTTGAACAGATAGTCCAGGCAGGTTGGGCAACGAACCAGACGGGGAGAGCACCTGGGGTGGGCGAGCGTATAGCCAACTACCGTAAGGCAATATCACGTTGGAGGAAACAAGAACGTTGCCCCTCAACCGACGCGATTGAGGAATTAAAAACATCGCTGGAGGCAGCACAGAGTAGGGATTCGTCTTCTCTGGAAGAAATCGGTAGCCTGCAAGATCAATTGCGTTTAGCAATATTGGATGAAAAGATTTTTTGGCAACAAAAGAGCCGAAAATTATGGTACCAGGTTGGCGACCAAAACACTAAATACTTTCAAGCATCCACAAAGCAAAGAAGAGCTCGTAATAAGATTATGGGCATCCAGCAAGACATTGGGGTCTGGACCGAAAAAGAAGAAGAGATAGAGGCCATGGCGATAGACTATTTCTGTAACATCTTCTCCTCCTCGCCTATATCGGACCTCGAGACATCCTTGGTCCACTTAGGCTGTTCGGTTACCTCAGAGATGAATGCCCAACTGACCCGTGTGGTATCGATGGGGGAGGTTAAGGCTGCGGCCTTTGTGATACACCCCGAAAAGGCCCCCGGCCCGGATGGGATGACAGCCCTGTTCTATCAGAAATTTTGGCACATCATCGGTCCACAGGTGGTGGCCATGGTCCAGGGGTTTTTTGATACGAGCACACTAGATCCCTGTTGCAATGAAGTTAATATAGGCTTAATCCCCAAATCTGAAAGACCCCGAATGATGAAGGAATTTCGCCCGATTAGTCTGTGTAATGTCAGTTATAAGATTATCTCGAAGGTGCTCTGTCAACGGATCAAAAAGTTTCTACCTAGGCTCATCTCAGAGACCCAGTCTGCATTTGTGGCAGGGAGACAGATTACGGACAATATCATTCTCGCACAGGAAGTTTTTCATGCCTTGCAGACACATAATATCGGGCAAAAAGAATGTATGGCGATAAAAACAGACATGAGCAAGGCGTATGACAGGGTGGAGTGGCGTTTCCTGTCCGCTCTTATGCGAAAAATGGGCTTTGCTGAGAAATGGATCTCCTGGATTATGGCATGTGTGAACTAGGTATCATACCGTGTCCTTTTGAATGGTGAACCTAGAGGTGACATTACTCCATCGCGGGGGCTCCGCCAAGGGGACCCGTTGTCACCGTATCTTTTCATCCTTTGTACTGAGGTACTAATCGCTAACTTAAGGAGGGCGGAAACCACGGGACTTCTTTCGGGCATTCGGGTGGCCCCGACTTCCCCTGCCTTATCTCATCTCCTATTCGCTGACGACAGTCTATTCTTTTGCAAAGCCACGTCGCAACAGTGTGATAGCATACTCGCAGTCCTTAGGATGTACGAAAATGCGTCAGGACAGTGTATCAACTTTGAGAAGTCGGCTGTTACTTTTGGAAAAGATGTCCCCGAGGAAATACGTACGGAACTAAAACTACGGCTAAACATACCCACAGAGGGAGGAGCTGGAAAATACCTGGGTCTCCCGGAACAACTACAGGGGTCAAAGGCACAGATCTTTGCCTATATTCAGGAACGGCTTCAACAACGAACTAATGGATGGTCGGCCAAATTATTTTCGAAAGGAGGTAAAGAGATTATGATTAAGTCAGTGCCGCAGGCCCTCCCAACATACGTGATGTCCAGTTTTTTACTACCCAAGAGTTTACACCGTAAGTTGGCAAGTGCGATTGCAGACTTTTGGTGGAGTAGTAAACAGAATTCAAAAGGGATGCACTGGATAGCGTGGCAGAAACTGTGTCTCCCTAAGTGTGAAGGTGGTATTGGTTTCAAGTCTTTCGAAGAGTTTAACCAGGCCTTATTGGCTAAACAACTCTGGCGACTCCACCAATACCCCAACTCCCTTGTTGCGAGGGTTCTAAAGGGGAAGTAATTTCGATATTCTCATCCTTTTCACGCCAATAGGGCAGCTCGTCCTTCCTATGGCTGGAGGAGCCTGTGGAGTGCGAAACCCCTGATTGATTATGGAATGCGGTGCACAATAGGTAACGGGACCAGGACATGGGTTTGGACCGATAACTGGATCCTAGATGAGACCCCCCGGCCGGCCCGGGGAGCACAAAGCCGGAACCCCAGTACTTCACCAAACCTGAGGGTTAGCGATTTGATTCACGAGGACACACACACATGGAATATTCGGGCACTGCGACAATACTTAGATCCAGCGGATATTCCACTCATCCTGTCCATATCCCCATCTCGAATCGGCACGCCAGACAGCTATTGTTGGCACTTCACGACCTCGGGCACCTACAGTGTGGCCCGCACCAAGTTAATTGCGGAACCCAGTTTTGAAGCACAACTCCCCTCAGTGAACCCTCTGAGGGCAATGGTGTGGAAAGTGGAGACTACAAATAAAATCAGACACTTCTTGTGGCAAGCCCTCTCGGACGCTATAGCGGTCAATCAACGTCTAGCATATCGACACCTACAACAAGACCGATATTGTCCGAGGTGTGGTGATGAAGAAGAAACCATTAACCATGTCTTGTTTACATGCCCCCCGGCTAGACAATGTTGGGCATTGTCACACGTCCCGCATCACAATTCGATGTTCCCGTCAGATAGTCTATGGAACAACTTTGATCATCTTCTCTCTCGCGTACCTAACCGGCAGGAATACACGGAATATGTGAGATGCTACCCCTGGATAATATGGTACCTCTGGAAAGCTCGTAACGATAAGGTATTTAGGAACCTGGAGAGGTCACCCCCGGACATCCTAAAACTTGCCCAGACGGAAGCGGCAGCTTGGCACTTAGCGGTGGAAGACGCAACAGAGGAAAGAGGTGTGCGAATTACTCCTACCCAGGCATTGCCACGGGCTGTTTTTACATGCTTTGTTGATGGGTCCTGGAAGGACGGAGACCCCACGAGCGGGATCGGATGGATACTTCTATTACAAGATGGGGAAACGGACCTCTTAGGACTCAAAGGGATGCATAAGGGATCCTCTCCCCTACACGTGGAACTGCATAGTCTATTATGGGCCCTCCAATGCCTGCGGCAGAAAGAACGATATTGTGCGTGTTTCGCTACAGATTCACAGGAGCTACCTGCAATGATAATGGAACCGGACAACTGGCCACGATTCGAATCAGAGTTAGAAGAATTCAAGATACTTCGAGCGTGGTTCCCTGACTTTACTCTTCAGTATTGCCCCAGGTAACGGAATGGAACGGCTGACGTATTGGCCCGGACCGCTCGAGCTCGAAAATTAGTCTTTTCTCATGTTAGCACGTCTACCCCACATTGGTTCCCAGACACGATTGTGTTTGGTTGAATCTGGAGTATCGTGTTCTGTGACAAAAAAAAAATGTATTAAATTACTTTCCTCTATATATTAATAGAGGAGACACTAGATGAAAAATCCTAAATGTCATGCAAAGAAGATTTTAAGAAATTCTTAAAAAAAACTACTAAAAATTATTAATGACAATATATAATCATCAAACGAATATGGAAGCAACGGATATTTGGTAATTAATATAGAAGATTTGATGTGAGAATATCTTTTTTTCTTTTCAATCAGACTAACAAAAATTAATTATTTTTTAATACACGGAAAAAAGTAAAAAAGAACAAAAATTAAATGATATATATCTCTCATATTTTATCTTATAAAAAATAATTTGCATGATACTTATTAAATGTATATAATTTTTAAGAAATACCACTTTTCAAAATTAATCAAAAATTCCATCAATTAGATTTTTTTTTCAAAAGTTTCACTAAACCTCTAAATATTATTGAGTAGATATTTGGTGAAAAAATCATATGTGTTATTCCATAAGATTTTGAAAAAACATGTTATTTAAATTAACCAATAAAAATATTTCTATTAAAACTATATACCATGGTGAGAATTTACATGTTTTTATTAATTGTATAACATAAATCCATTAATACATGTTCTACAGATTTAATTTTAACTAAATGTCATATTTAGACTTACAATATACTTTTGAAAAATTGATATATTAAAAAGTTTTTCATTATTATATTTGTAACAACATTATTTATTTGTATGTGATAAATACACTAACAAATATTTTTACATTTTATTATTAGAAAACATATATTTTTTGTTTGTTATATCCGACAAATTCATATAAATCTAAAAATTCATATGATTTATCGCATGTTCTATAACTTACACAAATCATAAAAATTAATTTACACTTCAAATTAATTGAAATAAATAACATTTGTATTAGTTTTAATATTTTTATGCTAAGTTTTTCAAAGCATATGACATCAAAATTTAACTTTATTACAATTATGCACAATACATATTATAGGTTTATAAATATTATAATACACGTCTAAATATTAAGATCAGTTAGAAAACATATTAAAGTATTTAAACTCACGCTTGGCGTGGGTCATAATTTAATATATTTTGATTTGACACGTTTACACATATAAAATAATTAAATGGTAAAACAAAATTTCTGAAATTCATATTATTAATAAAAAACGATATTATTGACCAAAAAAATGAACAACAAAACAATCAACAACAATGTTTATAATAAAAATCAAAACAACTACATATTTCACATATTTAAAAATTAAAATTAAAAACAAAACTACATAAATAATTTATCCGCGTGTACGCGGAAGAATAACCAAATATTTTTAAATATTGTATAATTTGTTATTATATATATATGCATATATGTATAAACGCTTTTACACGTACTCCCATTCTATTTTTGAATTACAAAGTCGCTTCCATACTTGTAGACGTTTTTATTTTTACGTACCTGATTTCGGTTCTATGCACAGTAGCTTTTACTCTCAAAAATATTGTATATATATATTAGCTATATTCTTAGGCGGCAATTTTGTAATTATTATCTAAATAACTGCGAAATCTACACAAAATATAAAACTGTGAAAAAGAAAATAACGGCCAGGAATGAAGTGAAATCTACACAAAATATAAAATTGTGAAAAAGATAATAAAAGCCAGGAATGAAGTGTCTTTCCACCTCAACTAGCTATATAAACCCCCTCAATACCCTTCTTCAAGCATAAGTCACTAACAAGAACCAAGACATACAAACCCATAACTATATATACACACACTCACATATAACAAATTCACTTAAATCGATTCTGATAATGCAAATTCCATCCTCATCTTCAGTTTCCTTCTCCTCTTTTTATGATGATGAATCTATACTAATGATCACAATAACAAGTGTAGTAGTAGTAGTGTTGCTAGTGGTGCTACTTCAATGGCGGTTGCATCGGAAAAAGCAAAGACGGAAGCTACCGCCTGGCTCCATGGGTTGGCCTTACATCGGAGAGACACTCCGCCTCTACACAGAGAATCCCAACTCCTTCTTTGCCACTCGCCAGAACAAGTACTCTTTGCTTCTCATACATATATACTTACATAGATACACGAAATATGTATCACTTACGGATATATTTAACTTTAGGTATACAAAATTTGTTTGTAAAAATTGTTCTTTCTTGGAACAGTGGAGAGGGACAAGAATATCAATACGTTCTAGTCCTAATCCGAAAAAAAACTATATATGGACCACGAAGCCATTATTTTGTTGTTACAAGAAAAACCGCATTTCGTTTTTCTTTGTCAAACCTTCAATATCTAGTGGTGGAAAGGTTTACATTTTTAATTAAGCGACCATAGTTCCAATCTTTATATTGCGATTTTAATTATAGTTTATATAAATAACCTACCCTTCCAAATCCCCAAAAACAAAAATATAGTTTAGCTAGACTTCAGTTCGTGATCCACCGGTAATAATTTGTCTGAAATATCCATCCGCAGGTACGGGGAGATATTCAAGACGCACATATTGGGATGTCCATGTGTGATGATAAGTAGTCCAGAGGCGGCTCGAATGGTCTTAGTGAGTAAGGCACACATGTTTAAGCCAACTTATCCTCCTAGCAAAGAGCGTATGATTGGACCAGAGGCTCTCTTCTTCCACCAAGGTCCTTACCATTCGACACTTAAGCGTCTCGTGCAGTCTTCCTTCATGCCTTCAGCTCTTAGACCAACCGTCTCTCACATCGAGCTCCTTGTCCTGCACACTCTCTCCTCTTGGACATCCCAAAAGTCTATCAACACCCTCCAACACATGAAACGAGTATGTCTGTTTGGTCCATTTTGGGTTATATGCATAGACGGTCCTTGACGAGTGCCAAAAGATTTCTAAATTTTGCGGGCCCCACTTTAATATAACAAAAAAAGAAATTATAAAAAAACTGTGCTTATGGTTATGGAAAAGGATTTAAGGGTCCACTTTAAAAACAATATAGTTTACAAAATACAAATTTAGTTTATGAGCAATTGATGTTTTGCACTTAAATTATTTAAACTAGTTTTGCCTATTTTACTCGTAGAACCTTATGTTTAAAAATCTGCATGGAATCCCAAAGATTTGTTAGACCGACTCTAATTTTATATGTCGAATCTTTATGAAAGAGTTGGATTTGTGGGTGTAGTATGCATTCGATGTGGCGATTATGTCAGCGTTTGGGGACAAAGAGGAGCCCACTGAAATTGAAGCAATTAAGCTTCTCTATCAACGTCTCGAAAAGGGTTACAACTCCATGCCTCTCGACCTACCTGGCACACTTTTTCATAAATCCATGAAGGTGCGTATATAATAATTTACGAACTATGTATATGCGTATAATATATGAAGCTCAAGATCGTTATAGATAGAGATGATTCTTTGAATTCTCCTAGACAATTTGTAGAACGTGACAAGTCTGTGTAGACTTTTAAAATACTACAAAGATTAGAACAAATAAAGATTGTACAGTTTCTTATTTTTCGGGACCACACGTGTGTGATATTATTTGACATAGGTTAGATTCTTTTCACAAAAACATAAGACAAAGTCATCTTCAAGCGTAGATGTTTGATGTGTTGAAAATACTCCATTCATTTTATTTTTTTTTATTGGAATTCTTAAAGATGATTAATTAAATTTTTTGATAAAATTATTTTTTCATTTAATTAACTATTGGGAGGGAATGGTAAAATAATAATTTTCTTTTCTATAATTGGAAAATGAAGGCAAGGAGGGAATTAAGTGAGCAATTAAGGAGAGTAATAGAGAAGAGAAGAGCGAGTGGGAGAGAAGGAGGAGGACTATTGGGAATACTTCTCGGAGCTAAGAATCAGAAGCACAACGGTTTAAACGATTCTCAGATCGCCGACAACATCATCGGCGTTATCTTCGCCGCCACCGACACCACCGCTTCTGTCTTAACTTGGCTTTTCAAGTACTTGCACGACCACCCCAATCTCCTCCAAGAAGTCTCCGTAAGCAACTTTATCTAATTTTTTCTAAGTTTGTCCTTTGCATGCTTAGAGATATTGTAGAAATGTATTAGATCTCATATATAGAAAGATAATATCGTAGCAAAGAGTGAGTTTTTTTAAAATGATAATATTATATTTGTCTGCTTTCTTAATATCAGTCTGTCACACTACCCATGCATATTCAAATTCGGTGGAATATATGTCGTTAATTATAATATAAAAAAAACATCATTGGACTATATATTCTTCGATCATAATACATTTTTTTCCTTTAAAAGAGGGAGCAAGTCAGCATTCGACAGAATATAAGGGAAGAAAACCGAGGAATCTCTTGGGAGGATACAAGAAAAATGCCACTGACCACAAGGGTATATCCCATTTTGATATACTATCATGATATCATAATAGTCGATCGTATAATCAATTAATGGAATTTGATAGGTGATACAAGAGACACTAAGAGCAGCCAGTGTGTTGTCCTTTACGTTTAGAGAAGCAGTACAAGACGTTGAATTTGAAGGCTACTTGATCCCTAAAGGTTGGAAGGTTCTTCCTCTTTTCCGGCGAATCCATCACTCTCCCAAATTTTACCCCGAACCCGAGAAATTTGATCCCTCTAGATTCGAGGTATATATTTATATTCCTATGAATTATATTTTTTTAAGCAAAAGGATAAGATTATCGACTATACGTACATATGTGCATGGTAGATAAGGTGACTGAGACATGGAACGATGACTTTAAGCTAACCCAATGTGTATGGTTGCGTTTTACCTACAAATTATTGTTGAAAGATAACAAAAATGTTTGAAGAGTGAAAATTGATGAAACGCAAAGTCAAAATTTGGGTTTAGTCAACTGTGTGGGGACTTTGATGGAGTTATACAGAATACATTGCATGTAGATGACATGTTGTAATGTCGACAGGTGGCACCAAAACCTTACACGTTCATGCCATTTGGGAATGGTGTGCACTCATGTCCAGGAAGTGAGCTGGCTAAACTTGAGATGCTTATCCTCCTTCACCACCTCACTACCTCCTTCAGGTATTTTTTTTTTCTTTTTTTGTTTTTCTTATGTTATGAGCAAGTCCTAATTTTTTGGGTCTAATTGTCTAATCTTTCCAGGTCCAAATCATAATTAGAATATTTATGAAGTTTATGAAATTCTTAGACGTCATCACTTTATGATGTCATATATGCATTAAAATAGTTTTTGCTCCACATATTAATTACGTGTTTGATTGAAGATATTTAGTTAAACTTGTGATGATAAACGGTCATTTGGGACCCATACCATGACTACGTTAAACAAAAAACTTGTGATGATAAATAGTTGGAGAGGGATTGCCAGCTGTATATATGAATTCTAGCTAATAGTATAAGAACCAATCTTGGGTTTTGTTTCTATTCTTCAGAACTTATGATGAGTAGATATTTGTTGATAACAATGATAATTAGTACGTATAGTATCCCCAAATAATTCTCAAAACATGTGAATCGGCGACCTGGCAAATTAGTACTTGCTCTATAAATTGTCCAAGACAAAAGATGTGAATCACGTTTAACCTATAATTGTTCGCTTACATATTAGTCTCTTATTCATCAAATTGTAGTACATGATTTGAATAATAATAATAATCTGATGAAGTGTTTGGGGTTTAATTTGCAGATGGGAAGTGGAAGGAGGGGATGAAGGAATACAGTATGGTCCTTTTCCTGTGCCCAAGAAGGGTTTACCAATAAGAGTAACTCCAATTTGTGCCTAAGGCATAATTGGAATTTGTTTTTTTTTGTTAATCCAATAACTCATGCTTTAGTTGCTCTACCGATAGATGATTTTTTCTTTTATTAAAATTACCTCATTTTAAACTGGCCTCCAATTTGGCCCGTTTATGTTTGTAAATTGATTATTTCCCAAAATTTTATGTAAAGTTGCAATTCAACTGCTTAGAAACATTTCTGTGAATCCTTTATATTTTTTTAGAATGCAATAATAATCTATCGGATATTTTCCTTAAGATTCTATTCAGACATAAGAAGATGAGGTAGACGTAATTGTTTGTACGGAAACAAACGTATCTAATTGGACGTACTAACTACTTATGAGATATACAAAAGTCATAAATAACTAATCGTACTTACGGCAAAAGAAACTAATTACTCGTATCACTATTTATACACTAAATAATTGGATTAGATACAATTGATTCTCATTATATATCATGTCACAAACAGGGAAATATATAACTTGAGCCATGGAAAGGAGACAACACATACAAAGTTTTTAGTCTCGTGATAAAATGGGTCGCCACGTGTCCACAGTCGGGTTCGTGCATGCGACGACTCCACCTAACACCATCTTGTAACTAGCCTTACGTGGGACACTCGATTTCCATAAAACCGAAAAAGATATTGAAATGAATCTAATTCATTGTCCCCGATTTGTCTCTGTCTAAGTCAGAATAGAATAAGAGATTTGTTTCAGAGTTAAATGACTTTGCATTGGTCCAGGCTTGAGAGTCTCTAAGCCATTCCGAGGGTTTTGGTGTGACAGAGATTTAACATGCTCCAATCCTTTCTTATCCCTTTTTGTCTCCCTTTTCTTTATTCGAGTCCTACCTCTCAGAGTGTTCACATGATTTGTTCCTTGGAAATGTCTCTCTCAGTTTTTTTTGTTTTCTTGATTTTCTTCATAAAAATTGATAGGATTTTTATGTGAGACGACTAAAACGTGTACAAATCAAAAAGATATGCGAGTGGTAAATTAACATGATATTCATTTGGATTAGATACGTAGAGTAGCCGAAACTTTTGGAGGTTTAACCTATATTTTCAGTCTAACCGACTTAAATGAAATGACTCGATGAATCTTTCAAAATATCTTCTTATTATGTAAAATGTGTCAATATATCTATATATATCTTATCCATCGCGAAAATAATACATTACGACGAGTATGACCCTAGTGACATGATATTCCACTACATTGATGTATATGTATATGTATATGTATATGGTTATAATCATTCATCAAATCTACTATCGATGATTATTTTGTTTTTTGTTAAAATGTACGAAGCAAAACAAAAAACCATAATTCTCGCATTGAGTGACAACAATGCAGATCATTTCATTGATGATGGCTAGCTAGTACCTTTTATTTAGTCCATGGTTAACAATATTGGAAACAAAAAAAATAAACTCATCTACTATATATAGTTGTGACGGGAAGAACAAACCCACATCACACTCGACGAACTCTCACTCCACCACATATTATGGCCATGTCCAGTGATTTATAACCGCTAGAGTCGTCAATTTCTCTTGCGGTTGCCATTCCTTGACCAAGTCCCGATGTTGAATTTTCTTTATTGAATAAGTAAGTTTGTAGAAGCAATGGTTTCTCGTACATGATGTTGTTTCCATAATCAGAATCCCATATTAGACAACTTACCACACTTTTACTAATAACATGTACATATTACATGGTACATAATAGAGAGTTCATCATTAATTGTAAAGCGTACAATACACATTTATGTACATGTATACTCTCTATTATGTACCATATAATATGTACATGTTATATACCATGTAATTGTTGACCAACTCACAAGATAATCGAAGAAGATACCGGAGATAAAACTATTTCCCATAAAATAACGCTTTTACTATGAGCGAGAAAAAGACTACGAAGTCGACATGAATTCATAGTAGCTATACTACGAAGAAATTAAATTCCAAAAGAAAAATATATAAACACATGGTTTATTAAAAAAAAAAAGTCATTTAAAACTTCAACTTTCAAATTTCAGCTATTAAAAATTTCAACTATAGTGTGAATAATTTAAAACATCAACTTCAATTAGATTTTTGTTGATTGAGCAAAACTAGACACAATATTATTCAACTATAATTGTGAAATATTACAATAAAAACAATTTTGTTATGAATAAAAAAAAAGAGATTGAGAGAGAAAAGAGAGAAAAATGTGTTATTGTAACGACCGCGAACCAAAAATTGTGACTTTTGGTCGTGCATCTATCGACGCAGGTGGTGTGCGTGGATCAACACAAAGTTAAATCGAACTGATTGGTTGGATTTGAGTTGTCGGTTTGCATGCCGGTTAGAGTGAAAACCCTAGGGCTTCCCTATAAATAGAGGGTGGCCGCATTTTGGGACTTTCAGAGTTTCCAGAAAGTTTCCAGAAAGGTTCCAGAGAGTTTCCAGAGAGTTTGTGAGAAGGAGATTCGTTTGGGAGGCTTGGGAGATCGTTCCTGGAGTGATTGATAGCGAGTTGGGTGTGAATTCCGGAGTTGGAGACTTGTTCTTCGCGTTCTTCATTGTTTTCTTCCTTTTTCCTTTCCAGATCTAAGGTGAGTGCGTGACCATGGCTTATCTGAGTAAAGGAAGTGATAGGATGCGTTTGATTGTTGTTGTTGGGTGTATTTCGTGTGGGTTTGAGTGGATTTGTGCACGGAATCGATTGTGATGCAATCTAGAATCGAACCATGAGAGGATAAGTTCAATTCTACGATCTGTGACGTTGCGTCGATCGACGTAGTTGCTCTGTGTTAATCGACACAGTGTGCATCGATCAACACAGGGTGGTTGTGTCGATTGACGCATGTGCAGTTGTGCGATTCTTGTGCTGTTTGTTCGTGCTTTGCCTTGTTGATTGTTCACCCTGGTATTGTATCATTTTCTTATGCATGTGTATATAGCCTTATCGAATGGGATGACCATCTCAGTGAGTATTTGTGATAATACTCACGCATCTCGTATAACCATGTGATGCAGGTAAAGACAAGGTGTGACCGTGGAATCGTGGCCGGAAAGAGGAGATGATCTAGGGGCTCGATTGATTGCTCGTTGTTATGAGAATTGCTAGGATGTTAGTGATTCTGGAACCGAGTTGAATTGGTGTATTGGATTGGTTGTTAATCGTATTAGAATTGTTGAATTGAATTATAATTTAGTTGTGTTCGATAAAGCATGAGATTTATTGAATGGTGTTATTGGTTATTGCTTGTATTGTTTCCGCAGTTTGTGTTGCTGACCATTGAGGATTATTATTTATGATAATAATAATCCGAATCTGGAAAATTTTAAATTTTTACGGATTTGGTCGTCTCAGTTGTATATTCCATCAATAATAGAGAGTATATATAGGAATACAAATACTTGGGGAATAAGTAGAACTTTGAGAACAAGTAAGTCTAGAACATTCTAGAACATGGGCCTATAATGGACATCCACCTAATAGGTTTATAACACTCCCCTCGGATGTCATTATAGTAAAAATAATCATAATGCGTATAAGATGTTGTCTCATTAAAACTTTACCAGGAAAACCCAATTGGGACAAAACCATGACTAAGGAAAAAAAAAAGTGCAACGCGCTATTTCTCCCCCTGATGAATCCATTACTTGATATCTTTGCGACGACGTACCCAAATGTTGCACTTGCATCTTGAAAGTACTAACTGGAAGTGTCTTGGAAAATAAGTCCGCCAAAGCTTCACTTGAACAAATCTGTAGAATATGTACATCACCTTTTTCTGCAACTCATGGGTCTTTCAGATGATTTATCTTAATCATTCTCTTTGTTTCTCTCGATATCATCAATGTATGATATACATTTGAGAGATTGATAGACTTTCATATATCATTGTAATGATAATATTTCTCTCTAAGTGTCTATCATTTACGTGTTCTTTGATGTCTCGTTAAAAACCTTTTCACAGAAAAACCTTATGGGATAAAAACTATGATAAGGAAAAAAGAGTACATCCAAGCTCATCATTATATATCTCCCCCTCGAAAATATCTTCTTCGGGGATGAATTCCGATCTTTAAAAATTACTATAAACATAGCCTTAAAACTCATATAATTGTCATATGATATCTCAGATGATTGGACTTCTCGTCCATACCATCTTTTTCTTTATCATACAAAATCTCATTGCATTTTATGTATGGTACTTCAAGACCAAAAATATAAGAGCATTTTTTGTAAAATCCTCTAAGGATTTATTGAGATAACATTTTTTGCGATAGATGTTCAACTTGAGATATCTGAAAATAAATTTATCTTTCCAAGGTATATTCTCAAATCCTTTCTTCAGATATTAAACTCTTAAGGAGTTATAGTGGTGTTCAAATCATCACATACATTGCTATTATAGCAAATCATTTATGAAATCTTCTTACATTGAATTTTTCTGAGACTTTCATAAATATCATTATCCAGTGATCTTTTATCATCGTACTATTTGTAATAAATCTGCTGGAGTTTCGATGATCTTCAATTAAGAATTACTTTATCAAAATCTTTTGATAAATATATGATTATACCCCATGTTACATATTTTCTATTCATTCGATTGAGTAGAGTTCCCGGGAACATAAGTATGATACCATTAATCCTTCGGGGATCATATCTTTCACATCCTTCAGGGATTACAATCATATGTAATTATCCAGTGTTCAATAACATATTACCAGACTTATAACTATTGCATCCACCAGAAGAGAACATATTCCTTCATAAATTATTCCTTGTCTTTATGATAATTTCACTATTGTTTCACACAAAGACTCATTTATCTTCCACTGGTTATACACTTCAGGTGCATAGACTACTGGTCTAATTCTCTACAAGAGATTATACGTCTATTTTCTTCCTTTTCATTTGGCCAATCATTACTTTGTGTACACTTTTCAATATACTTTATTATGATCCTCTATTTTTCATAATATCAACTACTCATAGCATGCAAAATATTATGACGTTAATTTGCTTTTGGGTTCCATCTTATTTCAAACATGACATAGCTATCTAGCTCTCTTCATTGTCAAGTACTTGAATATTTTCATTTGTCATGTTTATGTCTCTTCTAGAGCTCATTCGGTCTCCTCTGGAGATCATTCGAAATCTTTCTTTCCTCGATCTGGTCATTCTAATTATCTCCTCCTTTTCTTTTACGAGAATTCTTATATTTGGAACTAAATAGGTCTATCACGTTTCATGCGATATTTAGACTCACTAGCAGTCTGATATTGTCCTTCTGAACATTAATTCTAATTAGAGCATGTACAGTTGGATAGGTGATTTCATCACTCTATTTGGGTCAGAAAATGCGTCTGACAATCAATACGCTAAAATTGGAATTATCTTTTAGACTTATAATTCTCATCATTTAGTCCGAGGATCATTGATAATTCATAGATACTAATATCTTTTTTTAGCTATATTACTTTCTCCCCCTAATGTTGGAAAAACTGACTCATTAAAATGCAGTCTGCGAGTGGAGCCTTCAATAAATCATTCTAAGATGGCTTTAGACACTTCGCTATTATTCATATCCAACATATATTCTTATCCTCCTTTGAGG
This sequence comes from Arabis hirsuta, assembly GCA_964056655.1. Lineage (NCBI taxonomy): Eukaryota > Viridiplantae > Streptophyta > Magnoliopsida > Brassicales > Brassicaceae > Arabis > Arabis hirsuta. The sequence continues at coordinate 27,216,584 of OZ053298.1, read as the reverse complement.
TCCCATTTTAGAGCGTTGTGGTGGAGCACTTTTTATACTTTAAGATTCTCATATGGAAACTATTTTGTTTATGACCCTAAACCAATAATGATGGGGGGATCTATCAGTTATTCATTGGCTTGATGCGAGTCATTGGTACTAAACCATTTTTGTGTATGAACATGAATTTCGGGATGTTCAACACTTATTCCAGTGGACATAGAATAATCATAAAAAACTTGAAATGTGAATTCACCAATATTATCAAATACCCTTGAAAACTTGAGGTTGCAGTTTGATGACAAGGATAAATGTGAATATCTAGCGATGCATCCATCGATTTTATGCGTCAATCGAGTCAATGGGTCCACTGAATCGATGAGTCTATTATAACCATAAGAAATCAAAAAATTTCACATGGTGGATGATCAGCCCATAACCATTTCCTTGTGTGTATTTCACATTACCGTTAGATTCCAAAATATTTTTATCTGGTGAAAGCCACATTATCATATTGCTTTCTCAGCAAGAAAACTATGATAAATTATTAAGAATAAACTTCTAGTTCTTCATGGAATGTCCACGTAAATTTTCTCACATCATCATTAAACCAGGATGACCAAACCGGTTAAGCCAGATATTTAGTCTTAGTAATCTTCTTGTTTAGTTTACATTCTTAGTAAACTTCTGGTTTACTTTGCTTCGCTAATCACTTACTCCTTTCAGGAAATATCATAATCAAAATTACTTCAAGAAAATCCAAAGCTAATGGTGGGAGTTGTCAAAGAACAGAAACTGAGGCTATCACTTAGTAGCCACTTTCTCGGTGAATTTTATTTGGTCTTTTCTTTTATATATAAGATATCATATTCACTTCAGGAAATTAACCAAAACTAGCCATACATGAATCATGATTTCTTATCACTAGCTCATTACTTTTTCTTAGCCTTACAAAGACACGATATATAATCTCGGAATACTTTTTAAATTCTTGTTCACGATTGTGTCTACAAGACAATATGCCTTGCGTGAAGGTTTAAATATGCCTTCTTTACAATCTAGACTTCAAGTCTTGTTGTCATACATATAACAAATCATAAATATCATATTCTGGTGATCACACAATTCTCTTAAGGATCTTTTATGGTTAAGTAGTGAACATAATCTTCAGGATATGTCACTTATTGTCTATGTGAGATTCTTTAATTCTCCCCCTCGAGATGATGAAACTTCAGGTTCATCTATCTCGTACTGAATCTTACTTTAGAATTAACAACATATACCTGACTTGAATCATATACTATATCTTATATCTTTTCAACTTTTGAGACTTTCGAGAGAGTATAACGTATCAATGATTTAAAATTGTTTTCCCATAAGCAATAATATATTTACTCTTCTGGAGTCTTTTCTAAACTTTATACTATTATATATTGTACTCACACTAGATTATTTTATTGTGTGATCAAAGAAATATCTCTTATATCTTATTATCTTTCTTTTCTCAGTTCTAGTGAAGATATGAGTTCTTGATAGAAACTCTTTAATCTCGATATTGACAATTCTTTGGCTTAGTATTATTAATGTGATCTTATGTATAAAACGTCACATTCACTTCAGGGAATGGACCATAATCAACTTGTTACTATTTTTTTTTCACACTTCTAGTGAGAATTTAAGTTTGTGAAAGAACTTATAAATCTTTTATGGTCAAGTAAGAGATCTTGAGATCCTAGTAGAGATGACGGTAAAGAAATATGATTATAAAAGTATGATCAAATTACATATGTATAGACAAAGCTAATCAATCATATTATTATTCACTAATTTATTATATTATCATGTCATTAAGTTCTCAATTAATTCACCAAATTATAAAAATATAAATTATTCACTACGAGAATTCGAAAGGATTTGCAAATAACCAAACCATTGAAAACCAAATATTCAAACGAACGATTCTCTAAACCAATTCTAACCAATTTTAAAAAAATGAATTCAAAGCCAAAGATTAGACTAGCAAGCTATAAAATTGGTAGTGAGTCCATAGTTAAATGATTAGTTTTAAGGAGTCAGATTATAATTCAATGAAGCATGATTCTAAAGATATAAGTACACTTATCTCGATTGCAACTGAGATGACTTTGGAGAATTCAAAGATTGAAATCGAAGACCGCGATATTAAACCCAGCGATAAGTATCAAATACCAGATTGACATAGACATACTTATATCTCATTGTTATAAAACATTACGATATTAAATAACATATCAAATCAACTTGGAGCAATTTTCTGTAGGATTCATGTCACGTTAAGATAAAAAGCATATGGCAGTATAAACGTATGGATACTTATCTGGGATATCAAAGATAATTATGGAGATGACATTGTGGAGATGGGAGATCTCATCGAAAACAGAGCCATCGGAGAAAGAGAAGATATGGCGTTAGAGATAAGGAGTATTAGGGTTTTGGTCAGGCGGTTAGGTATCGTGCTGATAATGTGTTATGAATAAGAGAAAGAGAATGAAAGAGAAAAGAGAGAGAATTGTGTTGTATTATTCTATCAATAATAAAGAGTATATAAAGGATTACAAATACTTGGAGAATAAGTAGAACTTGGAGAACAAATAAGTCTAAAACATTCTAGAACATGGGCCTATAATGAACATCCACCTAATGAGTTTATAAAAAATTGTGAAATATTACAATAAAAAAGGGATTTTTGCCAAAAATGCCATTTATTTAAAAAAATGTTCGAAAAATATCATTTATTTAAAAACCCTAAAAAAAATACCACAAATCACTGTTTACGAAATAAAAAAGATATTTATACCCTTAACAATGATTTCATTGTATACATTTTCGTCCACGATGTTATCGTCTTTGTCCACCGTCACCGTCTATGTTTACATCCACCGTCTCCGTCAACACCGACCGTCTTCATTTTGTCCACCACCGCAACCATCTCTATTTTGTCCACCACCGCAACCATCTCTATTTTGTCCACAACCGCCTTCTCCGTCACCGGTTTTGCTCACAATAGCTTTTGTTCATCAACACCGTCTCTGTTTTTGTCCACTGCTACTTCTTCCTCCGTCTCTATTTTTGTCCACAACTGCCGACACCGTTTTTATCCAGAACCACCGGCGCCGTTGATATATTCATATTTTACCTCATTTCAATCCCATTTCATTGTGTTTTTATCCCATATTTGCAAACCATTTAGGCATTTCTAGGGGCATTTGTATCTCTTTTGTGTATTTGTAGGTTTGAAGATGGTGAATCTTGGAATAAGATGATTTGGAGCTTAATTGGATGTAAATGGAAGAAAATTCAAGAGGTGACACAAGTTGGTAAAAAAAGAGTTTAATTGATGGTCAAGAAGTGAAGAAATGAGAAAATGGCAGCCTTCATATTGTGGCTTGATACCAAAGGTCGACCATTGGTATGGCTGGAAGAAGGAAAATGAAGCTTTTGGAGTCAAATTGGCAGATCACATATTGTGGGCAGATCACCTTCAGTATGGGTGTTCCGAAAATCAAACTTTCATGACCCAACCCGAATTAAGATGGGTCGACCCGGTTCCATTTTCACATGATATAAATATGTTTTTAGACAAGAAAAAAATCTAAGTTTGATATGTTCTTTACCCCTTCTAGCTTTCAAACCCTTTCTTATGATTTGTGCTTGGATATTTTGTATTTGCTTAATCTAGTGAAGTTTTCTTAATCTTTATCATTTTCTTTTATGAATATGTCTTTAATTATAATTATGATTATCATTTGCATCATGATTAGTGAGTAGTCTCTTAATGGATTTTTGGGCTTAGTAGATTATGGATGTTTGATAGATGATTAGTGATGTCTAGACTTAGATTCTTATAATTTCTAAAGATTAAAGTGTATTTAATGCTAGATTAGACTTGGTCAATCAAAATCTAGAAAATGGACATTTTATGCCCGAAAGGTGTTCGATAAAATGTATAGAAGAACTTTAAATCTTGCTTTTCATTCTTAACCAATGGGAATTGATGTTTAAGGTGATTAGTTGATATTGTGGACTTGAACTTAATGATTATTGATCTCTTAATTGCAATTAGAAGATTAGCTTAATTAGGTGATTAATAAATAGACTATTGTCATGGAAATGAATTAATCGAATGTGATTGATTTTTGTCATGGAATTGAGTTTGAATTGTTAGTCATAACATCATTAATTAGTCATTAAGCATCCCAAGTCAATTGTTTTGCCTAAAACCCATGCTTTCCCATAATTGTTCAAGCTTTTAGTTGTAGACTTTAAGGCTGACTTTTGTTGACTTTTTGCATTTGATAATGTTTATTCTTAATCATGGTTTGCTTAGGTCTTGTTTAGTTTCTTTTTAGCATTTTAGTCTTGTTTATCTTCATTTTGCATTCTCATTTGGTTGTTTCACTTAGTTGCATCGTTAGGACTTTTAAAAAAAAAAACTAAAAACATCATTTAGTTTAGATTAATCAATTGCTTGCATTCTTAGTATGTTATTCTAACTCTTTGTGGATCGATACCTGGATTACTACTCGTTGCTTGCACTTGGGCTTAGTAATTTCGGATTTTAAAACTTTTATCACAACAAGTTTTTGGCGTCGTTGTTGGGAAGTCTAGCAATAGCCATTAGGATTTGGTATTTGATTGGTTTTACATTCGTGTTTGAGGTCTAGAACTGCGCTTAATCAAATCCTGACAGTCTTTTATCCTTGATTTCGATTCATTCCTGCGAATTACCCATAGTCTAACTCTTTTGTCCAATTGAATTCTAAGAATCTTGATAATCATTCACTTGTTTACTTTGCTATTTTTATTACATTCATACATATTTACTTAGCGAAATTTGAATTCTTTAGTTGATTGTGTGATTTGATTCCCTGTAGATTCGACCCCTAAGTATTTCTTCGATCTCTTAATTTGGGAGAGTAGCTCAGGGCAAATTTGAGCATATCAAATTTTGGCACCGTTGCCGGGGAGTCGAAATCACCAAGTTTTGATTTTAGAGTTTTGTCAAAGTTTTAATATTCTGTTTACTTACTTCCGTTTTCTTTTGTTTTTGTGTGTTTCAGGTGCATGCTTAATCGCAAGACCAGAAGCAACTAGAATCAAGAGTTGGTGGATTTTGTTTCTGAGTTAGGAGTTCTAGAAAGAGCCAACAAAAAAGCTACACGAGAAGCTGAAATGGAGCGTCTTCCGTTAATTCTGTTTCGAGATGCAGCTGGATTGTTGGTTGATGGTGAAGGGAACATGCGCAATGAGCACGGTCAGAAGCTGGATGCTGAAGGAAACGTGATCCCTGAACCGCGCGCTAAGGATAGACGTTTGGGTCAGGAGGTGTTTACTCATGGGCGAACTCTGGGAAAGTACAACAGGCCTGACGAGTTCTATGCCAACAGGGCAGCGATCCGTCCTCCTTCTTTTTCGAGGAACGATTTTGAGCTGAAGCCTGCCTACTTCTCCCTTGTTGCTCAGCACCCGTACCATGGTCTTTCCTCTGAGCACCCCATGGACCACATTGAGAGGTTTGAGGACTTAGCATCTAGCATTAAGGCTAATGGAGTTTCTAGCGATTACCTCTACTGCAAGCTTTTCTCCTACTCTCTTGGTGGAGAAGCAGCCTATTGGTTGAAGCAGCTGGAGCCAGGCTCGCTGACTACTTGGGAAGACACCAAGAATACTTTCCTCAATAACTTCTTTGATGAGACGAGGTCCGAGGACTTGAGGACGAAGATTTCTACATTCAAGCAGAGACCGACTGAAGCATTCAAGGCTTCCTGGGTGCGATTTAAGGCTTATCAGAGAGATTGTCCTCATCATGGGTTTAGTGATGTTCAGTTATTGGGTATCTTCTTCAGAGGGATTGATTGGAGGTACCAGATGGCTCTAGATGCTGCGAGCAACGGGAACTTCAACACCAGATATCCCGAGGATGCACTTACGCTTATAGAGAACTTGGCTTCTAGCAATAGTACCAAGAATGCAGACTTCGAGAGGAAGAAGCTTGGTAGGAACGTGGATGGAAGTCAGATTGCTGAGGTGAAAGCCAAGATAGACTCTGTACATAACCTTCTAGTGGGGAAGAAGTCTGTTCAATTTGCTACATCAATGGAGCTAGTTATTAGGATCAGAGGTTTGGTAATCAACAAGGGTATCAGAAGAATAATTTCCAGAAGCCGTTCCAGAGTAACTACACCAGGAACTACGGTTCTTCTTCTTACCAGACACCTCCTGCTCATTCTTCGGATAGTGAGATGAAGTATATGCTGGAGCAGATTCTAAAGGGTCAACAGAAGATGACAGTGAGCTTCAATGGAAAGATGGATGCCATGTACTCTGATCTGAATGGGAAAATTGAGGCTCTTAATCTCCATGTGAAGAAGCTAGACACTCAAGTTGCTTAAACCGCGGAAAATGTTCGACGGCAAAAGGGATTTCTCCTAGCTAGGACGGAAATAAACCCAAGACTACATGTCAATTCGATCACTTCGGGGTGCGAAACAGAGGCCGAACAAGCTTTAGAGAAGGGTCTTAATGCGGGGCAACTCATGAAGCTTCAAGGAGAGGAAGAAGGAGACGATATTTTTGTTCCAAACTCTATGTCGATCGATACAGAGCCTATGTGTCGATCGACACAGGTCAAAAATCTCGGCACAGGAAAATATGCAATCGTTGTTGCATCAACCAATGTCGACACAGGGTCGACACAGGTGTGTCGATCGACACTGCCCGTCTGTGTCGATCGACATGGGTTCTAGAATTGCCCAATCTCTTCAAAACCTTCGGCCAATGCAGTGGAGCTAGTGTACAAGCATAAGATACCTTATCCTAAGTACTCAGAGCGGTCTAGACAAGTATGTACAGCGATTCAAAACATGACTCCGGAAAAACATGCTCAACCGTCGCTGAGGAAGCTGCCTAAACTAGAAAATCCAGGGAGGTTTGTTGTTCCATGTTTAGTCAATGGTATGGAATTAAAGAACTCTCTCTATGATACATGTTCTAATGTTAATGTCATGTCTATGGTCGTTGCAAAGAAGCTAGGAGTTCTTGATTTACAACCTCGAAAGGCATCTATCGAGTTTGCAGACGCTTCTTTTACAACTCCAAAAGGCTTCATTCTGGATATAATGCTTCAAGTGGGAGATTGTCTTATTTCTGCAGACTTTCACGTGATGGAGATGAAGAAGGACAGCGAGAAACCATTGATTCTTGGGTCATCCTTTCTTACCACTGTGGGTGCGATTGTGGACTATCCCAATGAGCGAATCTCCTTCTCCAAGATCGATGTCTTCTACCCCCGTAGTTTATGTCAAGGAGACTTCTTTTATGACCGTCAATGATGGAGGGAAGCAATGCTCAAACCCTGGAGATGACATTAAGAGTAAGATGACCTCTTCCATAGCATATCGTGATGGAGACTTGGCTGCACCCAAAGTAAGGCACAAAGGGAGCTCCAAACCTTTTTCTAATTTCAGGATCATCCTTCCCATGGAGCTAAGGGAGAAAGGAGAGGTAGTTATCCAAGAGATGGTGGGAAACACTATGAAGCTCTTTCCCGGTGTAGTTCCCTTCACCGATCCACCAAAAGCCTAAGCCCTGACACAGTCAAGCTAATGACTGAAAACAAGCGCTTAGTGGGAGGCAACCCACTGGTAAGAACTACTTATTTTCGTTTTATTTTTCCCTTTGTTTACTAACTTTTAGTTTTGCTTTTAAGTGTTTCAGAATTTTATTCATGAAAAAAATAATGGCGACTAGACGAGAAAAACCAGTGTGTCGATCGACACACACTACTTGTGTCGATCGACACACCATGCAACAGGTAAGTCTCGTTCTTTTCAATTGGTGTTTTCTTTTTCTTTTATGTTTTTTCACCAACTTCAGGTTTAATAACACTGAGGACAGTGTTGTTTAAGTTTGGGGTGGTAGTTGCTAACTTTGTGTTTGTTTTTTAGAGTCAGTCCAAAACGTTTTATTAAGTCAAAATAGTTAGTTGGAAACTATGACCCTTCTCTTGGTTTAGTGGATTGTCTTTTTCAGACTAGTGATCATTTTCCCAGGATCGATTACAGAGTCAGACTAATGAAAAATCTTAAGGCTGACCAGTTAACTGGAGACATCTGTTACTTCCAGCATAATCCGCCGAGTTCGAGCTAATTAAACGGTCTCCTTGGTGATTGATGTTCATAAGGCTTGACTCCTCATTCATACCGACAATTGCAAATATTGGTGAACGTAATGGTACTCCTCTCCCTCATTCAAAAAAAAAAAAAAAGGAAAAATGATTGGGGTGATATGATAGTTCTTGAGTATAAGATGAGGAAATAAAATTCCAGTACTCAAGAGATGATCACCCTGAGCTCAAAAGCAACAGTCTGAGTCCCTTAGAACGGATGCAGAAGACGAGTGATCTCACAACCTTGTCTCCTCACAAGGAACAATAGTAGTGAAAGCACTATTTTTGAGTTTCTGAATCAAATAAGTCTGGGGGAGATAAAGAGTACCAAGAGTTGTATGGTTCACTTGACATGATATAGTATGGGAATGAGTCTAGAAGGTTCTTGGCATTGAGATCTGGGACGAGACCCAACAATGAGGACTAGCGGATTGTGATGAAAAGTTGTGGATGAATTTGGGAGGCTACGAATGTTTATGGAGAAGTACATGGTGGTCTGGTTTTGAGTTGGTTTTGCATTATGTAGACTACTAGTTGAAAGGGTCAGTCCTGTAATGCCCGTGAACCAAAAAGTGGATTTTGGTTGGGTGTCTCGATCGACAGAGGTGTTTGTGACTTATGAGAAGTCGGGTTCTGGTTGTTGTGTCGATCGACACGAGTTGAATTGGACCGATCGGTTTGGTTCTATTTGTTTGGTTCGGCGGATCGGTTTAGAGAACCTAGGGTTCGTATTTAAAGAGGAACATACGCGTTTTGTCTCTTTTGGCCGATTTTCAGAAGAGTTTGAGAGAAAAGTCAAAAGTGTTGGGTGATTTTTTAGTGTTCTTGAGGCTGGGGATTGCATGGGAGGCTTTTGGGAACGAGGAAGGATCGTTGCTGGGTTGATTCGGGTCTCGGAAGGACGAATCAGAGGCTGTTCTTCGTCGTTCTTCATCTTTTCAATCCGAAATCGAGGTGAGTGCGTGACCATAGGTTTACATAAGTGTAAGGAATGGGTAGAATGCGATTGCTTGTTGGATTTTGTGTGTTCTGTGAATGAAATTGTGCAGGAGACTCGATGAATCGCAACGGATTCGAGCCATGAGAGGATAGGCTCGATTCTGGGTTCTGCGATGTCGTGTCGATCGACACCAGGGTGGTGTGTCGATCGACACGGGGCTGTATGTCGATCAACACCTAGTGGTTGTGTCGATCGACATGGGTTGTGTATTGATCGACACCTAGAGGTTGTGTCGATCGACACAGAGTTCCTGGATTGGTTCGTGTTTGATTGTTTCGTGAATGCTTGTGTATGCTCATCTTGTATTGTATCTATTGTTTATGCTTGTGTATATATAGCCTGTAGACGGAATGACCGCGTCGCTGAGTATTTGTGATAATAATCACGCAACTCTTTTTGCCATGTGTTGCAGGTAAAGAGAAAATGTGATCGTGGAATCATGGCCGGGAAGAGGAGATGATCTAGTGTCTCTTCTGAGTGGTTGTAGTGTTAGAATTGCTAGGTTGCTAGTAGATTCTGAAATTGTTGTCATTGGATTATTCTAGAATTGATTTAATTGAATATTGTTCTTATTGAACTAAACGGTTTAGGAAATTAATAAAGTATGAGATTTATTGATTTGGTTGTTATTGTTGATTTTAATTGTTCCGCGTTGCTTGTGTTGGCCCAGTTGAGGATTATGATCGGTGATGATTGTAACACCCGTGAACCAAAAAGTGGAATTTTGGTGGGTGTGTCGATCGACACAGAGGTGTATGTCGATCGACACGGGTTGAAATTAGACCGACAGGTTCGATTTAATTGGCCGGTTTGATGGGCCGGTTTAGGGAAACCCTAGGGTTCGATATAAAAGGCAGAATCAGAAGTTCTGGCCGTTTTTGGTTCTTGAGGATCAGATTTTTCAGAGAGTTTTGGGAGAAGTTCTGAAATCAGAGAATTTGGGGTTTTTGAGAGATTCTTGGAGAAGGATTGGATCGTTGGAGGCTTATTCTTGGGATTTGAGGAACGTGTGAGGATCTAGAGTGAGATTTTCGGATCAGAGAAGGAAATCAGGGGCTGTTCGTGATCGTTCTTCGTGTTCTTCATCGGGTTCTTCGCGTTCTTTATCCTTTTCAATCCAAATCAAGGTGAGTGCGTGACCGTAGGCTCGTATAAGTATAGGGGGCCAATGGAATATGATTGCTTGGTGGTTTTTGTGTGTTTTGTGTGTGGATTTGTGTAGGAGACTCGATAGATCGCATCAGATTCGAGTCGTGTGAGGATTGACTCGATTCTGGGTTCTGCGACGTCGTGTCGATCGACACCGAGGTGGTGTGTCGATCGGCACGGGGCCTGTGTTCTTCGACACCTAGTGGTTGTGTCGATCGACACAGTGGATCCTGTCGATCGACACGGGGTCACTGATCATCGATACCTAGTGGTTGTGTCGATCGACACGGTGTATTCTGGACTGGTTTTGTTGCTTGGTCGTGTATGTTTGTTCTGTGATCATCATGGTATTGTGTTGGTTGTTTATACTTGTATTTAAATAGTCTGTAGACGGGATGACCGCGTCGCTGAGTATTTGTGATAATACTCACGCAACTCTTTTTGCCATGTGTTGCAGGTAAAGAGAAATTGTGATCGTGGAATCGTGGCGAGGAAGAAGAGATGATTTAGGGTCTCACTTGGATTGTTATTCTATGGAATTGTTAGGTTGTTAGTCATTAGATATTGTTTATTGATATTGGTTGATTGGTTGAACTGGTCGCTATTTAATAAAGTATGGAGTTGTTAAACTGGAAATATTGTTAATGTTTATTGTTCTGCGTTGCTTGGTTGTTGACCCATTGAGGATTATTATCTGTGATGATAATGATCTGGGGGGAAAATTTTGAATTTTTTTGTCGGGTCATTTCAGTTTGGTATCAGAGCCCTAGCGGTTCTAGGGCGAGTGCAATTGATTGATTAGGAAGTTAATTGATTGATTGTTGTGTGGGTATGGAGTCTTACATCATCTCTTCCGAGCCTTCAATGAGATTCCACGATAAGTGTTGTATGATTTCTGTTTTTGTTCTAGTACTTAGTAATCTGCTGTGAGTGCAGAATTATGGCTAGAGGTGCTAGGGGCAGAGGTCGTGGGGGCTGTGGAGGTCGTGCTGGTCGTGGGCGCGGGCGAGGGCTCGAGAGTGAGTCGGTAGCCGCGAGTGTGGCCCAGGAGACCACGCAGGAGCAGGTGGTAGACTCTCAGGCGTTTCAGGAGGGGTCCGTGGGTCCGGCTTCTACGAGTGTCAGTGTGAGGGCTGATGGGGCTAGTGTGGGTCCCGGTGTAGTTGCTGGTGCGGCAGGCCCAGGTGGGGGTGCTCCTGCAGGTGTGGCTCAGGACCGAGATGATCGCCTGGCGGTTTTGCTGCAGTTAATCCTAGAGCGGTTACCAGGTGGGGTACCGGCTCCGGGTCAGGCTCCAGGAGTACAGCCAGTGGAGGCTGGGGTTCAGCCGGGAGTGGCTGGTGTTCAGCCAGTAGTGGCGGGTGTTCAGCCGGGTGTGGCTGAGGTGCAGCCGGTTGTGGCGGTTGCGGAGGAGCTCCCATCCTACCTTAGGATGATGAAGCAGATGCAGCGGATTGGCACCGGGTTTTTCTCTGGTGGTGCCAAGCCAGAGGAGGCTGATGAGTGGGGGCGGAGATTGGAGCGTAACTTTCGCTCGATCAGGTGTCCAGAGGGATACAGAGTAGACCTAGCAGTGCACTATTTGGATGGTGATGCGCATCTCTGGTGGAGAGGCGTTGAGACTAGGCGGGTGCAGGCCAAGATGGTCTGGGAGGATTTCTTGGCTGAGTTTAATGCCAAGTATTTCCCGCAGGAGGCGGTGGACAGGATGGAGTCGAGGTTCCTGAACCTGACTCAGGGGGATCGGACCATGAGAGAGTTCGATTTAGAGTTCAGTAGACTCCTGGTACATGCTGATAGAGGCATGGAGGGCGAACAGGCCCAGGTGAGGAGGTTCCTCGGGGGACTTCGAGCTGAGCTAAGGACTCGCTGGAGGGTGAGTAAGTTCACCACGAGGGCGGAGCTGGTTGAGACTGCGGCTGTGATTGAGGAGGACCTCAGGGAGCAGGTTGTGGTGGTTAGTCCACCGGTGCAGCAGCAGCAGCAACCGAGGAGATCTCAGCAGCAGACGGGATCGAGCAGAGGCGGCAAGCCTGCGCAGGGTCAGAAGAGAAAGTGGGAGAGCACTTCTGGGCCAGTCAGAGAGGACAGAGTGGTCCGGGATGCATTGGGTGTGGAAGCATGGATCACAAGGTGGCCAGTTTCCCAAAGAGGACTGAGATTCGGGGCGCCCAGGTGTGCTACCACTGCAGGGAGCTAGGGCATATCAAGCCCAAGTGTCCGAAGTTGCAGCAGATGGCAGTAGCGGCAGTGCAGCCGTTGGCGGTCCAGCCGTTGGCCCAGATCGCAGCGACGCCGCGGGTATTTACTTCGGCTGAGGTGGGCGGCTCTAGCGCCAGACCGATCACAGGTATTGTTCCGACTTGACTTTTTCTTTTAAATTCTTGTGGATTGAATTTTAGTCGGGTTGAAATTATGAGTCTGCTTAGAGTGTCGGGTCTTAAAGCACATAGGATTTGTGCAGGGACCTTAGTTGTGGGCGGGTGTGAGTCCCACGTGTTATTTAATTCGGGAGATACGAATAGCTTCATCACTCTGGAGTGTGCGGAGGGCAGCGGGATCCGGAGTGATTCTGGGGAGCAGCCGGGAGTAGTTAAGGTTACTGGTGGGAGAACATTAGCTACTTTCGGGCGGGCTCGTGGTGTGGATGTTCTGGTGGCGGGAGAATTGATGCCAGCAGATCTGGTCATTAGTCCGGTGGAGTTGTACGATGTCATCCTGAGTATGGATTGGTTAGATCGGTACAAGGTCCATTTGGATTGTCATCGAGGACGTGTAGTGTTTGAGCGAGAGGCTGGGAGGTTGGTGTTTCAGGGGGTGAGACCGACTTCCGGAAGTCTTATGATTTCAGCGATACAGGCCGAGCAGTTGATTAGGAAAGGCTGTGAGGCGTATCTGGCGACGATAGTGATGCCAGAGGCAGTTGGAGAGGTTGCAGTTGGGGATATCTAGGTCATTCGGGATTTTCAGGATGTGTTCCAATCGTTGTTGGGTTTGCCACCGTCGCGGTCGGATCCATTTACGATTGAGTTGGAACCTGGAACAGCTCCGATATCCAAGGCACCTTATCGTATGGCTCCAGCAGAGATGGCAGAGCTGAAGAAGCAGCTGGATGATCTATTGGGGAAGGGTTTCATCCGGCCTAGTGTTTCACCGTGGAGGCACCGGTGTTGTTTGTGAAGAAGAAGGATAGGAGTTTCTGGTTGTGTATCGACTATCGGGGGCTTAACCGAGTCACTGTGAAGAACAGGTATCCTCTGCCGTGCATTGATGAGTTATTGGATCAGTTGCGAGGGGCTACTTGGTTCTCCAAGATAGACTTGGCTTCGGGTTACCATCAGATTCTGATCGATGAGGCGGACGTCAGGAAGACGGCCTTTCGGACGAGGTACGGGCATTATGAGTTCGTGGTGATGCCGTTTGGTTTGACGAATGCACCAGCAGCGTTCATGCGGTTGATGAACGGGGTATTCCAGGAGTATCTGGATGTGTTCGTGATCATCTTCATTGATGATATTCTGGTATATTCGAGGAGTCCAGAGGAGCACGAGGTGCATCTGAGGTTGGTTCTGGAGAAGCTGCGGGAGCAGAAGCTGTACGCGAAGCTGAGTAAGTGCAGTTTCTGGCAGCGAGAGATGAGCTTCCTTGGCCACGTTGTATCTGCAGAGGGAGTGTCTGTGGATCCGGCTAAGATAGAGGCTATCAGAGGTTGGCCTAGACCAAGGAACACCACCGAGATCAGGAGTTTTCTTGGGTTGGCAGGTTATTACCGGAGGTTCGTCAAGGGATTCGCGAGTATGGCGCAGTCGATGACGAAGCTAACAGGGAAGAATGTCCCTTTTGTTTGGCTTCAGCTTGTGAGGAGAGTTTCGGGAAGCTGAAGGAGATGCTGACCAGTACACCTGTTTTGGCGTTACCCAAGCCGGGTGAGCCTTATGTGGTGTATACAGACGCTTCGGGAGTTGGTCTGGGTTGTGTGCTGATGCAGCAGGGGAAGGTTATTGCGTATGCTTCGAGGCAGTTGAGGAAGCACGAGTGCAATTACCCTACCCATGACTTGGAGTTGGCTGCAGTTATCTTTGCACTTAATATCTGAAGGTCTTATCTGTATGGCGGGAAGGTGCAGATATTCACAGACCACAAGAGTCTGAAGTATTTCTTCACTCAGCCGGAGCTGAAGCAGAGACAGAGGCGGTGGATGGAGTTAGTTGCAGACTATGACCTGGAGATTGGGTACCATCTGGGTAAGGCTAATCTGGTTGCAGATGCGTTGAGTCGGAAGAGGGCAGCTTCAGATCAAGAGCGAGATATGGAGGCTCTGGTGAGCGAGATCAGCACGTTGAGGTTGTGTGTGATCTCACAGGAGCCGTTGGGGTTGGACGCAGCTAACCAGGCAGATCTGTTGAGCAGGATTCGGGTTGCACAGGAGAAGGATCAGGGTTTGATTGACGCTTCTTAGGCGGCCGGTTCAGAGTATGTAGTCTCAGCGAGTGGGATGTTACTGGTGAACGGGCGGGTTTGTGTACCCAAGGATGAGGATCTTAGACAAGAGATCCTGAGGGAGGCTCATTCGAGTATGTTATCGATTCATCCGGGAGCGACCAAGATGTATCGGGACTTAAAACGGTATTATCACTGGGTCGGGATGAAGAGGGATGTAGCTAGCTGGGTTGTAGCGTACAACGTGTGTCAGCTGGTGAAGGCTAAGCATCAGGTCCCGAGCGGGTTATTGCAGAGTTTACCTATTCTGGAGTGGAAGTGGGATATGATCACGATGGATTTCGTGACAGGACTGCCAGTGTCGCGGACATATGATGCGATATGGGTTATTGTGGATCGTCTGACCAAGTCAGCACATTTTCTGGCCATCAAGAAGACTGACGGAGCAGTGGTGTTGGCTAGGAAGTATGTGCGCGAGATAGTGAGGCTGCACAGGGTACCAGCAAGTATTGTGTCAGACAGGGATCCGAGGTTTACTTCAGAGTTCTGGAGAGCTTTTCAGTCTGAGATGGGCACTAAGGTGCATATGAGTACCGCGTATCATCCTCAGACGGATGGGCAGTCTGAGAGGACGATTCAGACATTGGAAGATTTGCTGAGGATGTGTGTACTGGATTATGGTGGTCATTGGGCGGATCATCTGAACTTGGTAGAGTTTGCGTACAACAACAGCTATCAGGCGAGTATTGGGATGGCTCCATATGAGGCTCTGTATGGGAGGCCGTGTAGGACACCATTATGCTGGACTCAAGTGGGGGAGAGGAGCATGTTTGGTGCAGACTTTGTTCAGGAGACGACGGAGAAGATCCGTGTCTTGAGGCTGAACATGAGAGAGGCTCAGGATCGGCAGAAGAGTTACGCCGATAGGAGACGGAAGGAGCTGGAGTTTGAGCTGGAAGATATGGTGTATCTCAAGGCAGCTATGTTGAGGGGTCCTAACAGATCCATTTCAGAGAATAAGCTGATTCCGAGGTTTATGAGTCCGTTTAGAGTGGTGGAGCGGGTCGGACCGGTAGCTTATAGATTGGAGTTACCTCAGAGTATGAAAGCTTTTCACAAGGTCTTCCATGTTTTGATGCTACGGAAGTGTCTGCATGAGTCTGACGAGGTGTTGGCGAGGATTCCGGAGGATCTTCAGCCCAACATGACGTTGGCGGCGAGGCCTGTGAGGATTCTCGAGAGGAGGATCAAGGTGCTGCGCCGGAAGAGTATACCGTTGGTGAGAGTCGTGTGGGACTGTGACGGTATTGAGGAGGAGACTTGGGAACCTGAGGCGTTGATGAAGACGAAGTTCTCGAAGTGGTTCGAGAAGCAAGCGGTGGCTTGAGCTCTTTTTCTGGTTTTCAGAGTCTGTATTAGCATGTTGCTATGTTGTGATATTGTATTTTGTTGTGTTGTAACGAGTATACATTTTGGAGATTTAATAAGATGAGTTGCCTTATTAAATGTGCGTTAAGACGTGTATTTTATGAGATTGACGGGTGCGTCATGTATTGGTATAACTGGTGATGTCATGGATTTGTGATGACTGGTAGGTTATGTGGAGGTCTAGCGATAGAGTTATATGTGAGTTAGAGCTTGTCTATCGGCTAGGGAGACTAGAAATGGATGTTCTATGTGAGTTAGGGTTGTCCATGTTCTAGTAGGATTATCTGGGGATAAGGTTCTATGTGAGTTAGGACTTGTGATTCCCCAGATGGCGTTGGGAAATAGGGGTTTTATGTGAGTTAGAACCTGCCTATTTCCTAGGGGGAGTCTGGAATAGAAGTCTTATGTGAGTTAGGACTGTCTTTCTAGGGACTCTGTGAAACACCCTGGTGATTGGGTTGTTTCGGATGACCATGAGAGGTGATTTCAGTCGACAGGTGCCTAAGATGCATGTTACAGAGTGATTGCCCCAGGGGATCGTGGGTCTCCTGGGTATACTTGAGTGGACAGTGATGTTCTCTCCGGGGGAAAGTGGTTCCCTTGCATATACTTTGAGGGGCCGAAGCCTCTCCAGGGGATGTGTGATTCCTCTGCAGCCGATAGCTTGATGGACTGTGTATCCTGAGAGTGGGAGGGGCTGGAGCATACCGAGAGCTGGATGGACGGCGGTCCTGAAGGTGGGGTGGTATGATATACATCGAGAGCTCAAAAGGTGACGATCCTGAGAGTGGGGTGTTGTATATAGATATGAGTACGAGCAATAGTATCTGTAATGTGGTTGTAAGCATGAGACTGGATGAACTTCGGGGATCGGGAGTGGATCTCAGGTGGTGCTGACCGGGTGGGGTCAGGATTGCAGCCGTGGTGAGACGGTGCAATGGGGCTAGAATGAGCCTGGTAGAGCTTAGGGATCAGGTGTGATCTCGAGTGATGTTGACCGAGGGTCAAGAGAGTGGATTGGATGTCGAATCTAAGGTTTTGCTAACGTTTGGAACCAGGTTCGGATAACCCTGGTAATATATGTAGCGCCGTTGGTCGTACATGTTCTTGTTTGATTGTTGTGCGATCATTTGGTCCAATTCGGGGCCAACGGTTGGTCGTGCAAGTTCTTGTTTGATTGTTGGGCGGTCAATCGGGCAGCCCTGATCGGGACCAGAGGACGTTGCATCGTGGATATTCCGGGGGAATCTGGTCGGGTTTTAGACGGAGGTGCGAACTTTAGTGAGACGGGGTTGTGTGGTTTGAGTGTGATCTCGAAGGGTCAGCCGGGTTCGGGTCCGGTGTTTGTGACCATAGTGCGACGGTGTCGCAGGATTCGAGGTCGAATCCGTGTTAGTGGGGGAGAATTGTAACACCCATGAACCAAAAAGTGGAATTTTGGTGGGTGTGTCGGTCGACACAGAGGTGTATGTCGATCGACACGGGTTGAAATTAGACCGACAGGTTCGATTTAATTGACCGGTTTGATGGGCTGGTTTAGGGAAACCCTAGGGTTCGATATAAAAGGCAGAATCAGAAGTTCTGGCCGTTTTTGGTTCTTGAGGATCAGATTTTTCAGAGAGTTTTGGGAGAAGTTCTGAAATCAGAGAATTTGGGGTTTTTGAGAGATTCCTGGAGAAGGATTGGATCGTTGGAGGCCTGTTCTTGGGATTTGAGGAACGTGTGAGGATCTAGAGTGAGATTTTCGGATCAGAGAAGGAAATCAGGGGCTGTTCGTGATCGTTCTTCGCGTTCTTCATCGGGTTCTTCGCGTTCTTTATCCTTTTCAATCCTAATCAAGGTGAATGCGTGACCGTAGGCTCGTATAAGTATAGGGGGCCAATGGAATATGATTTCTTGGTGGTTTTTGTGTGTTTTGTGTGTGGATTTGTGTAGGAGACTCGACAGATCGCATCAGATTCGAGTCGTGTGAGGATTGACTCGATTCTGGGTTCTGCGACGTCGTGTTGATCGACACCGAGGTGGTGTGTCGATCGGCACGGGGCCTGTGTTCTTCGACATCTAGTGGTTGTGTCGATCGACACAGTGGATCTTGTCGATCGACACGGGGTCACTGATCATCGACACCTAGTGGTTGTGTCGATCGACACAGTGAGTCCTGTCGATCGACACAGTGAGTCCTGTCGATCGACACGGTGTATTCTGGACTGGTTTTGTTGCTTGGTCGTGTATGTTTGTTCTGTGATCATTCTGGTATTGTGTTGGTTGTTTATACTTGTATTTAAATAGCCTGTAGACGGGATGACCGCGTCGCTGAGTATTTGTGATAATACTCACGCAACTCTTTTTGCCATGTGTTGCAGGTAAAGAGAAATTGTGATCGTGTAATCGTGGCGAGGAAGAAGAGATGATTTAGGGTCTCACTTGGATTGTTATTCTATGGAATTGTTAGGTTGTTAGTCATTAGATATTGTTTATTGATATTGATTGATTGGTTGAACTGGTCGCTATTTAATAAAGTATGGAGTTGTTAAACTGGAAATGTTGTTAATGTTTATTGATCCGCGTTGCTTGGTTGTTGACCCATTGAGGATTATTATCTGTGATGATAATGATCTGGGGGGGAAATTTTGAATTTTTGGGTCGGGTCGTTTCAATGATCATAATCTGAAGGGAAAGTTTTTAAATTTTTGGGTCGGGTCATTTCAAGTCCGGTGCTCCAAGGGAAGATAAGTTTCTGCGTTTTCAAACCTCTTTCACATTCTTAGTTTATATTTGCTTGAGGGCAAGCAAAATCTAAGTCTGGGGGAGTTGATATATCATAGTTTTTACCCGTTTTTTACCATGATATAAGTCCTTTTCATCAAGTCTTTTTGGTGTTTTTCCTATTGTTTTAGAATCTTTGTAGGTTAATGGGTGATTGGAGCTTAATGGGAGCTTTTGGAGCATTTTGGAGCATTGGGAAAAGAAAAGCCAAAGTGACCAAGTCGGACACAATCTTTGGAGCTTGTGACGATCGACACACATGTCTGACGCGAGAAGATTGCAAGTTTTGAAAAAATTCCGGTTTTGTCCAAAAAGCCCAGAAGTTTACAGCAAAGCCCAATCCGATTTTTAGACATTATATATAATTTTTCTTTAGGCTTTCATGTTTTTATATTCTTTTTAATTAAGACTTGGAGATTGAAAGATTTGGAGAGCTTTTGGGGAGAGATTTCAGACTTCAAACCTTCAGATTTCAAACCCTCTGTATTTCTTACTCTATCTCTTTTATGCAATTTTATTCATTCATAATGTTTACATTATCTATGTCTGAGTAGTTTGCTTGTTAGATTTTGGAGAATTCAAGGTTTTGGTGAGAATTGGTTAGGATCGAAACTATGTTAAGATTTATCTTTATGTTCTTCATCTAGATTGTTTAAACTCTGATTTTAGGATTGATCAACTGAAATTGGAAACCCTAGGTTGAATTAATAGATGTGAAAGTATTATTAACAACCGAACATAATTTTAGATGAGCAAAATTATCTATTTGCAAAAAAATTTGGCTTAGTAATTTTGTGAACAATTGAATCTGAACTTAATGCTTGATTTTATTCACTAAGTTTGCAAAAAAATTTGGAATTTATGGATTTAGTCATAGATAATCTCTGCAACAAAAATTGATTAGTTTTACATTCATGTTTGAGTTCTAGAACTGCGCTTAATCAAATCCTGACAGTCTTTTATCCTTGATTTCGATTCATTCCTGCGAATTACCCATAGCCTAACTTTTTTGTCCAATTGAATTCTAAGAATCTTGATAATCATTAACTTGTTTACTTTGCTATTTTTATTACATTCATACATATTTACTTAGCGAAATTTGAATTCTTTAGTTGATTGTGTGATTTGATTCCATGTGGATTCGATCCCTAAGTATTACTTCGATCTCTTAATTTGAGAGACTAGCTCAGGGCAAATTTGAGCATATCAAGCTGTCCAAAGAGGAACGAGGCTCGGGATGCGCAAGTGTGCTTTCACTGCACAGAGCCGGGGCATATCAAGCCCAAGTGTCCTAGGCTGCAGCATATGGCGGTGGCGGCAGTACAGCCGGTGGCTCAGATTGTAGCAGCACCACAGGTGTTCACTTCGGTGGAGGCGGGTGGTTCTAGCGCCAGGCCGATCACAGGTAAATTTTAAAACTTGACTTGTTAAATTTCAGTGTTGTTGAATTTAGTCTGTTTTGGAATCTATGAGTCTGTGATAAAATGTTAGGGGTTTTAAGCACAGAGAATTTGTGCAGGGACCTTAGTAGTAGGCTGTTGTGAGTCCCTTGTACTGTTTGATTATGGAGCTACGAATTGCTTCATTACTCTGGAGTGTGCGGAGGGCAGCGGTATCTGGAGCGATTCCGCTGAGCAGTCGGGAGTAGTTAAGGCTGCTGGTGGCAAGTCTTTAGCTACTCTTGGGCTGGCTCGAGGCGTGGATATTCAGGTGGTGGGCGAGGCTATGCCAGCTGATCTGATTATTAGTCCGGTGGAGCTGTACGATGTCATTTTGGGTATGGATTGGCTGGACAGGTACAGAGTTCATCTGGATTGTCATAGGGGACAAGTTGTGTTTGAGCGAGAGATGGGGAGGTTGGTTTATCAGGGAGTGAGGTCGACTTCCAAGAGTCTCGTAATTTTGGCGATTCAGGTTGAGCAGTTGATTGAGAAGGGTTGCGAGGCATATTTCGCGACAATTGTGATGCCAGAGTCTATTGGAGAGGTAGCTGTTGGGAATATTCAGATTGTTCAGAACTTCCAGGATGTTTTTCACTCGTTGCAGGGATTACTGCCGTCTCGATCTGATCCTTTTACGATTGAGTTGGAGCTTGGGACGATTCTGATATCTAAGGCACCTTACCATATGGCTCCAGCAGAGATGACAAAGCTGAAGAAGCAGCTGGATGATCTTCTGGGGAAAGGATTTATCCGGCCTAATAGTTCACCGTGGGGAGCGCCGATGTTGTTTGTGAAGAAGAAAGATGGGAGTTTCTGGTAATGCATCGATTATCGAGGACTTAACCGAGTCAATGTAAAGAACAAGTATCCTCTGCCGCGGATGAGTTGTTGGATCAGTTGCGAGAGGCTACTTGGTTCTCCAAGATCGATTTGGCTTCGGGTTACCATCAGATATCAATGAGGCGGATGTTAGGAAGACTGATTTTAGGACGAGATATGGGTATTATGAGTTTGTGGTGATGCCATTTGGTTTGACTAACGCACCAGCAGCGTTCATGAGGCTAATGAACGGGATCTTTTAGGAGTACTTGGACAAGTTTGTGATTATCTTCATTGATGATATTTTGGTGTACTCGAGGAGTCCTGAAGAGCATGAGGTTCATCTGAGAGTGGTTCTGGAGAAGCTGCGGGAGCAATTGTTGTATGCGAAATTTAGTAAGTGCAGTTTTTGGCAGCAAGAGATGAGTTTTCTCGGTCATATGGTTTCTGCATATGGAGTTTATGTGGATCCGATGAAGATAGAGGCTATAGAGGGTGGCCTAGACCGAAGAATGCTACTGAGATTAAGAGTTTTCTTGGTTTGGCGGGTTACTACAGGAGATTCATCAAGGGTTTTGTGAGTATGGCGTAGTCGATGACAAAGCTGACGGGGAAAGATGTTCCTTTTGTGTGGTCTTCAGCTTACGAGGAGAGTTTCGGGAAGCTGAAAGAGATATTGACTAGTACACCAGTGCTGGCGTTGTCGGAGCTGGGTGAGCCATACGTAGTGTATACAAATGCTTCAGGAGTTAGTCTGGGTTGTGTGTTGATGCAGCAGGGAAAGGTAATCGCTTATGCTTCGAGGTAGTTGAGGAAGCATGAGAGCAACTATCCTACCCACGATCTTGAGTTGGCTGCAGTGATTTTCACTCTAAAGATTTGGAGATCTTATCTTTATGGCGGAAAGGTCCAGGTGTTCACATATCATAAGAGCCTGAAGTATTTCTTTACGCAGCCAAAGCAGAACCAGAGACAAAGGCGCTGGATGGAGTTGGTAGCAGATTACGATTAGGAGATTGGTTACCATCCGGGTAAGGCAAATCTGGTTGCAGATGCATTAAGTCAAAAGAGAGTTGCTTCGGCTCAGGAGCGGGATATGGAGGCTTTGGTGAGTGAGATTAACACTTTGAGGTTATGTGTTATCTTATAGGAGTCGTTGGGGCTAGAGGCAGCTAACCATGCATATTTGCAGAGCAGGATTTTAGAAGCTCAGAAGAAGGATCAGGGGTTGATTGATGCTTCTAAGGTTATAGATTCTGAGTATCAGGTCTCTGCGAATGGGATAATACTTGTGAATGAGCGAGTTTGTGTGCCTAAAGATAAGGATCTGAGCAGGAGATTCTGAGAGAGGCTCATGCGAGCATATTTTCTATTCATCCGGGAGCTACTAAGATGTACGAGATCTGAAACAGTATTATCACTGGGTCGCGATGAAGAAGGATGTCGCTAACTGGGTGGCAGCTTGCCATGTGTGTCAGCTAGTGAAAGCTGAGCATCAGGTTCCGAGTGGTTTGTTGCAGAGTTTATCCATTCCGGAGTGGAAATGGGATATGATTACCATGGATTTCGTGGTGGGATTGTGAGTTTCACGAACTTATGATGTTATCTGGGTGATTGTAGATCGTCTGACTAAGTCAACACATTTTCTTGCCATTAAGAAGACCGATGGAGTTGCGGTGTTGGCTACGAAGTATGTGAGGCTGCACGGAATGCCAGCAACTATCGTGTCAGACAGAGATCCGAGGTTCACTTCAGAGTTTTGGAGAGCTTTTTAGGCTGAGATGGGCACTTAGGTGCATATGAGTATTGCTTATCATCCTCAAACAGATGGGCAATCTGAGAGGACGATTCAGACAATCGAGGATTTGTTGAGGATGTGTGTGTTGGATTATGGTAGTCATTGGGAGGATCACTTAAACTTGGTAGAGTTTGCGTATAACAACAAGCTACCAGGCGAGTATCGGTATGGCTCCATATGAGGGTCTGTATGGGAGGTCATGTCGTACACCATTATGTTGGACTCAAGTGGGGGAGAAGAACATGTTTGGTGCAGACTTTGTTCAGGAAATGACGGAGAAGATCCGTGTTTTGAGGCTAAACATGAAGGAGGCTCAAGATCGGCAGAAGAGTTATGCCGATAAGAGGAGGAAAGAGTTGGAGTTCGAGCTTGGAGATCAGGTGTATCTCTAAGCTGCGATGTTGAGGGGTCCTAACAGATCCATTTCATAGAATAAGCTAAGTCTGAGGTTTATGGGTCTGTTCAGGGTTGTGGAACGGGTTGGACCGGTAGCTTATCGTTTAGAGTTACCTCAGAGTATGAAGATATTTCATAGTTTTCCATGTTTCGACGCTAAGGAAGTGTCTGCATGAGTTTGAGGAGGTGTTGGCTAGGATTCCGGAGGATCTTTAGCCCAACATGACGTTAGAGGCGATACCTGTGAGGATTCTCGAGAGGAGAGTCAAGGTGTTCCGTTAGAAGAGGATATCGTTATTGAGAGTCTTGTGGGACTGTGACGGTGTTGAGGAGGAGACTTGGGAACCAGAGGCTATGATGAAGGCAAAGTTTTCGAAGTGGTTCGAGAAGCAAGCTGAGGTTTGAGTTGTCTTTTCTTGTTTTCAGTTCTGAGATAGCATGTTGCTATGAGTTTTATCTATGTATTTTCGTTGGATGTAACGATTTATACATTTTTTTTTAGATTAATAAGATGGGTTTTTCTTATTAATGAAGTTATAAGACGTAAGTTTTTATGGTATGACTGGTGGATCATGAGTTATGTGTTATGAGATGTCTAGAAATGGAAGTTCTATTTGAGTTAGAGCTTGTCCATTTTCTAGAAAGAGTCTAGGAATAGAAGTTCTATGTGAGTTAGGACTTGTCTATTGCCTAGAGAGAGCCTATGAATAGAAGTTCTATGCGAGTTAGGACTTGTCTATTGCCTAGGGAGAGCCGGGAATAGAAGTTTTATGTGAGTTATAACTTGTCTATTCCTGGGGAGAATCTAGAAATAGAAGTTTTATGTGAGTTAGAACTGTCTATTTCCTAGAGACTCTAGTGGAAACACCCTGTGTGATTGGATTGTTTCGGATGACCTAGAGATTGGTCATGGATGCGATGATATTCCGGGATAGGGGATGTCATGATGGAACCACGGGAAGTGATTTTGGTCGATAGGTGCTTATGATGCACGTTACAGAGTTGATTGCTCTAGAGGATGCGAGGTGCCTTGTAGTTACTTGAGAGATATGAGTTCTCTCCAGGGAATGTGAGTTTTCCTGCATATACTTTGAGGGACATGGTTCTCTCCAGGGGATGTGAGTATTCCTGCATGCCGATAGCCTGACCGACGATGGTCCTGAAGGTGGGAGGGGTATAATATACGCCGAGAGCTCAAAGGGTGATGACCCTGAGAGTGGGAGGGGTGTATATAGATATGAGTTATGAGCAATAATGTCTTAAATGTGATTGTAAGTATAAGACTAGATGAGCTTCAGGGATCGGGACTTGATCTCAGGTGGTGCTCGCCGAGTTTTGGTCAGGATAGTAACCATAGTGAGACATTGTTACGTGATTCGAGGTCGAATCCGTGTTAGTGGGAGAGAATTGTAACGACCGCAAACTAAATTTCGTGATTTTTGGTCGTGCGTCGATCGACGCAGGTGGTGTGCGTCGATCGACGCAGGTGGTTTGCGTCGATCGACACAAAGTTAAATTGAACTGAATGGTTCGGTTTTAGAGCGTCATAATTGGCTCAGAAAACCCTAGGGCTTAGGTATAAAAGGAAGCCCAGCCGTTTTTAGTCATTAGAGAGAGTTCTAGTGAGTTTCCAGAGAGTTTTGAGAGAGGATTGAGAGAAAAGAGAATCATTGTTGATTTCTTCCTGTTTTTGATCTAAAAGCTCGGATTGTGTGTTGGGAGGCTCTGGATTCGTGATCTAGTGTTCATCCTCCGCGAAGGAGGAGAGGATTTTGGATTGGAGATCTGATTTCGAGGGTTTTTCGCGTTCTTCATAGTTTATTCCTTTTTCCTTTCCAGAACCAAGGTGAGTGCGTGACCATGGCTTATCTAGGTAGAGGAATTGATAGGATGCGATTGATTGTGTTGTTTGTATGGATTCGTGCTTGTATTGGTGGATGTTGTGCAGGAGATCTATGTGATGCATTATGGAATCGATCTATGAGAGGAAAGGTTTGATTCCTAGACTCTGCGATGGTGCGTCGATCGACACACGAGCTGTGCATCGAT
This sequence comes from Arabis hirsuta, assembly GCA_964056655.1. Classification (NCBI taxonomy): domain Eukaryota; kingdom Viridiplantae; phylum Streptophyta; class Magnoliopsida; order Brassicales; family Brassicaceae; genus Arabis; species Arabis hirsuta. The sequence continues at coordinate 27,191,112 of OZ053298.1, read as the reverse complement.
CAACACACGAGCAGTGCATCGATCGACACCGGGGTTGTGTGTCGATCGATGCACGATCTGTTGTGCTGTTTCTCGTTTGATTATTCGTGTTGTGCATTGTTGTTTGCTCATCCTGGTATTGTATCATTTTTCTTATGCATGTGTGTATAGCCAAGTAGATGGGATGACCGTCTCACTGAGTATTTGTGATAGTACTCACGCATCTCTTTTAACCATGTGATGTAGGTGAAGACAAAGTGTGATCGTGGAATCATGGCCGGGAGGAGGAGATGGTCTAAGGTCTCGGTTGCTTGATTATTGGATTGTTAGAATTGCTAGGTTGTTGGTAAATTATGGATTATTGCATTGGAATTGATTTTGAGTTTATTTGATTCTGGAATTGGTTCTATTTGTATAGAGTTATTCGTAGATTGAATTGTATTAACTGGTTTATGTGATGTTCCGCTGGTTATGTTTGGTTTGTTGATGTGTTGATTTGATTGGATATTGAGAGTTAATGTTTATGGGAACATTAATTCGAGTCCAATGTAATTGTAAAAAAAAAAGGTCGGGTTACTTCATCTTTGGCTTGATAAACCGCGAAAAACATGCTTGTTCAATCTTTGATCTCTTCGCTCTAGATTCTCTAAATCTTGTTGATTGATTGCTTGAATTGAAACCAACTCCATCTTATTAGACCATAATTAGATTGTAATTCTCTCACTTATGGGTTTTAGACCTTAACCATAGTTTACATATACACATTCAACCATTTTTATCTCTTTTACCACTCTTTAATGGTTTGAATGGCCAATCTCAATTCGAGATCATCTTTCGAATGAGGATTGGTACCACACCTTGATTGCACCTAACCTTTCTTTGAAACCATCATTAATTTTTTGAGTGAGGCCTTTTCTATTTTGCACCTCATGTATAAAATCTTTAGAGATGGAAACTACAAGTTCTTTTCTTCCATTAAGAGTAGTCTCATTGGCTAGTCTAGGTGGGTTGAGAAAATATTGGCGTCTCATTAGGTTTTACAATGGTTTTGGAAATTTTGGAAATGGGTGAGGGTGAATAAGGGTGTGAACATTGTTGAGAATTTGGGAGATGTAGAGAGCCGAAAATGGTTGGTGAAAGAATAACAAGGTGAAACCAAATTGGTTTAAGAGAAAGAGAAAGAAAGAGATGTCTAGGGAGGGAAACCAAAAAGAAAAGAAACACTACTCTTAAGCTAAGTGTCTAAGTAAGAAACTCCTAGAAAAGAAAAGAAAAAGAAAGAATCAAAAGGAGTAGAAATAAGCAAACAAGAGTAGATGTCTAAGTATATAAGAACTCTCTAGTTTCATTTCCAAAAGAAAGAAAACTTGAAGTAATTGGTGTTGGAAATAAGAGTGACCTTGAGTGGAATAAGAAAAGCTATAGTGAAGTTGAGTGAATTACAAAGAGTATGGGTGGGTAGAAGAATGGAAGAAAAAATCTTGTTTCCCTTCTCCATTGCTTTTGTATATTGACTTATGCTTTACTTTTGAGAGTAGTCACTAAAATGTTTTGAACCCTCTTTTACTTCACGTTGAACTTGCTCTTTTACCAAACCGATTGGATTAGGTCGATTCCCTATTTTTGAGACTACACAGTTTTGAGATCTTAATGAATGTAAGGAGTTGGTGGATATGATACATTTGATCACTAGACATTGAATTTAGAGGCAAAATATTGAAGTTGCGATAAGTATGGAAAGTTTGGTTGAGTAGTATCTATAGCATTGAGTTGTATGATCTTGAATTGACAATGATCTCTTTGGAAAACAATCTTTAGGCTATGAGCTCTCACTTTTAAACCTCTTCACTGGTTTGTTCTTATTGTTTGCTCGAGGGCGATCAAAAGCCAAGTCCGGGAGAGTTGATATATTCATATTTTACCTCATTTCAATCCCATTTCATTGTGTTTTTATCCCATATTTGCAAATCATTTAGGCATTTCTATGGGCATTTGCATCTCTTTTGTGTATTTGTAGGTTTGAAGATGAAGAATCTTGGAATAAATTGATTTGGAGTTTAATTGGATGTAAATGGAAGAAAATTCAAGAGGATATCAAGGTGACACAAGTTGGTAAAAAAGGAGTTTAATTGATGGTCAAGAAGTGAAGAAATGAGAAAATGGCAGCCTCCATATTGTTGCTTGATACAGATGGTCGACCATCGGTATGGCTGGAAGAAGGAAAATGAAGCTTTTGAAGTCAAATTGGCAGATCACATATTGTGGGTCGATACCCTCGGTATGGGTGTTCCAAAAATCAAACTTTCATGACCGACCCGAATCAAGATGGGTCGACCCGGTTCCGTTTTCACATGATATAAATATGTTTTTAGACAAGAAAAAACCTAAGTTTGACATGCTCTTTACCCCTTTTAGCTTTTAAACCCTTTTTTATGATTTGTGCTTGGATCTTTTGTATTTGCTTAATCTAGTGAAATTTTCTTAATCTTTATCATTTTCTTTTATGATTATGTCTTTAATTATGATTATGATTATCATTTGCATCATGATTAGTGAGTAGTCTCTTAATGAGTTTTTGGACTTAGTAGATTAGGGATGTTTGATGGATGATTAGTGATGTCTAGACTTAGATTCTTATGATTTCTAAAGATTAAGGTGTACTTAATGCTAGATTAGTCTTGATCAATCAAAATCTAGAACATGGATATTTTATGTCCGGAATGTGTTCAATAAAATGTCTAGAAGAACTTTAAATATTGCTTTTCGTTCTTAACCAATGGAAATTGATGTTTAAGGTGATTAGTTGATATTGTGAACTTGAAGTTAATGATTATTGATCTCTTAATTGAAATTAAAAGATTAGCTTAATTAGGTAATTAATGAATAGATTATTGTCATGGAAATGAATTAATCGAATGTGAGTGATCTTTGTCATGGAATTGAGTTTGAATTATTAGTCATAGCATCATTAGTTAGTCATTAAGCATCCAAAGTCAATTAATTTTCCCAAAACCCATGCTTTCCCATAATTGATCAAGCTTTTAGTTGTAGACTTTACGGTTGACTTTTGTTAACTTTTTGCATTTGATATTGTTTATGCTTAATCATGGTTTACTTAGGTCTTGTTTAGTTTTTTTTTAGCATTTTATTCTTGTTTATCTTTATTTTGCATTCTCATTTGCTTGTTTCACTTAGTTGTATCATTAGGACTAAAAAAAACCAAAAACATCATTTAGTTTAGATTAATCAATTGCTTGCATTCTGTGTGTTATTCTAAATCCTTGTGATCGGTACCTTGATTACTACTCGTTACTTGCACTTGGGCTTAGTAATTTCGGATTTTAAAACTTTGGACTCAACAGCCGTCTTTGACGACCACCACCATCTCCATTTTTCAGGCCCGGTTCAGAGATTTCAGGGGTCCCAAGCAAAAAAAAAAAACATTTTGAGGATTTTACATCGCTATTTCAAAAAGTCAATAAATGTTAAAATTTTAAAAATTTAGGGGTTTATTTGTGCAAACAAAAATAAAACAGGGACCTATTTATGCTAAACAAGATAAACCGGGGCCTATTATTGTAAAAAAAAAATCAGGGGCCTTTTCTAATAGTGAAAATTCAAAAAAATTTGAGGGCCTAAAACCCTTGCCTCTCCTGCCTATGCTCAAGCCCGGCCCTGCTGTGTTTCTCCACCACTTTCTTCTTCGTCAATAGAGAGAGAAATAGAGAGAATGAGAGAGAGAAAGAGAGATAGAGAAAGAGAGAGAAAGAGGTAGTGAGAGAGAAAGAGAGAGAACTCCGGCGAGAGAATGAGAATTTTGGAGAGAAAGAGAAAAAAAAAAGAGAATTCCGGAGAGAGAGAAAGAGGCAAAATAGTAATTTCACCTTATATGAATAATGATTTATGACATTTTTATAGGGTTTTTGAATAAATAATATTTTTTAACATTTTTTTAAACAAATGGCAATTTTGGCAATTTTCTCATAAAAACTATATAGAATTTACTAACACTTTAATTATGTGTGTTATATTCAAACTTTATAATGGTTGAAATTCCCCTAAGTACTATGTTCTCCACGACTCTTAGACTCTAACTGGTGACCACTCCAAAAATAATAGGAATAAAGAGGAAAACAAATAGAAAAAGTTATATGGAACAAATTAAAAAGAATTATTGTAGAGAATGAATGTAACAAATTGTCATTGTAAAAATAGTAACAAAAAATAAATAAATATTTCAAATAATAAAAGGAGAGTATCTATAAAAAATGCATTTCTTGTGTTCATAGTCAAATTAGATGGAAAATACTTTTGTTCTATATTCCCTAATACTATTAGAAATGAAAAGAAATGATATGAAATCTTTATTACTTATAAATGGTAAAAAAATATTAAGAATGAGTAGGAATGTTATGTTTCTCCACATTATTTACATTCCTAATGGTCACTATTTAGAGCATTAGTTGTTGTTTAAGAGGATAATAAATACTTTGTTCCTTGATTGAAACTCCCCGTAAATATCATTTCCTTGATTAAAACTCCTCTAAATACTATGTTCTCCACAAGTCTCAGGAGTTGTTTAAGAGGATAAAAAATCTTTGAAACAACGCTTATAATTTTTGTAAATATTCACAAATAAAATATCATATTTGGTGAAATTGATTTAATATTATTGAATATTCACAAATTTTATGAATTTCTCTTTTAATTAAACAATTTCAAAATTCTTTTTACTACTCCTCAATAATACTTAATGATATAATCATTTTAACAACTTTAACTCAAATGTTTGGAAAAATAATGTTTTGGATAAATAATTTCAATTTTTTATTTACTAAAAAGTCCCAACTCTCAAATTTCGGCAAAAATCTCCAACTTTTTATTTATAAAAAAATTCCTAAATTTTTGGGAGAATAGCAAAAATGCCACTTTTGAGAATGATTTTTACAAGCGTGCCACTCCCATGTGATCATTTCCAATAATACCACATTTTATTAGCAAGAAGGCGGAATTGTCCTATTTCTCTTTCTCTTTCTCTTTCTCTTTCTCTCTCTCTCTCTGCAAAAGTAAAACTAGATCTAGAATCTCTCTCTCTAAAGCTTTTTAATGGTGGTGATGACGTTGAAAAAGAAAAACATAAATCTAAATTTGAATCTCTCTCTCTCACACACATATAGAATCAGATCTAGATCTGGATTTTATCATTTTTGTTGCAAATACGATTTTGATTTATTTGTGCTGCAGATTTGAGTTTTTGATTTTATTTTGGCTACAAATCTAAGGTTTTTGGTTCGATTTGGCTTACAGATATGAGCTTTTGATTATTTTGGGGTTAGTTTTGTTTTTGATTTTCTTCTTACTGTTCTAGGGTTTTGACCTTTTTTTATAAATTTTTTAAATAATTTATAAAAAATTTAAAAGATTTATAAAATTTTAAAAAGGGTTGGCTGCATATTTTCCCCTACAAATGCCACTAAAACGATTTTCCCCAAACTTCCCCTAAACTTTTTCTCTTTAATTTCCTACACAAACTTTGTGAAATGATAAAAAAACTACACGAACTAATTAATCTCTCTGAAATTTACCAACTGAAATTTGTTAAGCTAATTTCTTAACTAAAATATAACCACGGTTAAGTAGTAAACCAAAATTACGTTTAGAAATCCAATAAGTACATATGCGTATTTTCCCTGTAGAAATTCAACTAGTTAATAAAGATCTCCATTAAAATCACAATTTTCATTTTTTTTTTGTCATAATCATAACTTTTGTCTAAGCTAAAAAAATTTAAAAATGAAAATAAGAAATATACACATGGCATTCTATTACTAATTATATTGAATTAGTGATTTTTATATTTTATTGTAATAGCATGGTTTTTATGTTTTCTTATAACTATATAATGTGTTTATATTGTTAATTTAATATTTAACCGCTACAGCTTCCGCTAGTCAATCAGTCATAAATATCCCACAAACACACTAGTTTCCAACCGCTATGCCAATCGTATGAACCGCTTAATAACGTTTGAAACCGCAACCGTCCGCTTCCGCAAACTCCCACACCCACAATCGCAACCGCTGCATGTAAACCAGGCAGACCCTAAGAATGCGAGAGGTAAAGCATCTCAGAACTCTTGCTTATTACAATTCGAACCAACTGAATAATATATTTTTTATAAACGAAATGCAGCTTTTAATATATTCGAAACTTTAACCAAGTGGTAGTAGTGTAGTAGTAAAAAAGTTCAGGAGAAAGACTGTTCCAACCTTTTTCGATTCTCCCTGGGAACACTTTCACTTCTATTTGACCAGTCAAAAAGAAGTACCACACTTTAGGCCCATTAAAAATCCGGTGAGTGGGCTAGTTGACGGTTACATTCATCCTAGAAAATTAGTCGAGTGGTAATAATTACGATAAAAAAGAAAAAAAAATCGAAGCTTATGAAAAAACAAATACATATTTCCCGTTTACTACAAAAGCTAGCCCATATGTTATCTAAGGCCCAATATGTATACTCTCAAGTATCAAAATTTAAGGCACTAAAGCGCGCCCATGAACCAAACACGAAAGTCTCATTTCTAAAACCAAGAACCGATTTGACCAAAGCGGTAAACACAAGCTGATTGTGGAGACCAAAACCGGTCCAAGATAATCCATTCCACAGAAGAACAAGGAGAAGTACAGAAGTGCGTCGTATATGTTTTGTCTGGCCTTAGCAGAGTTGTTAACCCTTTTCTCTCTCCGATAAACAAGAACAGATATACAAAAAAAAAAAACCAAAACTTTAGCATCAGAAACCCTAATTCCCTTTCTATCTTGTTTGATTTTTCATTCCTTGTATTTGATTGTAATCTAATCCCTTTTATAAAACAAAAACAAAAGACGTTTGCATTTTTTGACCTCTCTTCGATTTCCCATTTCTTATCTAAATATTATTATGCGAAATCCCTTTTGTTAGTATATGACAATGATCTTCTCAAAGCTTGGCCGCTCCATCTTTCAGGCCTCTCGTTCAAGGGTCTGTTTTCGTTTCTTGATTTCTTCTCAGATTCGTCGTTAAATTTGTCTTCTCTCCTGATTCATCTTTCGTGTGTGTTTTCCGTTAGGGGTTGCTTTACGGTGGTGGTGTCAGATCGGCGAGACTACTTGCTCCGCCGGCTCTTGAGACGGCGTCGGTGGTTAGTCAAGTGGAAAGTGGATTAGGGTTTCTGAGGCGACACTTTGCTTCGTTAGCTGCTCGAAAGGGTCTTGTCAACAATGATTTGACTGGTGTTTTCGCTAATCCGAGAATTCGTCGATTCTTCTCTGACGAAGCTCCCAAGAAGAAGAGTATGCTGCTAAAAACCCTTTAGATTGTTTTTAATACTCAGAGCTTGTCTTCTCACTATTTTCTTCCGATGTTTGTAGATTATGAGAACTACTTTCCTAAAGATACAAAGCAAGCACCCAAGAGTGACCAGAAATCCGAGTCCAAAGGTATTTCCTGCTTTGGGAATTTCAATTATCTTGTTAGACTGTTTTGCTTTTAAGTTTTAGTCTAAATGAAGTCTCATTTGTGATCCTTTTTACTCTTAACATATCCATTTTTCATTTTGCGAAATGTGAATACACCTTAGAAAACCGTTTGTTGGGTTATTGAATTTGTTAACTGTTTACTCAATTAGATGACTGATCAACAAGAGTGTTAGTAGTTTTATATGTAATGGCCCGAGACGTCTCGTGTTGCTCCACTGAGAGATAGATAGCCGTTTACTTGTGTGTTGGGAATTTCTAAAAATCTCCGCCACTTTTTTATCCGTTTACCGCGCGGTCTGGATTCTCAACAATGACAATAACCTAGCTTTGTTGAATATTTGTTTAGCTAAATAACCTAGCTCTGACACTCATGTCATTTCTATAACAACCTTGCTTTCGAATATATCAAATAGCATTAAATTTTTTTGTTTCTTTCACTTTTCTTGTTTGGAGACCTGTTGGTGCTATCGAAGGATTCTAATAACTAAATATGTTTTTTGTTTGCAATACAGAGGGTTCAGAGAAGAATGAAAATGAGAACTTGGGAGATATGTTTATGAATCGATTCCAAAATTTGCTAATTCCTCTGCTGGCTCTTGCTGTGTTCTATTCTTCTTTCTCGTTTGGCTCTGGAGACCAGCAACAGGTTAAAACTACACTTTTTTTTTTTATATCTTGGATCTCTATTCTAATATCATGATGTCTAATGGAATTGCGGATTTGGCATTGCTTGTTTGTTTTCCACTAACATCCAGGGATACCTGATTGTTTCAGATTAGTTTCCAAGAGTTCAAAAACAAACTTCTTGAGCCTGGTCTAGTTGACCACATTGATGTTTCAAACAAATCAGTAGCAAAAGTCTATGTGAGAAGCTCACCAAGAAGCCAACAAACAACTGAAGACGTTGTTGGAAATGGTAATGGAATTCCTGCTAAAAAACGTAGTGGCCATTATAAGTACTACTTCAACATTGGTAGTGTTGACTCTTTTGAGGAGAAACTCGAAGAAGCCCAAGAAGCATTAGGTGTTGATCCTCATGAATATGTTCCTGTCACCTACATCTCTGAAATGCTCTGGTATCAAGAGATCATGAGGTTTGCACCAACTTTATTGCTCTTGGGTTCTCTCATTTATGGGGCGAGACGGATGCAAGGCGGATTGGGTGTTGGAGGAACCGGCGGGAAGAATGGTCGTGGAATTTTCAATATAGGCAAAGCCACAATAACGAGAGCGGATAAAAATTCCAAGAATAAGGTTAGAATTTTGTGTTTTGTTTTTTATAATCCTTTTGGAATTTACAAACTGAATTTTTTTCCTTGTTTTGTTTTTTTCTTTGCCAGATTTATTTTAAGGATGTTGCTGGATGTGAGGAGGCTAAACAAGAAATTATGGAATTTGTACATTTCCTGAAGAACCCAAAGAAGTATGAAGATTTGGGTGCTCATATTCCGAAAGGTGCACTTTTAGTCGGTCCGCCTGGAACAGGAAAGACCCTTTTAGCAAAAGCTACCGCAGGGGAATCGGGTGTGCCGTTTCTGTCGATATCCGGTTCAGATTTCATGGAGATGTTTGTTGGTGTTGGACCATCAAGGGTGAGACATTTGTTCCAAGAGGCTAGACAATCAGCACCGAGCATTATATTTATAGATGAGATCGATGCAATTGGTCGGGCAAGAGGACGTGGAGGTTTAGGTGGTAACGATGAGCGTGAAAGCACTCTGAATCAATTGCTAGTTGAAATGGATGGTTTTGGTACAACTGCTGGAGTTGTGGTTCTTGCTGGGACCAACAGACCGGATATTCTAGATAAAGCTTTGTTACGGCCTGGGCGGTTTGATCGTCAGATTACCATTGATAAACCCGATATAAAAGGCCGTGATCAGATTTTCCAGATTTACTTGAAGAAGATCAAACTCGATCACGAGCCATCATATTATTCTCAAAGGCTTGCGGCTCTCACTCCCGGGTTTGCTGGAGCTGACATTGCAAATGTCTGTAATGAAGCGGCTCTTATTGCTGCTAGACATGAAGGAGCAACAGTTACAATGGCACACTTTGAATCTGCAATTGATCGTGTTATTGGTGGTCTTGAGAAGAAAAATCGGGTAATAGGCTTTTGCCAATTTTTAAAATTATACTGTTATAATTAGCCATAGAGTAGGGTGCTCAATCTAGTTTTCGTTCAGTTTTGGTTTTCATTTTTGGTCTATTATAAATATACGTAAATCCAAATTAAAACAGTTTGGTTTGGACTCGGTTTTTAAGAAGACATTTTTAAGATTTTCAAAGAAATTTATAATCGTGTTTTTTTCTTTTTGATTCGTTTTTCAGTTTGTAGTATGGGAAAAAAAATTGGAATGTGTTTACTTTCTCTTTGATTTGGTTTGCGGATAAGATATTTGGGATCCCTTAGTTGTTCAAATGGATTAATAATCATAAACACTGATCTGAAAATAGAAAGTCAGAAGTAGCAATTTTGTCTTGCTTTTCGTAAAAACCTTGAGAAATGGAATTCCGAATGTTAAATTTTAAAATTATGAACAGGTGATAAGCAAATTGGAGCGTCGAACGGTTGCATATCATGAATCTGGGCACGCTGTTGCTGGGTGGTTCCTGGAACACGCAGAGCCATTGCTGAAGGTGACTATTGTGCCACGTGGCACAGCGGCGCTCGGGTTTGCACAATACGTTCCAAATGAAAACCTTCTCATGACCAAAGAACAACTCTTTGACATGACTTGCATGACCCTTGGCGGCCGTGCAGCTGAGCAGGTAAATCCCCTGGTCGCTAGTTTGAGATTTCATTAATTTGGATTTAACATGAATTTCCCCTCCTATACGGGTCCTGAATGTTAAATAAGAACGAAATGGGGCAAGATTTTTCATAACCGAATTTTAACATGGCTAAAAGATGTTTTATGTTTCTGGTCTTTTTCAACGCAGGTACTGATAGGAAGAATCTCGACTGGTGCACAGAATGACCTGGAGAAGGTGACAAAGATGACGTACGCCCAAGTAGCTGTGTACGGTTTCAGTGACAAGGTTGGGCTGCTCTCGTTTCCCCCAAGGGACGATGGCTACGACTTCTCTAAACCGTACAGCAATAAAACCGGTGCAATCATAGACCAGGAGGTTAGGGAATGGGTGAGCAAGGCTTATGAGAAGACCGTTGAGCTAATCGAGGAACACAAAGAGCAAGTGGCTCAGATAGCCGAGCTTTTACTGGAGAAAGAAGTTCTGCATCAAGATGATCTTTTGAAAGTTTTGGGTGAACGTCCGTTTAAGTCGGCGGAGGTGACCAATTACGACAGGTTCAAGTCCGGGTTTGAGGAGAGTGAGAAGGAGCCAACCACCATGGCGGTTAACCCTGTGGTGGATGAAGGAGCTCCTCCGCCGCTTGAACCGCAGGTCGTTCCGACGTAAGGGGGTGACTTCACTGTTCCAATTGTAAATTTAATTAAGAATGCAATAACACAATTACCCACAACAAAAACCTCTCTTGTTCTTCAATGCTTTTAGTGATTGTGGACTTGTTAGCAATGAATATTTTTTTTCTAAATTATTGCTTTCTATTAAGAATTTCTTTTTTAGTATTACTCTACTAATATTTTGCGTTTTTGTAATAAATGGGTGATGATCTGGTTACTTGTACCTTCTTATGTTTTACCAAAACATCATCACAAATCCACTATGAATGAGAGAAAGCAGTGTATAATTAATTGGAAAACAAAAAAAAAACAATAATCCCTGGGCGAAATATCTTAATTTGTGTTGTGTTATCATGAGATATGATTTAACCCTTGAGTGAGTATTTCTTCCCAGTGAACACTTGAAACTTAGCTTCTTCGGATTTTGTTGAAGTCTCTTGCTCGATGTTCTTTGGATCAACCTATACATTTAGATGCCATACAACACGATATTTATCTTTCAATGGATGATGACATAACTGGAAAAAAATCCTGAGAAGAGACATACTTTTTCCGCAGCTGGTTTGCTGTTTGAACCACCAAAGACAAGCTTCCCTGATTTTTGCCGTGGTGTGGTGCTCGACAAGTCCTCATTGTCTTTTCCGTTCTCAGTTGGCTTTTCCTGTTGTTTCGTATCTTCTGGCTGAGTTGATTTTGTTTCTGTTTTCCCATCCAAACGTTTTCCCGATCCAGTGAACGGCGTGAACTTGGAAACTTTGCCTGTTGGTTCCTCTTCCTCATCTGCAAGGAACAGAAACGAGAACACGATTACGACTTGAAGCTATTATCTTTAGAAAGAAGAATATCGATAACCGATAGAGAAATTCCAATGAAAACCTTTTCGAGGTCGCTTCTTCAAGGGAGTCAACTTTTGTGGCTTCTCAGGTTCTTTGTAGTCAAGGGGAGGAGCAAAATCAACCTCACAATCCGTTTCGATAATACTCACAGCTGCAGAAGGTTTTGTCCCAACCACATCGATAAAATATTTCTTATTGTTATAAGGAACCATAATTGTATCGCCCGTTGTTAAGCAAGTGTAACTCCGAAGTGTAGTCTCCAAGCTGCAAATTAAGAAAGTAAGAAATACATTCTTCATATGCAAATTGATTAGCTTGGAAAGAAAAAAAAACCCAAAAATTATTCAGTTTCAAAGCTACAAACATGGCTTTTGGGTTGGAAACGTCCAAGAAATCTTGAGTATGAGGCTGCAGCTTGATGTAAGTCCCTTTTACCAAACTTGTACTCTTGATTTGCACCATATCTCCCTCTTGAAGAGACATGTTTTGCATCATCTATAAGTAATAATAATTCCAACAAAGAGGGAAACTGAGAAACAAAAAGGGAAAGAAAGAAAAGACAAAGAGGATGCAAAAAGTATACCCAATACGGCAAGTAAACAAGGCCTTCGTCTGCAACGAATTCTAGTACACCACAATGCGTGGTCTTCCCAACAGAATTATTACTCAGTTGAAACAACATTGGGTATTCAATATGCAAGGAGGCTGAGAATATGGATTCAGAGATTATTATATTGGTAAGGCAGAAAGTTCAAGTAAAGATGTGATATCACTGGCTTACCAAGACGATCAAGAGCAGAAGGAGGCATGATAACTGCAGAGATATACAAGTAATGTCAGAGAGATATCGGAACCCGGTTTCAAAGAAACAATCGAGAGACTAAGGGAAGAGAGTAGTTTACTTTTGTCACCCTTCTCAAGATGTGCCTGCGTTAAAAATGTCTAAAATTAGAATCCTTTTCTTCTTCAAATCAGGATAGAGACACAAGTAGAACAAACTCAAACATGAAACATATATAGGACCTTGTCAATGAATGTGACTGGGTAACAACGGTAACACTGTTCGAAGCTAACTCCATCCATTTCCACTGTCACAAATCAACAAAATCCCAAGTCTAATTAAGTAGCTGCGAGCAGTTTACAACACAAGCCAATTCATTGAGGCAAATCGTCGAAAACCATGTGGGCACAAATAAACACAGCAACAACAACTTTTTGTTTTACTTGTTCTTAGCTTCAGGATTGCATACCTATGGTCAAATCCGAGTTGTGACTTACAATTTTTCAATTCAGACCCAGAACAGATAAGATCTTAGCAGAGAAAGTAAAATCTTATCGAAAAACTTAAAACATGCTAAATCCAAACTTTTGGAACTGAAATCTAAATTGATTAAACAACTTAACATGAAGGAGAAAGAAGATGAAGAACAATAAAGTTTGATCAGGCGTACCAAACGATCCGATTAAAGGGATTGAAGATGGAAGAAGAACTTTGATTCTTCTTCTTCTTCTCAAGGAGTAGTCAATGGCAGATCGGTGCTGAAATTTTGGAGAGTTGTTTTGATTCACAAGAGATTCTTTTATAGGTTTTACAAGGAGGATCGTATGTATCTTACAAAGACCGATTATACACGTGGCGTACAATAATTGGGTTATTTACTGCCAGATAATCCTACGTGGCATTTAATGTAAAGGTTATTTATCCCAAGAAAGAACTTTTTCATAAATATATAAATGTTAATTATTGAATCAAGTATGTCCTATAGATTGGTTTCAAACAAAAAAAGAAAAAAACATTAAAGGAAAGTCTATTGAGAATTATGGTTTCCAAATTTTTTGTAAAAGTGGAAGATATTTTCGATATGTAGTTATCTTTCCTTCAAATATACTAGATAAATGTGGGATAATATGATTAGCGAATAAAATCAATATAGTTGGAGAATTATTATACAGAATTCAATACTCGTTTATATATATAAATTTTGCAATTATTTTATGTGGAAATATGTTTTACCTGTGAAATAATTGAAAACAATATTTTTTAAATTCTTTAATCAATATATATCACTTTATTAAAAAAAATTTATTTAATTAATATCATAATCTTCAAAAATACAGGTTATGACTCAACTATACAAAATAAAAGATTGCAAATATAAATTGAATTTTATAGATTTCGGGTAATTACAAGAGTAATAATATAGTTTTTGAAATACAAATTTGGATTTAATTAATTGATGATAAAACTAAACCAAGATATTAAAATTACATATTTTTGTCGAAATAGATATTCAATTTTTGTTAATTTTAATAGTAAGATTGTTTTAGGCAAGTTTATACATATTTTGATGTGTTTGACAATTGGCATTAGAGTAATCAAAATAATTATAGTTGGTAATAAATGTGTTTCAAAAATAAATTCAAAGATATATTAAAATTTATTATATTATTAGAGAGGTGATTATGGCTCAGAATGAAAGTTGAGATGTTAAAATTCCTAATTACCTTTAATGAAATTTGATGGCAAATTTCGGATTTTCTATAAGTATAATGGGCTATGTTTTGTTAGGGAAACAAAATCCGCCCATGTTTTTAGTTCCTTTTATGCTTTTCTATTTTTTAAATTTTTGGAAAGGGATAATTGTCAATCTTTTGATAATCTCGGAGATTTAACAATATCTAGAAATTTGTTTAATTTGAAACTTTAAATATATTGTCTACTATATATACACATTAAGAGGTAGTGAGATAATCGTATTAGTCAATAGTCATGAACTATAAATTATGTTTCTCTGCTCTTTCTTTTTTCTTTTTTTTTCCTGCTCTGGTTTTTGTTCTTAAGAAGAGTTCTACTCCTCTTGTGCCTCTGAGAGAACTTAATCCTCCCTTTGACAGATATGAGGGACCGTAATATCTTATAAATACGTTTGGTTAGCTCTCTTTGACAGATGATGACTTCTAGGTCGATCATGACAAAAGATTTCATTATTTTATTTTGTTTTATCGATGATGAGTCTTTCTTTCTTATTGTTAGGGATGATCACTTCCGGCCTTTCTCCTTTTTAGTATATTCTTCTTCGTTGTAAGTTTCCTGAATATTTGGTTTTATACTTACTTTCCTTTTAGTCCTTTGATCGTCTACTTTTATTTCTTATTGTGTTTCATTATTGTATGATTTATAATTTGTTCTTATGTTTTCTAGGTTTTGGAACTTAATTACGATCGAGAAGGTGTGTTTTTCTTTGGTGTATGTGTATAAGATCGTCTATTTGTCTTTGTTTGTTCAGTTATTGATATGTTTTTTGTTCTTGCCAACGAGAATATAGAAACTGTCGTAATTAATTGATTTCTAGGTTATTTGTTATAAAAGGTCGTTAGCTTGCTCTTTTCTTTATGAATCTTTTGGTGATTTTATGATTTATATATTTTGATTGTTTATTTGTTTTGATCAACTGATGACCTAATTTCGTTCTTTATATTTTCATATTTTGTAGGTTTTTTCCCCCTTTGTTCTTAGATTAACAATTTATATAAGATATTTCTTTTATGTTTTTTATTATTTTAAGTTAACAAAAAAAAATTTACAATTTAAAAAAAAAATTCTTTACGTTTTGGATTGCCATAAAATTCAATAATTATCTTTTTGCTAAAATATTTTTTTTTCCTATTCGATAATTGTTTAACACATAATTTTGGAATGATCCTTTTGCAAATTTTAGAAAGGTAATCTGCCATGGTTTCATGAAGATTGGCCTCTAAAAGCGGTAGATGATAAGTGATATATCATGATTTTTACCCGTTTTCGACCATGATATAAGTTCTTTTTATAGAGTCTTTTGGGTAATTTTCGAGTCTTTTTGAGTCTTTGCAGGTTAAAGGACGATTGGAGCTTAATGGAAGCTTTTGGAGCATTTTGGAGCATCGAGGAAAGAAGAGACGAAGTGATCAAGCCAAAGTCGATTTCACATGTCTGTGTCGATCGACACGGTCCTGTGTGTCGATCGACACGAGCATGTCCTGACGAGAAGAATGAAGAATTTCCTCTTGGGCCCATGAAGCCCAGAAGTTTACAGAAAAGCTCAGTCCGAATTTTACACAGTATATATAGTTTTTCCTTAGGCTTTTATAGGATTATCTTAGTTTTTAATTGAGACTTGAGAGAGGAGAGCTTGAGGAGAAAATTCATACTTCCAGACTTTCGGATTTCGAACCTTTTGTATCTCTTACTCTATCTTTTTTATGCAAATTTATTCATTGATAATGTTTACATCATCCATGTCTGAGTAGTTTGTCTGTTAGGTTTAGGGTGATTCAAGGGCTTGATGAGAAATTGATAGGATTAAAACTCTATTAGGATTTATCTTTATGTTCTTCATCTAGATTGATTTAACTCTGATTTTAGGATTGATCAGCTGAAATTGGATATCCTAGATTGCTTTAATAGATGCGAAAGTATTATTAACAACCGGACATAATCTTAGATGAGCAAAATTATCTTATTCGCAAAGAAATTTGGCTTAGTAATTTTGTGAACTAATCGAACATGAATTTAATGCTTTTCTTTATTCACTGAATTTGCAAAGAAATTTGGAATTTAGGAATTTAGTCATAGGTAGTCTCTGCAACAAAAGTTTATTGATTTTACATTCGTGTTTGAGTTCTAGAACTGTTCTTAATAGAATCCTAACCGTTTAATATTCTGTGTCGATCGACACGATCGTATTTCGAATCATTCCTGTGAATTATCCATAGCCCAACTCCTTGTCTAATTGATTACTAGAACTTGATAACCATTCACCGTTTACATTGCTTGCTATTTTTACATTACATTCATACTTATTTACTTAGCAAAATTTGAATTCATAATTTTTTGTGTGAATTGATTCCCTGTGGATTTGATCCCTAAGTACTACTACGATCTCTTAATTTGAGAGAGTAGCTCAGGGTAAATTTGAGCATATCAAATTCTGGCGCCGTTCCCGGGGAATCAAAATCACCATTCAATTTTTGATTTTAGAGTTTTGTCTAAGTTTTTTATTTTTGTTTTATTAATTACTTGTTCTTTTCTCTTTGTCTTGTGTGTTTCAGGTTTATGCATAATCGTGTTACCAGAAGCAACTAGAACAAAGAGCTAGTTGATCTCAACCTTGAGATTGGAAAGTTGGAGCGAGCTAACCGAGTAGCTAGAAAGGCAACCAACATGAATCCGTTAATTCTGATCAGAGGTGAAGATGGGTTCTTTCAGGATGTTGAGGGTCGCAGACGCAATGCTCAGGGTCAGAGGATAGATGAGAACGGGGTTGTTGTTTTAGAGGAACCAGCTGGGCGTGGGCGTACTCTGGGAGAGTACAACAGACCAGACGATTTCTATGCCAACAGGGCAGCGATTCGTCCTCCTGCTTTCCCGAGAAACGATTTTGAGCTGAAGCCAGCTTACTTCTCACTTGTGGCTCAGCACCCGTTCCATGGTTTATCTTCTGAGCACCCCATGGACCACCTTGAAAGGTTCGAGGACTTAGCATCAAGCATCAAGGCCAACGGAGTGTCTAGCGATTACCTCTACTGCAAGCCTTTCCCCTACTCTCTTAGTGGAGAAGCTGCTTACTGGTTGAAGCAGCTGGAACCAGGCTCGCTGACTACTTGGGAGGACACCAAGAATTCCTTCCTCAACAACTTCTTTGATGAGGCGAGATCAGAGGATCTAAGGACTAAGATCTCTACTTTCAAGCAAGGATCGACTGAGGCATTTAAGGCTTCCTGGGGAAGTTTCAAGTCCTACCAGAGAGATTGTCCTCACCATGGGTTCAATGATGTTAAGCTGTTGGGCATTTTCTTCAGAGGTATTGATTAGAGGTATCAGATGGCTCTGGATTCTGCTAGCAATGGAAACTTCAACACTAGATATCCGGAGGATGCCTTGGTGCTTATTGATAACTTGGCTTCTAGCAATAGTACCAAGAACGCAGACTTTGAGAGGAAGAAGCTTGGTGGAAACATGGATGGTAGCCAAATTGCTGAGGTTAAAGCTAAGCTGGATTATGTGCATAACCTTCTAGTGGGGAAGAAGTCTGTTCAATTTGCTGCAGAAGTAGGGACCTTCATTCCAGAGACAGAGCAGGATGAAAAGGACTGCAACTACGTTGGTGGAACTGGTTATCAAGGCCAGAGGTTTGGGAATCAACAAGGGTATCAGAAGAATGATTTCCAGAAGCCTTTCCAGAGCAACTACACAAAGAAATACGGTTCTTTTTCTTATCAGACACCACCTGCTCAGTCATCAGAGAGTAGCGAGATGAAATCTATGCTAGAGCAGCTCTTGGAAGATCAACAGAAGATGATTGTGAGCTTCAATGGGAAAATAGATGCTATGTACCAAGATCTGAATGGGAAGTTTGAAGCTTTGAACGCCCATGTCAAGAAGCCGGATATCCAAGTTGCTCAAACCGCAGAGTCTATTAAGAGGCAAGAAGGTTTTCTTCCGTGCAAAACTGACACAAACCCGAGACTATACGTCAATGCTATCACCTTGGGGAGTGAAGAGGAGGTTGAAAGAGATGGGATTTGCGTTCCAGTCACCATGTCGATCGACACGGAAGGCTTGTGTCGATCGACACAGGTCGAAAATTGTAACACTGGAGTTTACGCAATCGGTGATTTTTACACCCAGAAACCTCATGTCGATCGACACAAGGACAACGTCCCAGTTCTGCCTAGACGCGTCGAAACCTTCAGTCAACGTAAAGGAAAGGGTCTACAAGCCCAAGATCCCATATCCACGAGCTATTAGTGTCAAATAACCAGAGGAAAAAGGGGGACATGCTCAACCACAGCTGAGGAAGTTGCAAAAGATACCGAATCCAGGGATGTTCGTTGTTCCCTGTTCGATCAAAGGTATGAGATTCAAGAATTCTCTTTGTGACACTGGAACTAATGTGAATGTCATGTCTCAGTCTGTTGCAAGGAAGCTGGGGATTAAGGATTTGCAACCTTCGAAGATGTCTCTCGCGCTCGCCGATTTTTCTTCAATAGTTTCGAAAGGGTTCATTCCTGACTTGATGCTTCAAGTAGGAGATTGTCTGGTTCCGGTGGATTTTCACATTATGGAGACGAAGAATGACAGCGAGAGACCATTGATTCTTGGGTCATCATTCCTTGCCACTGTGGGTGCAATTATGGATTTTCCCAATCAGAGAATCTCCTTCTCCACGATCAACGAGAATGTCTTCTACCCCGCAGTTTGGTTTAAGGAGAATTCTTGTCTGACCGCTACTAATGGAGGAGAGCCGAGTTCAGACCTTGGAGATGATGGGAAGAAGATCTCATGTGCTCCACTTTTGACTTCACCCTCTTTGAGATCTGATGGAGACTTGGCTGCACCAAAGGTGAGACGAAAAAGGAGCTCCAAACCTTTCTCTAAGTTCAGAATCATCCTTCCCTTAGAGCTAAGAGAGAGAGGAGATGTAGTTATCCAAGAAATGCTGCAAAACACTATGAAGCTCTTTCCTGGAGTTATTCCCTTCACCGATCCACCATAGTCCTGAGTTCTGACATAGTCAAGCTAATGACTGAAAACAAGCGCTTAGTGGGAGGTAACCCACTGGTAAGTCTACTTATTTTTGTTTTATTTTTGTTTTGTTTACTAACTTTTGGTTTTTGTTTAAAGTGTTTCAGAGATTCAAAAAAAAAAAAAACGACGAGGCGAGGAAACAACAGTGTGTCGATCGACACACCTGCCAGCGTCGATCGACACACCCTGCAACAGGTAAGTTCTCATTCTTTTCAATTGGTGTTTTCTTTTTCCTTTCTGTTCTTTCACCTATCTCAGGCTTGATAACACTGGGGACAGTGTTGTTTAAGTCTGGGGGAGGTAGTTACTAACTTTGTGTTTGTTTAAGTCCAAAACGTTTTATTGAGTCAAAATAGTCAGTTGGAAACAATGACCCCTCCTTTGGTTTAGTGGACTATCTCTTTCAGTTGTGTGACCATTCTTCCAGGATCGATTTCAGAGTCAGACTAATAAAAATTCCAAAGGCTGACCAGATAACTAGAGACGTCTGTTACTTCCAGCATAATCCGCCCAGGGTTCGAGCTAATTATGCGGTCTCCTCGATGATTGGTGTTCATATAACTTGACTCCTCATTCATACCTGACAAGTGCAACGTTTACTGAAAGTAATGGTACTCCTCTCCCTTGTTACATCAAAAAAAAAATGATGATTGGGGTGAAATGATAGTTCTTGAGTATAAGATGAGGAAATTCCAGTGAGTCAGTACTCAAGAGGTGATCACCCGGAGCTCAAAAGCAGCAGTCTGAGTCCCTTAGAACAAATGTAGAGGATGATATGATCATGGACGAGCATGCTTTGGACGAGGCCATTTTGATCATACCCGAAGGTCCCGTTACGCGGTCCAAGACAAGGAAGCTTGCTGGAGCTGTTCAGAAGTTACTTAATGACATTCGGATCGAGGAAGAAGATCAGCTTATGCACAATGCCGTTACCTCAATTTCAGCTACGATATTTCTTAAGGTTGGTCGTTAAGCATAAGTTGTTGTACTCTTTTTCCTGTACTCGGTTTTGTCCCAATGGGTTTTCCGAGTAGAGGTTTTAATGAGGCACGACTTATGCTTCCCCTTTACAGTCCAAATTCACGAAAATATCAAGACTAAAATTGCATGGAATTTTGACTTGAAGATGCATTGAACGTGGAGACCAAGAAGTGTTCACACTTGGAGTTATTATTAGTCAAGGTTCATTGGGTTTAGTCTTAGTCAAAAAAAATAATAACTTTGTTATTTTCTATGCATTGTTTTTAGTACTTTTATCTTTAATTCTCCCCCTATATAAACCATGTACTTCCTTTGAGAATAATCATTCACTTTTATAAAATCTTTCTTAAAGAAGTTTCTCTCTTGTTCTTTTGTGAACTTGTCGATCTCTTGGTGGTTAGCCAACGAAATCAAACCGGTCATTGGGTGGTTAGCTCTTCGATCACAATTGATCACTAGGTGGTTAGCCTTGTGTTCACGCCAACTCCGAGGTGGTTAGCCGAAGAGTTCATTCGTTCCTTAGGTGGTTAGCCTTCGGTTCTGGTTTACCGAGTGCCGTCCATAGCCCTCGACGCAGCCATTCGCTTCCCCGCCTTGTTTATCCAAGGATCTATCCGTTTAAAGACCAAGAAGAGTGTGCGTTCCTTTGGGAGATCGTATCAAGTGGTATCAGAGCCACGCTCTTTAAATAAGCGGTATTTTCTAAATATTTTTCTATCTCTTCATATTTTAATTTTCTCTCTTTCCTTTTTATCTTTTGTATCAAAACCAATTTAAAAAAAAAATCGTAAAAAAAAAAAAAAAACGAAGAGACAAGATCAAAAAAAAAAAAAAAAAATTGGTTCGTATTCTTCACTATCTATCTTTAGTTTTCGATTTGGTTTTTGAAGCTACTATCGAATTGTTTCGATTTAGTTCCTTAAGAACCGAGAAGAACTTCTTGTGTGCGTGTGAGGATATTGTGAGAGTTGTGCGAAACACTTGAGTGAAACACTTGTGAGGATCATGTTTTTTGTTTAGATAAGTGTTGATGGGTAAACCATTAGCAATCCATTTTATTTTAACCCATTTCAATTCAATCTATATGACTCATCAATCCATTAGGGTCAAAATATTCAATTCATTAGGGTTAATAGTTTGGATTGGGTTGGATTGATCCATAAGTTTTGACCCAATTTGACATCTATAAAAATAAGTATTATATCGTAACATTTGATCTTATTGTTGTACTAATCATACTTTGAATGTGTAGTAACCTTTAGTAAGAATCTCTTCTTAAAGTCTAACTTTTTAGTTTGCTAAAAGAAAAAACATTATTTAAATGTTAGGTTTTTAAAAAATAAATAATATAAATTGTATATTTATAGATTAAATAAATCGTTTATTAGTATAAAATGAGTGTTTGGTTATAATATTTTTTTAATAACTCTATAAATATTCTTTTCGTACTATGGTCATGATATTTTATTCAATCTTTTTATAAATTTTTATTGTTTATTTTTATTGTTGGTTTTCTATTCCTTGTACATTATTTGAGAAGTGATTTTCTCAAATTTGTTTATGTGTCACCACAAGAATTACTCTCACTAATTTTATTATGACATGACTTTAAAAAAAATATGATTTGGCAAAAATGAATCAAAACAACATCTTTTATAAAATTACATTTACTTCTATAAATAAATCAGAAGAAATTTTGTTTAATATTTTATAGTAATATTTACGTTTTTCATTAAAAAATGTTTAAATTTTTTTTCATAATAAAGTTTTAGAACGTTTTTTCATATAAATATATTTTTACTGAAATTTATAATAAAGATTTAACAAGTTTTTAAAAGAGATTTTATCATGTTTTGTGACATAAACTTTTTAAATTTATAAAATCAAATATACGTATTTTTAAAAAAAAATTCTAACACAAGACAATTTGAAAATAACAAAATCATTTAAGATAAATTGTATATAAAATTTTTTATCTTTATATTAAATATATTTTTTTTAATTCAAAGGTTACATATTTTACAAGCTAATATTTAAATAACTAATATTCAACTTTTATATTTTAATAAAATTAGTTTAACATTATCATATTATATTTAATGTTTAGTAAAAAAAAAACACTATAAAAAATTCAATATGAAATAAAAAAGAACAGACGATAGATAATTATTCAATGAATGAAACTAATTTCTAAATCTTATATTTTCCTAATTATCCCATATAAATAAAAATCGTTTTTCTTTAATAAAATATGAAAAAGTGTAAGAAAACAACAAAATTTTGGAAAACAAAACAATAGAAAAATATAGTGTACTTAGTTTATGTTGTATGAAAAGAATTATTAATTTTTTTTTGTTTACAGAAAATTGCTCACATTAATCTTTTCATATTTCGATGTCGAATTCAGTTTTTATTCAAAATTCAATGTGAAAAAATGATATTTTAAGAAAAAGATTATCAAATAGGAGATTTAATATTTTATGAGAGGAATTTTAACTTTTGATAATAGATTATGCACTCCAATATATTAAATTATTATATATTTGATTTGATTTATATACATAAAATAATGAAATGGTAAAACTAAACTTTCAAAATTTTATACTATTAACAAAAAAAGGTTACAAGAAGTGCTACTTTTCAAAAGTGCCACATTTTCAAAATCTTTGCAAAAATGTCACTTTTTCAAAAATTATTTTTTTGTTATATCATTTATGTTTGGGTCAATTATGTTATATTAGGGTTTCGTTTTGAGAGTTTAGGGGTTTTTAGGGGTCAAAATATTTTTTACACTTTGAAATTTTAAGATTTAGGTTTTAAAAATCTATAATTAGTGAAATTTTTGTAAATGAATAACCCAAAAATAGTATTTTTGCAATTGTCCCCTTAAAATATCTACAATATTGAAAAACATTATTTCAAAATCAATCACGTTTCCCCCAATTGCATATCATATATTTCAAAATCAATCACGTTTCCCCCAATTGCATATCATATAGCTAGATTTGAAATTTTTGAAAAATAGTCGAGGATTGATCTTTTGTAAATATATCCGCATATTAAATTGAGTTAAGTGTAGAAGAAATATTCAATGTCATTCATTCAACTCAATTCTCAATATTATAAATATGGTATTGTCAATTGTTTATCTCCAACAATAAAGAAGATGATGGACCAAAGTTTCAAAATTTCTATAGTTTATCAAAATTTTATTAAAAAGAAATGTATTAGGAATGTGAAATACTCGAACTTACCTCACAATAATTTTTCTTCTGTAGACGAATCGAATGACTAT
Organism: Arabis hirsuta; assembly: GCA_964056655.1. Taxonomy (NCBI): domain Eukaryota; kingdom Viridiplantae; phylum Streptophyta; class Magnoliopsida; order Brassicales; family Brassicaceae; genus Arabis; species Arabis hirsuta. The sequence goes on along the minus strand of OZ053298.1, from coordinate 27,167,508 downwards.
CAATCTCTATGTGATTGGTCCTTCGGTGTAGAACTTGATTTGTGAAGAGAGACCACTTTCACCGCCGGTGGGAGATAGCAATGCATCTCGAGCCAACAAGTTTCAGCGACAACATTGCCTCCCAATTGTTGGGGGAGAATTTGAGCTAAGAATACTTGGAAAAAAACTATCATATATATTCCTAATATTACATGTTTAGTAACGAAACTACAAGATTAATCACTAGGCAGGAACCCAACAAGAAGAAGCATAAAGTGTCCGACCTTTCCAGCCTTGCAACAACCATTTACTATTTTCATCAACCACAAAGTCCTTATGATAACTCCATCTCTTCAACTTTTCCCTAAACAACTCAACCAGCTCACTCTTAACCGGTTTCTGCCTAAACCCGGCCCTAACCATCCTCACCTGCCACTGTTTGTAAGTCTCTGGTCTCTCCACCCGATCCGCTTCCTCGCACGCTATCACATTCATTGCCTCTCTCCCGTAAAACTCCCTCTCGAACCTAATCCTTTCTTGGTTATCCCGAGGCAGTGTTGAATCAAACATGTCAAAGAGGGCGGAGTAATGGTAAACCGCTTCTTTGAACCTCGAGGTGAAGAACGGTGCGTTGAAGGAACCGTTTACGATAGAGTGGATGAAAACGTTTGGGTTCATGTTCCTTATAAGCTTCAAGGCAGCGTCTCTCGGGCAATTCTCTTCGCCTCCTGTTTCGTCTAGAAGGTTCTTGAGCCTGAGCCCAGCATTGACTGCTAGGACTTCGTTCGGTCTTATATCAAGGTCGTCGATCCGGATCGTTTCCCAGTTCTGAGATGCAATGGCTTTGTACTCAAACGGGACCTTAAACCTTTTACAATACTCTGCCAATCTCCGTCCCGTCTCCTCTATTCTTTCCGCCGGACGGAAACCGCGCTGCGGCAGCTCGATACCGGTGATCCGTAGTTTCCGCGGTCCGTCTTTTCGATTCGATAAGTGTTGAATAAACATCGGCCATTGAAACCCGTATAGAATCCCAAAATCGACTACATGAAGAACTGGAGCATCTTTTGCTGCTTCGAGAATCATCTTGATGGAAAAGAAATACATCAAGGTCACAAACGGAGACGAAGACAGATACACTCGGTACGCTTTAAGTGTATCCGCAGCAGTTTCCTTCATGGAAGTTATAGCATTGTAATAGGTCTGAATCACTAGACCTGTGCTTCCCTGTAGACGCGCCTCGAGGGCATTGGCAAAACAGTGAGCGAGCCTCTGTGATGCGTCACCGAGAGGCGAGGATTCTTGCCTTATCTGCAAGAGCAAATCAAGAGCTGTGGTTTTGTCCCCTGTAGAGATAGCTTGTGCACATTGAGTGAGAAGTGTACGGAAATCAACCACCTGACTCTTTAGGTTCTCCTTCCCTCCTTTCTTCTTATTACTCTGAATTGCTCGAGTCTCGCCGTCTATAAGAGGATCGCATTCGCTGTCTAGTAGCAAAACCTTATCAAACATATCCGTTATCTTCCCGTCTTCCACATTGGCTGCAGATTGCTTACTGCTCCTAGTTTCCTCAGAATCAAGCATTTCCCTTTGATGACTCTTCTTAACTCTCGAGGGATGATGATCTGATCTAATCTCTTCTTTTACCGAAACGGGTCTTTCGAGTCTCTCAGTTTCCATATTGATAACCCATTCATCGCTATTGGGAAGGAATCTCCTAGCTTCCTCAAGACCTCTCTTAAACTGTAGAGCTGATTCTGCATCACTAAAAACAATTTCATCCACAGGTTGCTCGGTATTCCGATCAGACAATACCGCAGCATCAGCGATGGTTCTTCCAGTACTCGCAACCCCACAACTGCTGCTGCTCCCAGTAGTAATCATGGAATTAGGACTAAAAGACTCAGATTGAGAATCAGTAATGACTTGCTGCAACATTTCTTGGGTTTTTCGTAAAGCAAGAGAATCATAGAACATGGATTGCTTATCACCAATACTCTCTTCCATAAGGATCTGGCTCACGTATTTCAACAAGGTATTGGAGGAATCGTGAGAATACTCGTCTTCTGCTCTTAGATCCCAAACCGAAGAAGAAGGATCAGCAAGAAAGCTAGAACTAGGGTTTTGATCGAAATCACTCGGACTCTCATCGTAGTAGTCAAGGCGGTTATCGGAGAAGTTGGGATCCATCAAGAAAACCCTAATCGAGAGAATTGGTTGCTCTGCATATAGAAGAAGATACGCAAGAAGAAGAAGAAGAAGACGAACACGAGGAGGGTCAAATAGAATATTTTTAAAAAAAAAAAAAAAAAAACTTAAGCAACTGAGAGACTAATACTAAAATAAACTGAGAAATTTGAAGAAGCCATGTGAAAAGAAAACACGGGTAATCGATGTCACTGCTTACCTCAGGAGGTTAAAACAATGATCTTTGGATAATTAATTACAGATACATATTGTTGTTTGAGGACAGCTTCAGACAGATCCAATGAAGTTGTCCTTTTACAGGGAAGAACAAGTGGTCAAGAGCAGAAGTCAAACTAACCTTGGTGCGTGCTTCTTTACTTCTTCTTTTCACTTGTCTCATGTCTGTAATTCCAGTCTTCCGGCCCAATTCCTCTCCATTCATAAAGTCAGGTGGGCCTTCAGTCACACGCGCACACTTCTCATATATTATATTATTTACGCACTCTCATAATTAAATCCAGACTATGATATAAGGCAAATACAAATATATAAATCGGTCATTATTAGCTACAATATAGATTTAGGGGTGAAACGCCCTGGAATGTTATAGAGTTGACTTTTCCACGAATGACCACCGTACTGTTTATCCCGAGTTTGAAATTTTTCCAACTAATGCGAGGAGTAGCTGAATAGTCTCTTATCGGACTACCAGATAAATTGTTTGGATCGAAACCCAAATCCAAACTTCTCATATGGATGTAATTTTTGTTTCCACGGAGTCTCGAATTCTAGGAGGATTGTTGTAGCATATTCTCAAATCTCATCTACCTATAGTCCACAACCAATAGACTTCCCACATGGATGTGATTTATATTTTTATCTATCGTTTAGGTGTTCAGCGGCTCTCGATTCTAGATCGGCTTTGCTTTTTCTGGCTTTTGTCGAATCTTTTTTTCCCGACGTAGTTCATTTTTTGTAATTTCTAAATTGTTTGTATAATTCTTCTTCTTGTTTGGTTTTATGTTTAGTTCGTTTGCTCTCGTCTCGGATCCGATTCATCATATTCATAATTCTCTTTTTCCAATAGCGTAAATCATCATCTCCCTATAATTGGGTTATGTTTTTAGGCGATATGTCTATAAGGAATTGAGGGTTTTGATTTTGGGAACTGTAGTTTTTTTTTTTTTAACAAATATCATGATATTTTTTAGATTATACACTATCCTCTATATATTAAAGAAAAAACATTCTAAGCTATTTTTGCTTTAGGTATCATTCTCTTAATTTTTTCAAACTTTTTTAAAATAATTAAATGTTATAAAATTAACTACTACTATCCTACAATCCAAACACTTCATCCTCCCACAATATCTATAGCCAAACAAACTTATTTTAAATCTGAAAAATTAATTTTTTCCTTATTTATTTATTTAATTAATTCCACTATACTTATTACCAAACACATTTAATTCCAAATAACTCTAATCCCAATTGCCAAACAAATTGAAATACTTATAAATTTGCCTAAAACAATTATTCAAAGATTTTTGCCAAAAAAAAAAATTAAAAGATTGTAATATTAACTATTACCATCAAAGTTATTAAAAATTATACTATTACTCTTATAATTATTCTAAACATGTAGGATTCAATGTATATTTGCAATCTTCTATTTTGTATATTTGAATCACAACCATATCTTTGAAGATTTTAATATTAAACAAATACATTTAATTAATAAGTGATATATAATAACTAAGAAATTAAAAATTGTGCCCCCGGTTCAAACCCTCATTGAGACGGAGAGTTATTCTTCGGAATATCCAAAAACTGTCTCCGAAGAGATTATAAGCTAAATATTCGGAACTCCCACGGTTTATATAAAAAACAATTAAAATTCATTTCTAAATTATATAACGGGTGTAACACATTTCTATAAAATTTAATTGCAAAATTTATATATAATCCGTATAATAATTTTTCCAAGATAATTTTTTAAACTAAAACTATATTGATTTTACTCGCGTATCATATTATTCCGTGTATAATGCGGGTAACTATCTAGTTTACATTTTATGATGATGATTCACGTTATTTGTTTAAAGCACACACGAACAAACACATTCTTATTTTGCCGTTTCATGTTTTTTAACTAATTTTGGCTATCAGATAACCTCAAAGAAATTTTCTTTTTGTCTAACATTTTCATTAAAACATTGAAAAGTTTACAAGTAAAATCATATTGTACAACAAAGGCGGTTCTAACCTCACTTTCCTCCAAGAAAGAAAGCAAGAACCCTAAACATGTACTAATATACAAAAATCTGAATGTCATGTGTGAAGAAAGACATTAACAACAACAAACCCCTATATAGAGGATTAGTTTCTTGGGATGCAAGACAAAACGTCTACAAAGGAACCCAAGTAGATGAAGCATACACAATCCTGCCTTTCCAGCCCTGAAGCAACCAGTTACCATCTTGATCAACATCAAACTCTTTGCTTATGTATCCACTTTCCACCATCAACTTCAGTTTCTGAACAAGCTCCTTCTCCAGCGGCATCTGTCTAAACCCGGCTCTCATCGCCCTCGCCTGCCACTGCTTATAACTCTCTGGCCTCTCCACTCTCTCTGTCCCCTCGCAAGCCACCACGTTCATTATCTCCCTTCCATAGAACTCTTTCTCAAACATAACCCTCATTGGATCTTCCCGTGTCAGATTCGTATCGCACATGTCAAACAGAGACGAGTAATGAAACAGAGCTTCTCTAAACCTCGTGACAAAGAAAGGCGCATTGTAGGATCCGCTGAGGATTGCAGGGATGAACACGTCTGGTTTGATCTTTTTTATCAGCTTCAGAACCGCATCTCTCGGGCTGTGAACTGCTACAGTCTCATCTAGAAGGTTTCTAAACCGAAAGAGAGAGTTTACCGCTACAAACTCGCCTTCTTTTAGCTTCAAGTCTTCTAATCTGATTGTTTCCCATTTCTGCGCAATCGCGTGGTACTCAAACGGAACATTGAACCTCTGGCAATACCTAGCCAAGCGATGACCCGTCTCAATAACTCCCTCGGCTGGTCTAAACCCACGTTGAGGCAGCTCTATACCGGTGATCCGAAGCTTACACAATCCACCACTCCTCCAAGCAAGGCGATGAATCAAGGGAGGCCACTGGAAACCGTAAGATATCCCAAAATCTATGATGTGGATGGTTCTGGCATTCGTAGCCAAGTGCATAATGCTGTGGTTAGCAAATATAATTGCAATTTTCTTGAACGGGCAGACCGATATATATGTCTGGTAAGCTTTCAACATATCAGAAGCAGATGTTTTCTTTGAAGATAAAGAGGTATAAACCTGCGTACCTATCCCAGCCAAGCGTGCTTCAAGACTGTTTGCGAAATAATGAACTAATCTCTCTGTTCCATCGCCATAAGATGAAGAATGTTGCCTAACCTGTCTTAATAGTTCGTCAGCAGTTCTACGGTCATTAACTGACACAGCTTGAGCACATGAAACCAAAAGGGTCCTCAAGTCAGGTATCTCTTTCCTAGAATCGTTCCCACTAACAACCGGTTTCTTTCCACGGGTTTCGCTCAGCTGTGTTGTCTCGCCTTTATGACTCTTAGTAAACGATGAAGCTTTCGCGGGATCCTTTGGAAAATTCTCGTGAAGAATGCATACAGGTTTCTCCTTAGGGACGCCAAATAACAGAATCTTGTCAAACATTTCAGACAGCTCAGTTTCATCAACATAAACAGCTGATTGCTTCTTACTTCTTTCTTCAGGCAAATGTTCATCTCCGCGCCAATGGCTTTTTTTCCCGGTCAATCTGTAAGGAACAGAGTTATCCTTCTCACTTATAATCGACGCAGAAGACTCAATCTCCTTGGACCGCAAACCCGGATTGTAATTTTCCACATCTATAACCAACTGAGAACTCATAGGAAGGAATTTACTAGCTTCTTCCACTCCCCTCTTGAATTGAAACGCCAATTCGCTATCGTTAAACATATTAGAAACCGAATCATCACTAAAACTTGACCCGAAAACCACGTTACTGCCGCCAACAGACTTTGGACTGGATCTAGTAGAAGTGGACTGGAAAACAAAGTTGTTTGGGATCGGTGTATGCATCCAAGAAGGCCTATTATTCTCCAAACAATCAAAACTCCATAGTGAATCAGAGGAAGTGGTTGTGGCACTTGAGGCATAACCTGAAGAAGAACCGTTTGGGCTATGAACCAATTGACCAGGACTAAGGCTAGTAGTAGTTAGACTCGGAGAATCCGGGTACTTCTCGCCGAGAGCTTCATAGAGAGATTTCTCAGCTGCTTGAAGAGACAAGGCATCATGAAATATACAAGGCTTCTCTTCCATGTCCTCTTCCATAAGCACTTGACTTATGTATTTCAGAACCGAATCAGAGAAATCAGCATCCGTAGAAGCAGTAAGGTTCCGTTGGGAATATGGCTCTGGAGGAGGAGGAAGAGGAGGCAGAGAAGCAGATGGAAGATCTAACAAAGGTTGATCATCTAAATAGAATCCGTAACCCAAATCGGAGAAATCAATCTGGTTATCGAAATCGAAGGATCCAGAGTAAGAACCCATTTGATGAAATCAGAACCCTAATAAAACCCTAGAGATTGTTCCACAAGAAAACGCAATTCCTTAACCCTCCGAGAGAAAACCCGTTGACACTTTCTTCCTGATCAAGAGATAGTAAACCGCTAAAACAGAGAATCTAAAAATCACAAAAAGGTGAGTTTTTGTGAAGTCCCAAGAAGATAAAAGTTTATTTTTGGTAAGAAACAAATTTTGCAAGCGTACCTGTTGGGATTAGGATGCGCCGATTCAGATACTTGAATAGATGGTCTGTGTACCTTTGTGTTAGAGGAAATGGTCTGTGTAAGTGGTGGAGATGTATTTTTTTATGTATAATAAACTATGCAGAAGAATAAAATGTATGATAGATACAATTTTTGGATTATTTAATATCTGATCAGACAATCCACTTTGGTCAGGAAACTTCCCGGGGCATTCGAGTTTGGAAGAGGATCATGTCGGAAACTCTTAGAGGATATTTTGAGTGATTAGTATCTAGTACAAAATCTAGGCTTACTACTTCGGGTAGTTCGGATAGTTTGGTTCAGATAGATCGGATAATCTGACAATTCGGATAGTAATAAGTTAATAGTTTAAAGAGTTTCGAAACATCTCTAAAGGAAAATCTTCAACTATGAGCAATATGATTTGAAATCTAAAATTTATATCATTCAAAAATATTTCTGATCAACTCAGAACAATCAACAAACTAATGACAAACAGATTATAAATTTTAAGACACCATATATTTACAAACTTATACAAAACTAATAATTATGTTCGGTAATTTGTTTTGCTGCCTTTGCAAATGCAAAGTACGGATGACCGACCTATTGTATTATTTTATTTGTTCCATTGCATTACTTGAACAAGTTGGATGGTGGTGGGATTATCATATTAGCACTAACCATGTAAGACACTAAACATACGATTAGATACTTGTAACTAATAAATCTCAACTTTTGAGTTCCCACTAAGATATATATATATATATATATATATATATATATATATATATATATATATATATATATATATTAGGTAATCTCATCCGCTTTATCGATTCTCGATCCATTCTCAATCCAATACATATCTTAAATCAAATTATCATATTTCTACCTTATGTGGATATTATTAAGTTTAAATAATCTTGTTATAAATTATAACTAGATGGTTGCTCCGTATGAATATGAAATATTTAAAAAAGAATTAATTTTCGTATTTATATAATATAATTTTATTATTTAAATATGAATGATTGTTAGTTTTAAATTTATATAGACGTCGAAAATCAATATGCATAGATATAATATTTTAAGTGTTATGTGAAAATTGCGTACTTTTTGTTTTAACTTTAGAAATTTTAAAAAATACTATTTTTCAACTACCATTTTATAAAAATACCACACTTTTGAAATCTTTGCAAAAGTACCACTTTTTTCAAAATTATTTTTTCTTTATATTATTTATGTTTGGGTTAACTATATTCTATTAGGGTTTAGTTTTGAGGGTTTAGGGGTCAAAACATTTTTTACGGTTTAAAATTTTAAAATATAGGGCTTAAAAATCTATAATTAGTGATATTTTTGCAAATAAACACCTTTAAGTGACATTTTTGCAAATGTCCACACAAAAGCGACATTTTTGTAATTTTTTCTTTTAACTTTTGTATTTGTGTTGAATTAAAACGTAAATGATATTGTTTCAAATTTATTATTAGTGAAAAAATGTTTTCAAAGAAACATGGCGAACATGAAGAATTTGTAAACTAAGTTACTTTTTTTGTTTTGACATTTATAAAAACTCATATAATTTTAGTAATTATTTACGTTTCTTTTGTTTCTTCTTTTCTTCTCGGTATTTCATTATTTTTCATCTTCTCCTCTATATTTTGCTTCTTCCAGTTTTTCTTAGTTTTTTTTTGTCTTATCTGACTTATATTTTTTTTTCCGTCCTCATACGTATGTTTCTCTTCGTTTTATTTTGTCTTCATTTTTTTATATCCCTTATTCTATTTTTTTTATTACTTGCCGTCAAAATCGCTAAATTTTTTATTTTCAGCTTATTAATTTGTTCTTCGCCTTTTTCTTTTGGTCTTGTCCTCATCTTCGTTTTTCTTCCTTACTCCTGGAATTTTAATTCGTCTTCTTCTTTTCACAATTCTTTCTTCATCGTCTCTGTCTTCTTCTTTTCACTAATATAATGTTATAATTGTTATTATATACTCCTTTGTTCAAAAGAGCATAAAATTATATTAGAAATACAATTATAAATTAAAAGAAAATATAAATAGAAAACTTTTATATTATATGTTGCGAAGTTAAAAAATTAGATATTAACGGTTTGAACTTGGCCCATGATAACAATTTATCCGGGTTATATCTGCCAATTGCCAAATAACTATAAAAAATAATAAAAGTTAGCTTATGTATAATATATGAGAAAAAAATCATCGTTTATTAAATTAATATTAGAGGCTAAATTAATTTACCATCAAGAAACTCGATCACAAATTTTTCTGAGATAACATCATCAAAATTCGAGAACCCAGTCACTACAAAAAAAAAATGTATTACTTTACTTAAATAGTATCACAAACTTAAACAAACTATTTTAAATTATATAATAATAAACGATACAAAATTTGTTTTTAACATCACTTATAGTAACTAGTATTATCATTGATTAATTTAATATCAATTAATAAAAGTGATAAATTTTTTTATTAGTTTGTATCATTTTTAAAAAATTGATACAAATATATAAATTGAGGACAATTACAAAAATACCACATTTTAATGATAAGTTTGCAAACGTGCCACATGCATGTACACTTTTGCAAATCTGCCACTTATTTATCCAAAAAAATCAGTTTTGTCCCTTTCTCCTCTCTCTAACGAAATAATCCAGATTTTTTTATTTATGTTTTCCTTTCTTTTTCTCTTTCTCTTTCTCTCTTTCTAAATCTGATTTTTTGTTCTCTTTCCTCTTTCTTCTCTCTCTCTCCTTCTAGATCTTTATTCCTTTTTCTTCCATTTTCTTCTCCTTCATCTTTCTTCTATCTCTCTTTTTCTAAATCTGGTTTTTTTCTCCATCCTCTTTATTCGCTCTCTCACTCTCTCTCTCTCTCTCTCTCTCTCTCTCTCTCTCTCTCTCTCTCTCTCAAAACAGATCTAGAGCTTTTTTTGGATTTAATATCTTTGAAAAAACAGATTTAAATTTTTTTCTGAGAAATTTGAAGGTATGAAAGTAAACCAGATCTAGAGCTTTTTGGAGTTTAATTTCGTTGGAAGAAGTAGAAGAATAATAGATTTTGATTTTTCTGGGGAGATTTGAAGGTATGGATTTGTGTTTGTTTTCATTTTTGTGATTTCTCTATGGACGAAAGTTTTTTTTTTGTTTATTTGATTTGTATTGTAGATATGAGTTTTTTATTACAAATCTAAGGTTTTTTCTCAATTTAGCTTACAGATTTGAGTTTTTGATTATTTCTGGGTTTGTTTTGTTTTTGATGTTATTCTTATTGGTTTAAGATTTTGACGTTTTTATAATTTTTTTTAAAGGTTTATAAAGATTTTTTACAAATTTTATAAAGGGTTTTAAAAGGTGTATAAAGCTTTTTAAATGTTTATAAGGGTTTTTAAAAGGTTAATAAAGTTTTTTAAATATTTATAAGGGTTTTTTACAAGGTTTATAAGGTTTTTAAAAGGTTTCGTAAGATTGTTTAAAAACCTTAAAAACTGTTCATATTTTTTAAAGTTTTTAATACTCTGAATGAAATTTTTTTAAGGTTTATAATTTTTTTTAAAGGTTTATAATGATTTTTTATAAATTTTATAAGGGTTTTAAAAGGATTTTTTACAAGTTTTATAAGGGTTTTAAAAAGATTTTTTACAAGTTTTATAAGGGTTTTAAAAGGATTTTTTACAAGTTTTATAAGGATTTTTTTGTTTTTGTTTTTATAATGTGAATGAAAACCCTAACCCCCTCCCCCCCCCCCCCAAATCTATATCCTAAATGCCTAATAGTTAACCAAAACTCAAAAATTTATAGTCGTTTGTATATTTTACAAGTCCTTATCAAACTTGTGCACTCAACGATTTTTACAAGGTTTATAAGGTTTTTAAAAAGTTTCGTAAAACTGTTTAAAAACTGTTTAATATTTTTTTAAAGTTTTTTATACTCGGAATGAAATTGTTTTAAGGTTTATAATTTTTTTTAAAGGTTTATAAGAATTTTTTACAAGTTTTATAAGGGTTTTAAAAGTATTTTTTACAAGTTTTATAAGGATTTTTTTGTTTTTATAATATGAATGAAAACCCTAACCCCCTCCCCCTAAAATCTATATCCTAAATGCCTAATAGTTAACCAAAACTCAAAAATTTACAGTCGTTTGTATATTTTACAAGTCTTTATAAAACTTCTATATTTTTCGTTTTTTTTAAAAGTTTATAAAGATTTTTTACAAGCTTTATAAGGGTTTTAAAAAGATTTTTTACAAATTTTATAAAGGTTTGAAAAAGATTTTTTACAAGTTTTATAAAGATTTTAAAAGGATTTTTTACAAGTTTTATAAGGATTTTTTTGTTTTTTGTTTTTATAATGTGAATGAAACCCTAACCCCCTCCCCCTCCCCCCAAAATCTATATCCTAAATGCCTAATAATTAACCAAAACTCAAAAATTTACAGTCGTTTGTATATTTTATCAAAACGTTTTTGATTTTTCTTCTCCTTTTGAGTTTTTCTGAGAATATTATTTTTCTTTTTTTTTCATATATCCACCAGATCTGTGACCAAAAATAAAATTTACTAAATCCAATCTCAGATCGGAGACATCAAGAATAAAATTAAGATCTAATTTTACAATTTCGAGATCTGATTCAGAGAGAAAAAACAACTTATGTGATCTAAACATCAAATCTAATCTGATTTTTGAGAGAAGAAGAAAAAAATTATGAGTGAGAGAAAATAAAAAAAGATACAAAGTTATGAGAGAAAGATAAAGGAAAAAAAATTATGAGAGAGAAAAAAAGATAAAAAACTGTTATTGAGGGTAATCTGAGAATATGCACAAAAAAGAATGACACGCTTGTAAAAATTGCAAAAAAATGATATTTTTGTAAAATGGCATTGGACATGTGGAATTTTTTAAAATTTCTCAATTTTTTAATGAAAATAGAGAAAAATATAAATCATGGTTTCATCTCAATGCAAGAAATACTAAAAAATAACATTAAAATCATATTATATATTTAAGAAATTTTGAAACATGTCAATTTTGAATTGCCACTTTTCAAACATGCAATCTTTTCAAAATCTTAAAAATGTCTCTTTTTAAAAATTATTTATTCATTATATTATTTTTGTTTGGATTAACTATGTTGTATTAAAGTTAAGTTTTGAGGGTTTAGGGTTTGTTAGGGGTCAAAATATTTTTGAGAAATTTTGAGAAATGACACTTTTAAAAAATACCACATTTTCAAAATCTTTGCAAAAATGCCACTTTTTCAAAATTATTTACTTATTATATCATTTATGTTTGGGTTAATTATATTGTATTAGGGTTTAGTTTTAAGGGTTTTTAGAGGTCAAATATTTTTAGGGTTTAGAATTTTAAGATTTAGGCTCTAAGATTTCATAATTAGTGGCATTTTTGCAAATGGACAACTCATAGTGGCATTTTTACACATGTACACACCAAAAGTGGCATTTTTTACAATTGTCTTAACATTTTTTAGGGTGTAGAATTTTAATATTTAAGCTTTAAAAATTCATAATTTGTAACATTTTTTGCAAATGGACAACCCAATGTAACATTTTTGAAAAATGACACCAAAAATAATATTTTTCCAGTTGGTCCATATATTTGAGGGCATACAAATATTTACTCATGAAAAGTATATAAACGATTTATATAAAATATGTAGGATAGACTGATAGTGTAATTGACATTAGTAATAGTTCTATATTTTCACAAACAAAATTGGAAAAGATACAACGTTTTAGAACAAATTTTAACTTTTATCTTGCAATCACGTATAATGAATATTTGAAAATTTTCCTAGCTAATGCATTATCACAATTATTCTTGTAAAATTTTAAGAAAGGTTAATTACTTTTTGTTTTGAATGGTTCCTTAAAAATGATTGGATCTTAGAGCATCTTTAACCCAACACCAAATCTCATTTTGATGTAAAATTCTTTCCAACCCAATATCATTTTGGTGTTAAGCTTTTTTTATTTATAAAGAAGGTCTTTTAATTTTAGATAATTTCAAAAATGATGAAAAACATATATAATTGGTGATGGTTAACCCAAAATCTAATATGTTTGGTGATAATTAAACAAAATATTAATATATTTTTTGTTATTTTATATGTTTCAATGTATTTTGTATATATAATATATGTTAAATTTTAATGATTTCATAATTTTTTGAACTTAAAAAAATATATCGATTCGTAAATTTAAAAAAATTGAAAAAAGAATGTACTTAGAATATTTTTTTTGTGTGTAAAAAATAGTATAATACATTGGAGAAAAACTAACACCACTTTGGTGTTACACCATTTTAGTGTAAAAAATAGTATAATACATTAGAGATCAACGAATCATTAGAATTTTTTGCATATATAATATATTTTTATATGGGTAATCATACCTATGATATGTGATATACTATTAAGACTATGTAATAAATTTGATTATTTATTAAAAGTAGATTTCTTATTAGTATATTTTATATGGGTATACGATTGTACTGTTTAAAATTGTTAATTAATTGTCTTGCTATTAAATTGAATTAATTTTAAGAAAAAATCAATTATTTTTCAATAAGAGTTAAATATCTAATAACCGTTTTAAAATTCTAATATGTCGATTAGTGAGTAATTTAGTTACTAAAACCTAGAAACAATGACATATTTAGCTTTTTGCCGATTTTTTAGGTAGGTATTTATGAATAAAAAATCAATAGATTTGAGAAATTTTTTTAAAAATGCCACTTTTCAAAAATGCCATCTTTTCAAAATATTTGTAAAAATGCCACTTTCAAAATTATTTTTTATTATATCATTTATGTTTGGGTTAACTATGTTGTATTAGGATTTAATTTTGAGGGTTTTAGGGGTTTAGAGGTCAAAACATTTTTAAGATTTATAATTTTAAGATTTATGTTTTAAAAATCTATAATTATGACATTTTTGTAAATGGATACCTCTAAATGACATTGTTGCAAATATACACACTAAAAATAGTATTTTTGCAATTGTATTTAGATTTAATCATTAATGAATTAGTGAATTATAGAGATGCTATCAAAGCTAATATAATCATAACTCGAAGTTATTAACTCCTTCGCATCTATATGTATTTTTATAGTATTAAAATATCTCATGTATAATATCACTATATATCTCACATATTACGTATTTAATATATATGGAGAAAATACTTAATGTTACATCGAAATCTACGGAAGTGTCTTGCTCCATTGTCTTTGGATTAATCAAGTAAATGTACTCAAAATCGTAAATTTTTATATCATAGAAACCTTGTAAATGGTTGACTAAGAAAAACAAAAACCTTGTAAGATCCCATAACTGGGATAATGTTACGATAAAGTTCTCCATCACCTGCCCCTGGGTTGGTGAATCCCTAAAACCAAATCTCACATATTTGATATTCACATTGATCAATTTACAAAAGCACTTGTTATTATTATACCAGAGAAAATAAAACATTTACATATCTAACCATATATCTAAGCAAGAAAAAGAGATTTTTTAACAAAAAAAAAGAGAATTTTTTTTTAATAAATATACCTTGTTGAAAAACAAAACCCCATGTATAAAACATATCAAAAAGAACGTGCATTGAAATATACCTATAAAACCAAAACCAAAACAAAAACAAATAGTCATAATTGATCAAATATGAAATATTATAGATACAAACAAAAACAACAAACGAAGAAATAAAAAGCAGTACACAAATGAATAAAAAAAGCATACCCAAGTTTGACTTATACAGGGAAGGGGGTATAGTTTACAAAAAATTAGGTTTTGGTTTTTCCAAATATTTATATAAAAAAAATCAATATCTATTGCGACAATTATAAAAATGTCATATTTTTATGTACACATTTGCAAGAATACCATTTAAAGATATTTATTTTTAAAAATGCCATTAATTATACATTTTAAAAACTTATATCTTAAAATTCTAAACCCTAAAAAATGTTTTGACCTCTAAACTCCCTAAACTTTCAAAACTAAACCCTAATAAAACATAGTTAACCCAAACATAAATAATATAAAAAAAATAATTTTTAAAAAGTGGCATTTTTGCAAAATTTTTAAAAGTGTGGTATTTTTGTAAAGTTACATTTGAGAAGTGGTATTTTTTGAAATTTCTCATATCTTAAATAAATTTTTTTATGCCGATTGTGTATGTATTTCTATAACTTTTAATAGCCATAATTATCCAATGAAATATTTATTTTGCAAGTATTAAGATCTTTTGAAAATATTACGGTGCTAATTTCGATTTAATTAGCTTATTCCTTTGTTTGTTCCTCAAAAGATGGGTTGCTCAACAAATATTAATCTTTTATTCATTTGAAATATTGTTTGTTCCTCAAAAGATCAGAACAAATAACAAATTTTTGTTAGCTCATAAAGATTTTGTTAGATATTTGCACAAAAAAAAAACAGATTTTGTTAGATAGTAGGGCGATTTCATCAGCTAATAAAGATAAATAATATTTTAATTTGTTTATACGAAATTAGAGTAAAATTTCTTAATTCTAAATAAACACCATTGGTGGAAGCTCTCTAAGTCCAGTCCAGTGGTTTTGACAGAAGATTCATTAATGCTTCTACACCTATAGGTATGGAGTTCAAGTCCTGGAGAATACAAATTATAATAGATGCAAAATTTATAGGAGATTTTCAGCGTGGTACAAAGAGAGTCATCCAGAATAATCTGACATGTCAAAGCTAAAATTGTCCGTTGTATAATTTTCTGATTATTCTAATAATTTATAAATATAGACGATTAAAAAAAAACTCTATTGTTTTCCTTTCTACTAATAAGAGAATACTAATTTAATCATTTAAATAGCCATGTCATCATTGTTGGAATACAAATCATATTTTTTAGCCAATAAAATTAAAACACTTAAACTCGTTCATTAATTGCACTTTCCTTTTTTTATAGTAAGAGGATATTAGTAAAAAGTTATTTTCACAATTAAACAGATTGTAGATATAAAAATTGTTTTAGAAGGAAAATTTTGTTCAACTTTCTCGTCACCTGTGTTTTCATTATAAAGATATGGAGTAAAACAACAAGTGGAACCAGACTGATCAGAAAAGAAGTCTCACAAGTACATGATCAAAGTAAATGAACAATCTTTCTCTTCTCAAAGACATTCCTACTTTCTACAAAGTATAAAAATTAGATGTTTAGTGGTATCAGCTGCATAATTGGGAACACAACTGCTGAATTTGAGACGTGTTATCGCCAGAGAGCTTATACATCTCTGTTTTACCATTCGCCATACATGTCAAGTTCATCTGCTGCCCAATCTGGCTCGACTGCACCAAATCACCAGTTCCACAATTACTCTCCGCTTTATAAACTCAAACACCAAAATAAGATCCAAAATACGAAAAGTATATCGTATCTTCTTTTAGATATAACCAATGTAACATTGTTATATCTCTACCAGATCAATGCCTTATTCATATTTATATATACGCTTAAGTGTAAGTACAGAGCAAGAAGGGTGGAATGAAACATGCAACCGGAATTTAGATAATTAGATATGCTACCTAAATAAAGCGCATAAGAATTTGTTACCTCACAGTAAACATTTTGAGATTTACAGCTCCATAGAGACGTAGGAATACAGCTGAGATAATGGCACCATGGACAATGCTTGTTCAAATCCGTTCCCCTGAGAAGTACTACGAGTCCACCAGTATACCTGACAACATATTTCATAAACTTGCATCAAAGACTTGACTGGGACCTGTATTTCATTTTGTAATCGATTCATGGTGGAAAAGAAAGCATACCCTGCTATCAAAAGCACTAAAGAGGTGATCCAAAGAACGTATTGGTATGGCTTGTGTTTGGATTTAGCAGACGGTGCAGCATAACCCCGAGGATTGTTCCTCTGGTTGAAGTATCCATATTGAGGACGAATCAAGAAAACAAAGCCTAGAAGAAATCCGGAAGCGAATCCTCCAAGATGGGCAAAGTTGTCTACATGTGGAAGAATACCTACTGCTAAATTAATGGCTATGATGAAGATGAGAGTCAAAAGAGCTGCAAACTGAAAATGGAGAAAACCGAAAAAGCTTTTGAGATACATCATTCATGGAGATAGCAGAAAGTGAAACTTTTAAATCATTTCTTTGTTGGGTTTATATTTGGCTACCTTATTTGCGTAAATAGTCCAGTTAGTGAGGAGCTCTGAAAGCATAGCACCAAGCAAACCAAATAATGCTCCAGAGGCACCGACGGATATACCAGCTCGGTTAAAAAGAGAAGATAACAAACTTCCACCAAATCCAGAAATCATATAGAGCAATCCTATGCGTCCTGTCAAGAATAAAAAAGGATGAGAATATCTAAACTATAACAGAGAATACAAATAAAAGGCAAGTCTTCAACATCAACCATACAAATTTCGGTAGATAAATCAACTCAGGATCCAGTTAAAAAGGTGTAGAGTTTCACCATCAGGGAGAAAAAGCCAGAGAGTAACAGATTCGTCCTTGATAAATGAAGAAAGATAAACACTGAGAAAATTTCAGATGCATACCAAATCCAAATTCTTGCTCGAGCCGAATGCCAATGAAGATAAGGCTCAACATGTTAGCAAGAACATGAAAAACCCCGGCATGTAGCCATAAACAAGTGAACAACCGCCATACTTGGTGCTTATGAACCACCCTTGATACATCTAAAGCCCCCATCTTCTCCAATCTGGTATGAACAAACACATAATTGTAACACTTTAACATAAACACCACCCATATATATACCAAATTGCCACACACAGTATAAGAAGAAGTTGATAAATTCCAAAGTCAATAAAAATTGTACAAGTAATGATAATGAAGTATGAACCCACCACCATTTAATAAATCCAATCAACAGAAACAAATAAAAAAAAATCCAACATTTCAAACTCGAATCTACCCAAATTTCTCTCAAATAGGGAAATAAAAGTTTCGAGATTTAGGGTTACAGACGTGGAAGAAGAAGGACCCAAAAGAGGATTTTCTTTCATAGGCTGAAATGCGAATCTCCCAAGAAACCTAGCGGAGCACTTAGTCGAGTTTTTAGGGCAATTGTTGATTAACATCGAAACGGCGAAGAGAACAATGTTAGCCACCACGATTGCTGGAACCAGCCATGGAAACCAAAGCTTGAACGGTCGAAACTCCTCGAAAGAAGTCCGTTGTCTCCGCCGACGAGTCGTCGGAGATGTTTGTGCGGTCACATTATTTGTCGGCGGATTCATAACCTTGATCTCCAGACCTTCTCGCCGATCGCGAGCCATTCGCAGAGCCAAATCTATCTTCTTTGATCCGATTCGCAGAAACAAAACCTAAAAAGAAAGAATGGAGCTTCCCTTCACGACATTGTTCCGACAGAAGCGAAGGAATCACGATGGGGACGAGAAGATGAATCAATCGTCTTTCCTCTTTTTGGGCATTCCTCGTGAGGAAGCTAATTTAATTTTAAATTAATTCAAGGCAAAATATAGGTAATATGATTATTGATTTCATAATATAGTTTCTTTTTATTAATCTTGATTAAATCACACCCCCTCTCTCTTTTTCTTTCTCTCTCTAAAAAATTTGCAGCTTCTGATCGTATTTTCTAATTTGCGTTCTTTTTGGCTCGGGTGTTCGTCGTCCTTTCGACGTCGACACCTAGTTAGTTTTTATTTCAATAAAATACTTGATTCCCTTCGTTTTTGGCATCGAATCACGATTGTAACTTTTCGGAGACATCGAAATATTATGAAACAACCCGACCCAAAAATTTTAAATTTTTCCCCTCGGATTATTATCATCACAGATAATAATCCTCAATGGGCCAACACAAGCAATGCGGAACAATTAAAATAACAATAAACACCAATCAATAAATGCCATATTTTATTAATCAACTACCAGTTCAATTAAATCAATATTCAATAACAATAACCAGTTCAATAACATAAGCAGTGGTTCCAGAATCACTAACGACCTAGCAATTCTAATACATTGATCACGAAAACGAAACCATAGATCATCTCCTCTTCCCGGCCATGATTCCACGATCATATTTTCTCTTTACCTGCAACACATGGCAAAAAGAGTTGCGTGAGTATTATCACAAATACTCAGCGACACGGTCATCCCGTCTACAGCTTATTTATACACAGACATAAACAAGAGATACAATACCAGGACGAGCATACAATCAAGCACACACAAAGCAACCAACACGAACCAGTACCGAAGTCCAGTGTCGATCGACACAACCACTAGGTGTCGATCGACAGACTGTCCCGTGTCGATCGACACAACCACTAGGTGTCGATCGACATACTGCCCCGTGTCGATCGACACACCACCCTGGTGTCGATCGACACGACATCGCAGAAACCAGGAAACGAGCCTATCCTCTCATGGCTCGAATCCCAACGCGATTTGTCGATTCCTTGCACGAATCCAAGCACCAAACACACAGAAACCAACCCAACAATACAAGCAAACGCATTCCATCTAATCCTTATGCCTATATAAACCCACGGTCACGCACTCACCTCGATTTCGGATTGAAAAGATGAAGAACGACGAAGAACACGAAGAACGATCACGAACGGCCACTGATTTTGTCCTTCCCAGACCTGAAATCAAACCAGCAACAATCTCCTTCTCGTTCTAACAACCTCAAGAGCAATTCTCCTCAAGAAATCTCCCAAAAATCACCCAAAACCTTTGATTTCTGATCTCTCTCTCAAACCCTCTGTTTCTCTTCTGAAAATCGGCCAAAACTAGAGATAACGCGTCTGATCACGTTTTTATACCCCAACCCTAGGGTTTCCCTAAACCAGTCCGCCGAACTGGACAATTGGAACCAAATCGGTCGCTCCAATTTCAACTCGTGTCGATCGACACACACCCTCTGTGTCGATCGACACACCACCAAGAATCCGACATCTCACAAGTCAAAACACCTGTGTCGATCGACACACCCACCCTGTGTCGATCGACAAACCCAACCAAAATCTACTTTTTGGTTCATGGGTGTTACATATTAGATCTAACAATGGAGGATCTAAAAGTCGTGTTGATGGAGGGTGCAATTTGGTTGGTTTGTACATAGGCAAGAAGGTGAATCAATGGTTTTGGATCGGTGATTTTAAAGTTTTTTTTGGTTTACGGTGGAGGAGGAATCATGTTCTTCTCTCACAAATTGATTGGAAAAGGGTTGGAGTTTGCTGCGGTGGAAGTAACTCTTCAAATCCATGGATATTGATCCACGCCAGTGCCGATTGTACGGTGAACGACAATAGCTTCTTCGTGAAGAAGATGAACCCATGTGATGCTTCTAGAGAAGTCTCAAATCATGGGCTTGGGCCTACAATCATTTGTGGAGGAAAAAACATGATTTTGGGCCTCTTAATTAATGTTGTATTGTATTTATATTATGTACAATTATGTAGTCTTGTATTTGTATCATATAAATAAGCCTGCCCTTGTTGTATTAGTAGGAGATTACTCACTAGGATACATCTCCCATGGTAATGTCTCGATTCAATTTTTATCGAATTTATGGGATGTAATGGGTTTCTCCGAGTCTGGTTGTTGGGACGACACCAGATTATGTAATCCCAATATATGAGATCAATCCCTTACTTGTGATTCCGTCTTACGGATGCTAAGACGGAATCAATTAGCTTTCTTCTATCCTGTAATGGGTTTTGTATTACCCCCTGTGGGTTGTTTGTACCCCTAGTTGGGTTATTTCTTTTATTAATATAACAAATTGGCCGACCAAAAAAAAAAATTACATGTAGATACGGATACTAATTGCGCAACAGTAGCTTGATTAATCACATGTTCCAAAAATATATATATATGAATCTAATAATAGAGTAGTTGTTTAAAGTAGGAAGTTGAGTTGGAAAAATAGAAGATATTCCTTTCCGTTTCTTGTAAATCCAGAAAATATGTTCCTTACCTTCGAATCCAAATGATAATTTGACTTAGCATCTACAACCGTCAATCACATTGATTTTAGATAATAGGTCTTAGCAGTCGAATATCCGTTCGAGTTTGGGTTGGATAATTTGAATTCTCGAATTTTTGGATTTAATAGATATAAGACTTATTTAGATATTAAAAAAAAAGATTAACTAGCTGAAAAATCAAAGAAAACAATATATTTAGGCAAATGACAATGAGAAGTGGGAAATTAAAGCTACTGTTTCAAATTGTGCTCATTCGGACGTTTTTGCCCTCCAACTTGCGTGCAGTGTAGTGTTGGAAACCGCTACAAAATCTTGTAGCCTAAAATATAGATTTAGTAGCTCACTGTTGCTTCTATAGTCTAGATTACGGCAAGTTCACAACTACACGTTTGCACAAACGACGAGCATTTAATGCTCAGATATGAAAAGATTTTGTGATATATACAAACGGCTATATATAAAAATGTATGTAATGTATTGACATATATATGTTATCCTCTATATAACACGAAAACCGGCGATTATTCTTTTCCACCTTCGGACAAAGATTCTTCACTGCAAATCATTTACTCACAAAAACACAAAAAGGTTAACATTCAACAGAAAGCACAAACATTAATCATACATACCTCGACGCATCTCACCTACCTCGGAGAGGTTTGTCCCACATTTAATGCTTTGATTTTGTTTCACATTAAAGAATTATAAAAGTTGTACTCTTTAGTACACTTACCTTTCATATCATAATTTTCGTTACTTAGTTGTCGACATTGTTGCTCTGGTTTGTTGTGTACGCTAATAATTTTATTAAACATGTTTTTTTTCCAAGATGGGGCGACTGGTAAGGCTATTGCGAGGAATATGGGTGAAATCTGACTATGCGCGATGGGAATTTCGGAGCGATTTGACGGATCTGGGTTATGGAGCCATCATTGATGATAAAGAGAGTTTCACCTCTTTGGTCGGTATCGTGAGGAGCAGATATCTCCTTAATGAAACAACGCCGATGAGACTCACCTATCGGCTACCAGAGTTACTGCCTGACCTGTATGAAAACGGCAACCAACCAGCTGATATAAAAACAGATCATGACGTTGCCCTGTTCATGGCTATACGATTTAGCTACCGGAACTCACTATGTGTGTCACAATCGGAGCAGAGGGAGTGGCGACTTACGAGTTCTAGTGTAGGACAACATTTCAAGTTGGTCGGACTTCGTATCTTCCAGAGACCGAGGACCCAAATTTAAAACATCAGGCTTTGGTTCAATACAATGGTAAATCCTAGCAACATCTACATTAAAGTTGTAGGGGTTTTTTTAAAAAAATCTAACCATAATCATCTTATGAAATAAGAGCTCATTACAGGAAGAACAATTCCGGCAGCTCAAAGTTTCCTAGAGAAAATTCTCACCGAAGCCGAGATGGTTGTCATGCATCTGTCCATCTAGAGATGCTCTACTCCAATCCGCTTCAAGATGTTTCCCAACTGTTGGAAAACAACAATCTTACACATCTGAACCAAATAATAGATCTGCATGGAGATGAAGATATGGATATACAAGCGAACGGAGGAATTGTCCAGGCTGGAGAACATAACCACGTCGCAGAAATGAGTAATGGTTAGCTTCTGGATTAACAACAACTATATATATTAACTGTCATATCAAAAGTTAGTTGCTAACAACATATATATCTCTATCCGATTTTAAAACTTATCAACCTGTGTATATCATTTACCATACAAAAACACTTGACTCTAATTACTCTAAACATACCGATAGATGCAAACAATGAGACCGTACAACACACTCATTCCCAAACCAACAATCACAGTCATAAGTTTGGGGATATTGGAATGGAGCTTCTTGACTCATACATACAAATGAATGACCAACACAACTACGACGATGCATCTAGGTCATATTGGAAAAATCTCCTAGCCGTTAGAAATGCAAGTAATTAGAACCCACTTATGCAGGATGTTTTGAATAAGGAAGATGATGCTGGAAACTATGGCCCACCGCCAAGTGACATTAACAACAACACAATGCTTCTAAGCTCCGAAGAGAGCGATGATTATTCTTCAACAGGATCATAAAGTGAAATATGTCTTACTGCCGACTTTGAAGAGCAACTTGACCAAGCTCTCGTGGAACTGCAGCGAGGGTAAGAACATTGAGGGAATCAGGAAAGGCGACGATAGTGGCTCAACCAGAGCTTATAATAAAAGGTACGATTATAGTTTGCCGAATATTTATTAAGATAACCGTCCATTGATATGTCTAAACCGGTGTAACATTAACTTAGTTGGTACATGTTTAATTTATACGTCTACAAATAAATATTTCATTATAGTAGACGATATAGATTGGTGGATATTTGCTACGATTACCGTCCATTAATTTGTGTATATCGACTAAACATTAACTTATCTAGAGCATGTTTAGATTATACGATATTTATTTCTCTGACAACTAACAATCTTATTTTGAAAATTACAGATGATGGGGTGAACGCTGTTGGCTCCGTAACCGAGACTACATCCCCGACTGCTTCAGTGACTGTACATGAACTAGAAACCAACGGGTCGTACTTTGGGCTTACTTTAACTTGTGGGACCTTACTTGAAGAACCAGAAGAGGCTAAGCCAACCGAAGAACCAAGGCCCATTGTCAGTCAAAGTCAGGCCCATGAAACTTCATATGATGAATCCGAGGGTCTTGGTGGGTTTTAACTTGTGTTTGATATTTTCTCTATGTATATATCTAAATGAACTCGGCTTTTTGGTAAGGTTATATCGTCTACTTAGGACGTGGTATAAGTAAACCAACGTTTGTATATTTACTAAGTTATGTTATAGCGGTTAAGATGACAAATGTCGGGTATGTTGGTAATTATATAACCAACTTATTTTCGTGCTTTAAACTACAATGTGGCAACAAACCAAACTGTTATCAGCCATATTTGGTGTATTGAAATCTTTAGCTATTAATCTTGTGTTTGAAACGATTATCTAATTATATACTTGCAACATGTAGGCGACCGTACTAACAACCCAAACGACATATATGTCAGTGTGGTGTTCACCAACCGCGATGCATTCAGGCAGCACATGTCTCTATATGTTTTGCACAAAAAATTCCAATTCCGTAACTCAAGATCCTCACCAGACTTGATGATCCTAAAATGTTGGGGCCTTTCGTGCACTTTGCAGATATATGCAGCTCAGTTAGACGGATCGCCTAAGTATGAGATTAGAAGTGCACTATTTGGTCACACATGCTCAGTTGATGAGCGTGGGGGATATTAGAGGCAAGCAACAACATCAGTTATAGGAAGTCTGATGAGGTCAAAGTGTGGAGGAACCAAAAGCGGGCCACGTCCAAATCAAATAAGAGATATGATGCGCAGGGATCATGATGTGCGTATATCATATTAGAAGGCATGGCGGTCTAGAGAGCTAGCTATGGATGGGGCAAAAGGTTCAGCAGAACAGTCTTATACCTCTCTGCCACAATACCTTCAAGGTCTGGTCGTCTCAGATCTAGGGTCAATCGTGAGTCTTGAGTCTGTCTATGACGGAATGGTTGGCCAAAGGTTTAAATACATGTTCTTCGCCTTAGACACCTCAGTTCAAGGCTATCCTTATATGCGTAAAGTGATAGTTTTGGATGGCACTCATTTACAAGAGAAGTACGCTGGTTGCCTTCTAACAACTTCCGCGCAAAATGGAAATTACCAAATTTTCCCTCTAGCCTTTGCTATCGTCGACAGTGAAAATGACAAGGCTTGGGAGTGGTTTTTCAGGAAGTTATCGACGTTTATTCCAAACTCACCATATATCGTCTTTGTTTCAGATAAACACGCTTCAATTTACGCTGGACTGAAAAAGGTACGAAATAAACAGTCAAATAAAATTGTGTTCCGATAATAGATAAAATTTCATGTAATGATAACTTTTAGTTGCTACACAACTTTCTAATGGTTAATAAATTTCCTACACGTTTATTTGTAGGTTTATCCTTCGTCAAAGCATTGCGTTTGTGTAGTCCACCTGGTGAGGAATACCAAGACACATTTTAGGGGGACACATCTTGCCTACCTCATCTCCCAAGCGGCAAGTACGTATAGGCTTGCTGATTTCTATCGCATTTTTAATGAAATAAGTATTGTACGGATTACCTAATTGGGATTGGCTTTTCTCATTGGGCTTGTGCGCATTTTGACGGCTTCAGATACAATATCATGACAACCAACGTAGCAGAATCATGGAATGTATTCCTAATAGAAGCTAGAGAGTTCCCAATCGTCTCTTTGGTTGAATACATTAGATAAAAAATGATGAGTTAGTTTGAAACAAGACGGGAAGCTTCCTTGGACTTTCTAGAAATACTTACACCTAAGCTAATTGAAATTGTAGCCGTTACCTTTGAAGATTCAACCGGTTATGATGTGAAAGCAATCAACAATGGAGAGTTTGAAGTTTGCACAAAGAAAGGACTCTCGTTCCACGTAGACCTAAAGAAGAAAACTTGCATCTGTTACTAATTCCTAATGTTGCTCATCCCTTGTCCTCATGATGTTATCGCTGCAGTATTCAAACAAACTAAAGTTCATTCTCTAGTTGGCAAGGAATATAGCTCTTACAACTGGAAGTTTGCTTATGCAAATGCAATTAATCTAGTCATCGGGTTGGAATGTGCCCATGACCTTCCCACTACCTTGGCTGAGCTAACTCTTTATCCTCTTTCAACAAGACGAGCCCCTGGTAGGCCCTGAAAGACGCAATATTTTTTCCATGGGGAAACCATTGTAAGCTCCTAAAGTCGAAACAAATTTACATTTGAAACTCTCATTTTCTCACAAGGTGTTTATGTTTTATTTATGTAGGCAAGAAGTATAAAGAGGCGGACATCGTGCAGTCGGTACAAGAAGCTTGGGCATAACCGAGCCACTTGTAAGATGGCGAGGTAAGTACTTGTGTTTACAAGGGCATGTGCAGAGTTGATGGTGTTGATTTATCCCAATGTTATACCTAGGTCAGCATAATTTTCTTGTGAAATATTTGTAAGATATTAAGTTATCATCCCAGATGAGACCAATTCCAACTCTTGTGTATAAATAATTTGGCCCGAATATAATATAAAAGTATATGTTTTCCTTAATCTTACTTGGCAAAGTATTTCCTTGTCCATGTATTCCAGAGATATGAAAGTTATCTCTTAGTGTGGCCGGTTATTTATTCTTAAAGTTTTCCATACATGTTATGAAATACTTTAAGAGACGTAGTAGTAGTCAATATAAAAAAAAAATATATATATATAATCATGAATAAATTAAGTTAACCGGTTAATGTAAATCTGATCATATATAAATATATTTAGCCGGATAAAACAATATTTAGCTGGTTAAAAGTTATGTTAACCAAATAATGGATGTTAACCGCTTAATGTAAATATGATCATATAACAATACATGTAGCCGGATAAAACAATGTTTTAGCTGGTTAAAAATTATGTTAACCAAATAATATATAAGTTAGCTGTTCTTGTCAACGTAACAAAAATCAAGAGTAAATCTTACTCTTATTTGGAATAGAACTCACTGACTATTTAGTGCAACATAGATTATAGAAACTGATATGAAAAAAACATACTTAAATGTTGCACTAGCAACCCACCGAACCTATAACACATAAGGGTCATCAAACAAGAGAACAACTTCAAACAGACTAATGTTCATGAAAGAAACTACAAGTTCAGAAACAACACAGAAAGACTGATGTTTATGAAACAAGAGAACAAGTTCAAAAAAACAAATACAAAGTTAGAGAGTCATGCAAATTTGTCTACAACAGCTAACAGTTCTCCTCATACATCATAACAGCTATCCGCGCAGCCTCTGTTCCCAATATGTTTGTTGTGATACATCGACACACTTACTTCAACACCACCAACTGCATGAGCCTGCATTAGTAGAACAGCAGTTAAGGCTGGATCAACATGACGACCGTTCTGCGAGATACTTTTAGGCCATTCCACCGTATAAGGTTTAAGGTCTCTTGCTGTTTGAGCACGGCCCATCTACTCTAACAAATATGGGAACAGCTATGCAACATGGGCCAATTCTTTCAAAATGACACTGTCAGTACGAAATGCCAAATCACAGTCAAGAATATAAATAGTTGATGAAGAACATTCTACGCATATACCAATCCAGTGCGTATTGTCAAAATGAATGGAAAGTAGAAGCGATCAGCATCAATATTCTTCGAATTTGCATTAGCAAAATATGGCAAAATTTGCATCGGGAATTGTTTTTCACTAGGTAAGAAACGAATTTTGTATCAAAAAAATCCGTCTTCTTAAGCAAATAAGAACCTTCTCTACAAAGCATAGCCCGAGCGTGGTGAACAAACAAATCTACAATCTACATAAAATTTTCAACGCTAGCGCTGAAACGTGTAAACCAAATGTAGCAAATGATGAAAACATGTGCCACAAATTAAAGTACCTTTGGAAGAAGACATTTGGTTCTCCCAACAATGTCAACAAAGTCTTTGGTTGGAACAGAAACTCCACGCAAGTTTACCGACCTACAATAATATAAAATCAACATTCACAAGAATTCAGATTCCATTACAGAGACTTAATACATACCAAAGAATGCACTTTCTAATCAATCAATAACAAAATAATCTGGTTATTTACTAACTTAGCTGTCAACTTTAGTATTATTAGTTTATGTGCTTTGGCTACCTATAATAAAATAAATAGCATATACAAATACAATTTACTTGTACAAAAATGTATGAATGTTAAAACCATGTTGCTAATGGAATGAATGTAAAAACAACTCACTTAATGGTTTGAAGCTTCTCGGACAATATTTTGAACTTTTCAGCATAACCTTTAATTTCACAATCCCCAATGCCTATGAAATAAGCTTCCCTTGCACGTTGCAGCATGTGTTTATCACATTGATAGTCAGCAACAAGACTTGCAGGAAGGATTTTCCGCCTTTTACTCTTACGACATATAATGCCTCCATCACCATCTCTAGTTGCATCGCTACAGCACCCAACTCATTACCAGCATCATTTATCCTCTGCTTGTCTTCCTACGATAATCCAAGGGAGAATGAGGGTGATGAAAACAAGTGGTTTAACCAGTGTCTCTGAAAAAGACAATGTCAATAGATGACATATTGATGTAACCAGATGAATAAAAAATAAGGCAATCTAACCTCTGTGTCAGATTCGGGTACTCCTCTCTCACCGGCATGATTTTCCCCTACTTTAGAACAATTACCACCAGGAACAAGACCTATATCAGTAGCGTCATCCCCCTACAAAGTCCCATCTCATCACTTTTCATGACTTTAAAGTTAACAAACTTAGAAAACAACAAACATTATGCAAAACAGTTCAAAGTTACCTTGGTCCGCAGATGATTCCCTCCAGATACAACAATCTGAACGTCTTTCCTCTTTACAACATTGATGTTGCTCCTCTCGACATGACCATTAGTGAAACGACCCGACTCAAAAATTTAAAATTTTTCTAACTTAAAACCCGGATTATCATTATCACAAATGATAATCCTCAACGGTCCAATCTCAACATGCGGAAAACAACAATTACTATACTTTATTAAATCAATCAACAACAAATTCTAATTCAATAAATCCCATACTTTATTAAATTACTAATCTAGTTCAATTCAATCAAATTCCAGAATAAATCCAATGACAACAAGTTCAGAATTCACTAGCATCCTAGCAATTCCAACAATCCACCCATACAAGCGAGACCTTAGATCATCTCGTCTTCCTAGCCATGATTCCACAATAACATTTTCTCTTTACCTGCAACAAATGGCAAAAAGAGTTGCGTGAGTATTATCACAAATACTCAGCGACGCGGTCATCCCGTCTACATGCTATTTATACACAAGCATAAACAATAGATACAATACCAGGATAAGCATACAAAGCATTCACGAAACAATCAAACATGAACCAATCCAGGAACCCTGTGTCGATCGACACAACCTCTAGGTGTCGATTGATACACATCCTATGTCGATCGACACAACCACTAGGTGTCGATCGACAGCCCTGTGTCGATCGATACACCACCCTGGTGTCGATCGACACGACATCACAGAACCCAGAAACAAGCCTATCCTCTCATGGCTCGAATTCGTCGCGGTTCATCGAGTCTCCTGCACAATTCCATTCACATAACACACGAAATCCAACAAGTAATCGCATTATACCCATTCCTTACACTTATGTAAGCCTACGGTCATGCACTCACCTCGATTTCGGATTGAAAGGATGAAGAACGACGAAGAACACGAAGAACAACCTCTGATTCGTCCTCCCAGACCCGAAATCAACCCAACAACAATCCCCTTTTCGTTCTAACAACCTCAAGAGCAATCCTTCTCAAGAATCTCCAAAAAATCACCCAAAAACTTTTGATTTCTGATTCCTCTCTTCAAACCCTCTGATTTTTTTCTGAAAAACGCCAAAAGAACAGACACACGACTGTTCACGCCTTTTATACAACCCTAGGGTTTCCCTAAACCAGCCCGTAAAACCGGACAATTAAATCGAACCTGTTGGTCCAATTTCAACTCGTGTTGATCGACACACCCCACCTGTGTCGATCGACACCCACCAAAAATCCACTTTTTGGTTCAGGGGCGTTACTATTCTCCCCCTAACACTGATTCGACCTCGAATCACGCGACTCCGTCTCCCTAAGGCTAACACTTTCGCCTAAAACCCGACTAGATTCTCCCGGGAACATCAACGATGCAACGCCCCTAGTCCGGGTTAGGGCTGCCCGATTGATCGCCCAACAATCAAACAAGAACATGCACGACCAACGGTTGATCCCGAATTGGACCAAATGATCACACAACAATCAAACAAGAACATGTACGACCAACGGCGCCACATATGCTACCAAGGTTGTCCGAACGAAGTTCTAAACGTAAGTTACACCCTAGACTCGACATCCACCACACACTCCTGGCCCTCAGCCAGCACCACTCGTGATCACACCTGATCCTTGAGCTCTACCAAGCTCACACTAGCCCCATTGCACCATCTCACCACGGCTGCAATCTTGACCCCAACCCGGTCAATACCACCTGAGATCCACTCCCGATCCTCGAAGTTCATCCAGTCTCATGCTTATAACCACATTACAGATACTATTGCTCGTACTTATATCTATATACAACACTCCGCTCTCAGGATCGTCACTCTTTGAGCTCTCGAAGTATATCATACCCCTCCACCTTCAGGACTGCCATCCATCCAGTTTTCGGTATGCTCCAGCCCCTTCCGCTCTCAGGACACACAATCCATCATCCCCTGGAGAGGCTTCGACCCCTCATAGTATATGCAAGGGAATCACTTTCCCCCAGAGAGAACCTCACTGTCTCCTCAAGTATACCCAAAAGACCCACTATCCCCTGGGGCAATCACTCTGTAACATGCATCTTAGGCACCTGTCGACTGAACTCACCCCTCGTGGCCATCCGAAACAACCCAAACACCAGGGTGTTTCCAGAGTCCCTGGAGAAGACAGTCCTAACTCACATAAGACTTCTATTCCAGACTCCCCCTAGGAAATAGGCAGGCTCTAACTCACATAAAACCTCTATTTCCCAGCGTCATCCAGGGAATCACAAGTCCTAACTCGCATAGAACCTTATCCCCAGAAAATCCTCCTAGAACATGGACAACCCTAACTCACATAGAACTTCCATTTCTAGCCTCCCTAGCCGATAGACAAGTTCTAACACGCATAGAGCTTCCATTTCTAGCCACTCCTAGAACATGAACAAGCTCAAAGCCGCGTAGAACTTCTACCGCTAAACCTCCACATGACCTACCAGTCACCACAAACCATGACATCACCAGTCATCTCATAAGAACACACGTCTTAAACATACTTTTAATAAGGCAAACTCATCTTATTAAATTTCAAAATGTATACTCGTTACAACAATAAACGAAATACATAACAACAACATAGCAACATGCTAATACAGACTCTGAGAACCAGAAAAGAACTCAAGCCACCGCTTGCTTCTCGAACCACTTCCAGAACTTCTTTCTCATCGACGCTTCTGGTTCCCAAGTCTCTTCCTCAATACTGTCACAGTCCCACACGACGCTCACCAACGGTATACTCTTCCGACGCAGCACCTTGACCCTCCTCTCGAGAATCCTCACAGGCCTCGCCGCCAATGTCATGTTGGGCTGAAGATCCTCTGGAATCCTAGCCAACACCTCCTCAGTCTCATGTAGACACTTCCACAACATTGAAACATGGAAGACTTTGTGAAAAGCCTTCATACTCTAAGGTAACTCCAACCGATAAGCTACTGGTCCGACCCGCTCCACAACCTTGAACGGACCCATAAACCTCGGACTTAGCTTATTCTCTGAAATGGATCTGTTAGGACCCCTCAACATAGCTACCTTGAGATACACCAGATCTCCCAGCTCAAACTTCAGCTTCTTCCGTCTCCTATCGGCATAACTCTTCTGCCGATCCTGAGCCTCTCTCATGTTCAACCTCAAGACACGGATCTTCTCCTGAACAAAGTTTGCACCAAACATGCTCCTCTCCCCCACTTGAGTCCAGCATAATGGTGTCCTACACGACCTCCCATACATAACCTCATATGAAGCCATTCCAATACTCGCCTGGTAACTGTTGCTGTACGCAAACTCAACCAGGTTCAGATGATCCGCCCAATGACCACCATAATTCAGCACACACATCCTCAACAGATCCTCTAATGTCTGAATCGTCCTCTCCGACTGCCCATTTGTCTGAGGATGATACGCGCTGCTCATATGCACCTTAGTGCCCATCTCAGCCTGAAACGCCCTCCAGAACTCTTAAGTAAATCTCGGATCCCTGTCTGACACAATACTCGCTGGCACCCCGTGCAGCCTCACTATCTCCCGCACATACTTCCTAGTCAAAACTACCGCTCCATCAGTTTTTTTAATGGCAAAAAAATGTGCCGATTTGGTCAGACGATCCACGATAAACCAAATCGCATCATAAGTCCGTGACACCGGCAACCCCGTCACAAAATCCATGGTAATCATATCTCACTTCCACTCCAGAATGGGCAAACTCTGCAACATACCACTCGGAACCTGATGCTCAGCCTTCACCAGCTAACACACGTTGCACGCTGCAACCCAGCTAGCCACATCCCGACCCAGTGATAATACCGCTTCAGGTTGCGGTACATCTTGGTCGCTCCCGGATGAATCGATAACATGCTCGAATGAGCCTCCCTCAGGATCTCCTACCTCAGATCCCTGTTCTTGGGTACACAAACCCGTCCGTTCACCAGTATCATCCCACTCGCTGAAACCACATACTCTGAACCGGCCGCCTTAGAAGCATCAATCAATCCCTGATCCTTCTCCTGAGCAACTCGAATCCTGCTCAACAAATCCGCCTGGTTAGCTGCCTCTAACCCCAACGGCTCCTGTGAGATCACACACAACCTCAAGGTATTGATCTCGCTCACCAGAGCCTCCATATCTCGCTCCTGATCTGAAGCCACTCTCTTCCGACTCAATGCATCTGCAACCAGATTAGCCTTACCCGGATGGTACCCAATCTCCAGGTCATAGTCTGCAACTAACTCCATCCAGCGCCTCTGTCTCTGGTTCAGCTCTGGTTGAGTGAAAAAATACTTCAGACTCTTGTGGTTTGTGAATACCTGCACCTTCCCGCCATATTGATAAGATCTCCAAATCTTAAGGGCAAATATCACCGCAGCCAACTCCAAATCGTGGGTCACTTGTGCTTCCTCAACTGCCTCGAAGCATATGCAATAACCTTCCCCTGCTGCATCAGCACACACTCCAGACCAACCCCTGAAGCATCTATATACACCACGTAAGGCTCACCCGGCTCGGGTAACGCCAAAATCGGTGTACTAGTCAGCATCTCTTTCAGCTTCCCGAAACTCTCCTCGCAAGCTGAAGACCAAACAAAAGGGACATCCTTCCCTGTCAACTTCGTCATCGACTGCGCCATACTCGCTAACCCCTTGACGAACCTCCGGTAATAGCCCGCCAACCCAAGAAAACTCCTGATCTTGGTGGTACTCCTCGGTCTAGGCCAACCTCTGATAGCCTCAATCTTAGCCGGATCTATAGAAACTCCCTCTGCAGACACAACGTGGCCAAGAAAGCTCATCTCTCGCTGCCAGAAACTGCACTTACTCAACTTTGTATACAGCTTCTGCTCCCGCAACTTCTCCAGAACTAACCGCAAATGCACCTCGTGCTCCTCCGGACTCTTCGAATACACCAGGATATCATCTATGAAGATGATCACAAACACATTCAGATCAACCGAATGAACGCTGTTGGCGCATTCGTCAACCCGAACGGCATCACCACAAACTCATAATGCCCGAACCTCGTCTGAAACGCCGTCTTCTGAACATCGGCCTCATCAATCGGAATCTAATGGTATCCCGAAGCCAAATCAATCTTGGAGAACCAAGTAGCCCCTCGCAACTGATCCAACAACTCATTAATGCACGGCAGAGGATACCTGTTCTTCACAGTGATTCGGTTAAGTCCCCGGTAATCGATGCATAACCAGAAACTCCCATCCTTCTTCTTCACGAACAACACCGGCGATCCTCACGGTGAAACACTAGGCCGGATGAAACCCTTCCCCAACAGATCAACCAGCCGCTTCTTCAGCTCTGCAATCTCTGCTGGAGCCATACGGTAAGGCGCCTTAGATATAT
This sequence comes from Arabis hirsuta, assembly GCA_964056655.1. NCBI lineage: Eukaryota > Viridiplantae > Streptophyta > Magnoliopsida > Brassicales > Brassicaceae > Arabis > Arabis hirsuta. The sequence continues at coordinate 27,133,642 of OZ053298.1, read as the reverse complement.
AAGTCGTCCCAAGCTCCAACTCAATCGTAAATGGATCTGACCGCGACGGTGGCAATCCCCACAACGACTGAAACACATCCTGGAAGTCCCGAACAACCCGAATATCCCCAACTGCAACATCTCCAACAGTCTCCGACATCACTATCGTCGCTAGATACGCCTCACAGCCCTTCTCAATCAACTGCTCGGCCTGTATCGCTAAAATCATGAGACTTCTGGAAGTTGGTCTCACTCCCTGAAACACCAACCTCCTTGCCTCTTTCTCGAATACCACACGTCCTCGATGAGAATCCAGATGGACCCTATACCGATCCAACCAATCCATACCTAGGATGACATCGTACAATTCCACTGGACTAATAACCAGATCTGCTGGCATCGACACTCCCGCCACCAGAACATCCACACCACGAGCCCGCCCGAAAGTAGCCAACGTCCTGCCACCAACAACCTTAACTACTCCTGACTACTCTCCGAAATCGCTCCGGATCCCCCTGCCCTCCGCACACTCCGGAGTAATGAAGCTATTTGTAGCTCCCGAATCAACCAATATGTGGGACTCACATCCGCCCACAACTAAGGTCCCTGCACAAATCCAATATGCTTTAAGACCCGACACTCGAACGCAGACTCACAGTTCCAAACAGACTAAATTCAATCACCACAAGAATTTAAAAGAAAAAGTCAAGTCTGAATAATACCTGTGATTGGTCTGGCGCTAAAACCGCCTGCCTCCGCCGACGTGAAAACCCGCGGTGCTGCTGCAATCTGAGCCAAGGGCTGCAACGCCAATGGCTGCACTGCCACTAACGCCATCTGCTGCAACTTAGGGCACTTGGGCTTGATATGCCCCGGTTCTCTGCAGTGGTAACACACCTGAGTACTCCGTGTTGCACTCCTCTGCGGACAACTTGCCACCTTGTGACCCATGCTACCACACCTGTAGCATCCTGAACCACTCTGTCCACCCTGACTGGCCCCGGAAGTGCTCTCCCACTTCCTCTTCTGACCCTGGGTAGGCTTGCCGCCCCTGCTCGCACCCGTCTCCTGCTGAGATCTCCTCTGCTGCTGCTGTTGCACCGGTGGACTAACCACCACGGCCTGCTCTCTGAGGTCCTCCTCAATCACCACAGCAGTCATCCAACTCCGCCCTCGTGGCAAACTTACTCGCCCTGCAGCAAGTCCTCAACTCAGCTCGAAGTCCCCCGAGGAACTTCCTCACTTGGGCTTGCTCGCCCTCCATGCCCCTACCAGCATGCACCAGGAGTCGACTGAACTCCAAATCGAACTCCCTTACAGTCTGATCTCCTTGAGTCAGGTTCAGAAACCTCGATTCCATCCGGTCCACCGCCTCCTGCGGGAAATACTTGACATTAAACTCAGCCAAGAAATCCTCCCAAGCCATCTCGGCCTGGACCCTCCTAGCCTCGACGCCTCTCCACTAGAGATGCACGTCACCATCCAGATAATGAACCGCTAGGTCCACCCGGTATCCTTCTGGACACCTGATAGAGCAAAAGTTACGCTCCAACCTCCGCCGCCACTTATCGGCCTCCTCAGGCTTGGCACCACCCGAGAAAAACCCGGTGCCAATCCTCTGCATATGCTCCATCATCCTTAGGTAGGATGGAAGCTCCTCCGCAACCGCCACACCTGGTTGCCCACCAGCTACTCCCGGCTGAACCCCAACCACTACTGGCCACACACCAGCCCCACCTGGCTGAATTCCCGGAGCCTAACCTGGAGCCGGCACCCCACTTCGTAACCGCTCCAGAATCAATTGTAGCAAACCCGCCAAGCGATCATCTCGGTCTTGGGCCATACCTACGGGAGCACCCCCACCTGGGCCCCCCGCACCACCAGCTACTTCGGGACCCACACTAGTTCCACCAGCCCTCACACTGGCACTCGTAGCAGTATCACCCATATACCCCTCCTGAAACGCCTGCGAGTTCGCCACCTGCTCCTGCGTGGTCTCTTGGGCCACACTCGCGGCATCTAACTCACTCACAAGTCCTCGCCCGCGCCCACCACGACCACCTCGGCCTCCACGGCCCCTACGACCTCTTCCTCTAGCACCTCTAGCTATCACTCTGCACTCACCAGCAGATTACTAAGTACTAGAAAAACAGAAAGTCAAATAACATATACCGTGGAATCTCATTGAAGGCTCGTAAGAGATGATCTAAGACTCCATACCCACACAGTAATCAATCAATTATCACACAATCAATCAATTACACCCGCCCTAGAACCATAAGGGCTCTGATACCAAAATGAAATGACCCGACCCAAAAATTTAAAATTTTACTAACTTAAAACCCGAATTATCATTATCACAAATGATAATCCTCAACGGTCCAATCTCAACATGCGGAAAACAACAATAATCAATCAACAACAAATTCCAATTCAATAAATCCCATACTTTATTAAATTACTAATCCAATTCAATTTAATCAAATTTCATAATAAATCCAATGACAACAAGTTCACAATTCACTAGCACCTTAGCAATTCCAACAATCCACCCATACAAGCGAGACCCTAGATCATCTCCTCTTCCTGCCCATGATTCCACGATCACATTTTCTCTTTACCTGCAACACATGGCAAAAAGAGTTGCGTGAGTATTATCACAAATACTCAGCGACGCGGTCATCCCGTCTACAGACTATTTATACACAAGCATAAACAATAGATACAATACCAGGATGAGCATACGAAGCACTCACGAAACAATCAAACATGAACCAATCCAGGAACCCTGTGTCGATCGACACAACCTCTAGGTGTCGATCGATACACATCCCGTGTCGATCAACACAACCACTAGGTGTCGATCGACATACAGCCCCGTGTCGATCGACATACAGCCCCGTGTCGATCGACACGACATCGCAGAACCCAGAAACGAGCCTATTCTCTCATGGCTCAAATCCGTCGCGATTCATCAAGTCTCCTGCGCAATTCCATTCACAAAACACATGAAATCCAACAAGTAATCGCATTCTACCCATTCCTTACACTTATGTAAGCCTACAGTCATGCACTCATCTCGATTTCGGATTGAAAGGATGAAGAACGACAAAGAACACGAAGAACAACCTCTGATTCGTCCTCCCAGACCCGAAATCAATCCAGCAACAATCCCCTTCTCAGTCTAACAACCTCAAGAGCAATCCTTCTCAAGAATCTCCCAAAAATCACCCAAAAACCTTTGATTTCTGATTCCTCTCTTCAAACCCTCTAATTTCTTTCTGAAAAATAGCCAAAAGAATAGACACACGACTGTTCATGCCTTTTATACAACCCTAGGGTTTCCCTAAACCGGCCCGCCAAACCGGACAATTAAACCGAACCTGTCGGTCCAATTTCAACTCGTGTCGATCGACACCCACCAAAAATCCACTTTTTGGTTCACGGGCATTACAATTAGTAGTGCCTCCAGTGATCCCTACCGACTTGACCAAAAAAGCATTAATCCTATCATAACTTTAGATTTCATCTTCTCCATTCCCTGAGTAATTCCAGGAGTTATGTCCGCTTCCAAAATAGTAAAAGCAGTTTTAGGTTCTTGCAATTGAGTGATACAGTCATCAGCCTTCCTTCCAATCTGTTGATGTCCGCTTCCAAAATAGTAAAAGCAGTTTTAAGTTCTTGCAATTGAGTGATACAGTCATCAGCCTTCCTTCCAATCTGTTGATGTCCGCTCTAATTTTATCAGCAACAATGTCAGCAATTGCTTCACAATCGTTCTCCACAAAAGAACTCAAATTAACAGTACCACTACATTGTGCCCTCAACAAATTACTTCGACTAGCTTTCTTCCTTCCATTAGTTTTCTTGCCTTTCAATTTGTCATTCTTTTCTTTTGCCTCTTTAATCATATGAAGTATATCAGCCTTTGTAGCCCCTCCATAAAACATTGAGTTGGAAAATGGTGGTCCTTATTAATAAGTTCCACCATATTGTCAATCTTAGGATCCTTTTCTTCATTAGCCCACGCAAACTCACTCTCATCTACCTCAAAGTCACCATCATCAGAAATTATGCTGTCAACTAGTGTCTGCATGAAAAACAGAGTAGATAAAATAATCCATAGATGAACAAGTAGGATATATGTGTGTATATCAATTACTAAATCATGTATCGATCATGACTGATTTTAGTCGGGTAATCAATAAAATAACTGCTACCTATATTTAGCAGCTAATTACAATAATATATGTTAACATGTCAAATATCCAAAATGTTAAATACTAGTGTACTAACCATAGGATTGTTATGCAAGTCTCTTGCATGCCCAGGGCTAAGGCTAATCCTCTTATCCCGTGGACAATCTGATTCACTTACGCCATTGGATTCAAAAGAATAAGTTGAATTCACCTGAACAACTTCAAGCAAAGCTAGCACGACTTCAACCATAACTAATTGAAGGGCATGAACAAACCCTTTGATCGCAATTGTATCTTGCGATAACGTCATCTCATTCCTCTCTTTAATACTCCCAATGAGACTATCAAAAGCAAGACGACCCCAAGGATAAGCAAAAAAAGCATCGAGCTCTTCGATTTTTTCAGCACGCTCCTTAACAATTTTAGGATGATGTGTCGTGGCCAATAGAACTAATGCAAGCAGCGCAAAACAAGCATACTTAACCCTCATAACTTTGTTGGTAACCATTTTCTTCTTGAGCATCTTGATTACATCTGCAACTGTCACAAAATCCAATTTTCCAAACAGAGAAGGCCAGCAAGGCATCTCGGATAAGTTGTTATGTAGCCTCTTCTTCGTTTTTTTCTGTGGGATTTTTCCACAAGGTAGACCGGTGACAATGGCGAACTCCCTAAGAGAAATCCGGACTGGTTTTCTGGCAAACAAAATCCAAATCTCATGGCTCTTTTTCACCTTGAGTAGTGTGGAAAAGATAAACCGACCAAATCTCCTAAAATACGACGGTTTATCAATGGTGGATATAAACTTCCCAAAAGATGATTACCGTATAATCTCAATTTCTTCTTCTTCTAGTGTGTTTAAAATAGATCTTATTGCGCCAGATGGCCCATACGACCCTAACACTAACTGGTTCATGTTCGACGGCAAACATCCTCTCGGGTAAATCGACATGTTCTTCCATCGCCGCCCTATTGTGCAAAAACTATGAGAGATCTAAAGGAAAAAAACAAATCTAAAGAAAACGTGCGGCGAATAGTATCGATGAACTTGCTATGTGCAAGCTTTTTCTCTCTATAAACAAAAATAAATCTCATAAATCTTCTCAATTTTTGCTTTTTTCTTTATTTTTCTCCAACCATTATGGCTATATCTATAGGTTTAGACCTACGAAAGTACCTATATCACACCTTCAAATTGAAAAGATTTATCCGTATCTTGTTCTGACATATACAGATACACATGATACATCTACATCCCCTACGAATAGCAAATATACGGCCATTTCTGGTTTATGGAAAATTAAAAAGTACCATTGTCATCGACCTAAATACCCTATAATCTGGTTATATCTGATGCAAATTCCCTAAAAAAAACGGGTTGAATTTAGTTTGGGTTTTGTTGGGTTCGGGCAGAGTTCGGGTATATATTTGAAATCTGTGAATAATCAAAATGTGTTTCGGGTTCGAATGTTTTTATATTTTGTTCGATTTAATTTTTTAATAATTTTTTATTCGACTTATCCGAAAATACATGAATTGACATAAACAAATTGTAATTTTTTTAAATAATATACATAAATTGGTTATTTTTACCCGAATATATCCATAATATCTTAATGGATCCGAAAGCAAAGAAAAACTATAAAAATTACATAAACTACGTGAACATACCGACTTTAAATCTAAATATATTTAGGTTAATTTATGTTTTGGATACTTCGGATACTCGTTTAGTTTTTGGTTCGATTATGACATGGATTCGGTTCAGACTTTTTGGTACTAGATGTTGACGATCCACTTAGATATTTTAGAGAATCGGTTCAGGTTCGGTTCGTGTAATTCGGATCAGATTCTATTCCATGTTTTACCCAGCCCTAGGTTTAACCTATTTATATTTTTCTTTTTTTCTTTTGATGGATTTCATTATAAATAGTTGATGTAACTATATAATATTAATTTAAAATTTAAATATGTAATTAATATCTTTTAGGTTCCCTAATGGTTTTACAATTTATTATAAATAAGTCATTTAGACTTAAGTCTATATTCGATAATTGTATTTATATTTCCATATGAAGTTAATATTGAATACAAAGTTGAGCATAAACAATATTTATATTTAATCTCAAAACCACAAAACCTCTAAAACAATTTAAAAACTATATACATACGAAAATAAATATTTTATAAATTTATAGATATTTCAGATAACTTGTTACGTTGAAAAGACTAAAATATTTTACATAGAAAGAATTGTATTTGAATCTTGAGCATGAAGAAGAACTCGAAGATCATTTCACCTTTTTTATTTTTTTCTCTTTCTCTTCTATTGATAAATCTCGGTATAGATAATTGGTATAGTTTTATAATATTAAGTTAAGCACTTAGATAATTTTTTAAATATTTTTAGTGCTTTCCGATGGTTTTGAAATTTGATATAAATAAGTTTTTTTATGTTTATGTTTATATTTGATTGTTATCTTTATATTTACGAAATAAGTTAATAATGAATATAAACTTAAGATTAAATAATTTTTTTTTGTAAATCTCAAGACCACTAAAATCCCTTTAAAATATTAAAAAAACTATATATTAAATCTTAATAAAAAATATAATGCTACAATACATAATATTTCAAATTTCTCGTTAGAGCGAAATTTTTTAACTTTTGTACAACAAAAATTATCCGAATCTTAAACACAAACTCGAAAATAGTTTATCCTTTTCATTTTCTTCTTCTCTACCATTGATTATTCTTCCCACGTATTCTATTCTTCTTCTTATTTTTGAGCATGCTGTCTTTACAACCCAATCTGTAACAAAACACATTACAACAATATATAACATTAATATATATTAATTTTTGTCAAAAGAAACCATATATACATACACATAAATTTACTGTATATGGGTTCTATTTGAAACGACTCGACCCGAAAAATTAAAAAAATTTCCAAATTCGGATTATTATTATCATAAATAATAATCCTCAACGGCCAAACACAAACATGCGGAACTCAACAATCAATAACCAAACAACTCATTCAATAAATCTCATACTTTGTTGAAACACTAAACCAACTCCTATTAACAATTCAAACTCAAACATCCAGAATTCACTAGCATCCTAGCAATTCTAACAACAACGAACAAAACCCGAGGCACTACATCATTTCCTCTTCCTGGCCATGATTCCACGATCATACTTTGTCTCTTCCTGCATCACATGGTTAAAAGAGATGCATAAGTATTATCACAAATACTCAGTGAGATGGTCATCCCATCTACATGGCTATACACACAAGCATAAGCAAAAGATACAATACCAGGATGAGCAATCAACAATACAAGCACAAACAATCAACCACAAGTTCTCCCAAACAGGCCATGCATCGATCGACACAACCACCATATGTTGATCGACACAGAGCAACTGTGTCGATCGACGCACGATGCAGATTTTCAGGTACCGAACCTATCCTCTCACGGATCGATTCCTGAACGCATCTCATCGATCTCCTGCACAAAACCTCACCAAACAACACGAAATCCAACCAATAACGACAAGCAATCGTATCCTATCAATTCCTTTACCCAGATAAGCCATGGTCACGCACTCACCTTGCTTTTCGAAGGAAAAAAGATGAGAAAACACGAAGAACACAACACCCAAATCTGAACAATCCTCTTCTTCCTTCGTGAAGAACAGATCGAGTCCTAGTTCCAGAGCCACACAACACAACCACGAGCTTTTAGGATCAAGAACCTGAAGAAAATCAACAATGTTTCTTCTTTTCTGTCAAATCCTCTCTCAAAACTCACTGGAAAGTCTCTGGAACTTTCTGGAAATCTCTGAAACTCTAAAAATGACCAAACAATGCGGCCACAACCCTATTTATAGGGAAACCTTAGGGTTTCTCCCTTAACCGACCCATAAACTGACAACTAAAATTGAACCGACCGGTTCAATCCACCTTGCGTCGATCGACGCACACCACCTGTGTCAATCAACGTACGACCAATTCACAGAAATTGGTTCGCGGTTGTTACAATTCTCCTCCACTAACATGGATTCGACCTTGAATCACGCAGCACCATCACACTACGGCCAACACACTTGATATCAACACTCTGACCCCACCGGTCAGCTCCACCTGATATCATCACTCCTAACCCCACTGGCCAGCACCACCTGATTACAACACACCTGACCCCACCGGTTAGCACCACCTGAGATCAATGCCCGATCCCTGAAGCTCATCTAGTCTCATACTTACGATCACATTACAGACATTATAGCTCATAACTCATACTCATAACTCATATACATATACACCATACCCACTCTCAAGATCGTCACCCCTTGAGCTATCGGTATGCAGGGAACCCACTATTCCCTGGAGAGAAGCACCATCCCTCAAAGTATATGTAGGGAACCCACCGTCCCCTAGAGAGAACCACCATTTCTCGAGTATATGTAGGGAACCCACTATCCCCTAGAGAGACCCACCATCCCTCAAGTATATGCAGGGAACCCACTATCCCCTGGAACAATAACTCTGCGACGTGCATCATAAGCACATCTCGACCAAATTCACCTCTTGTGGCTCCATCATGACATTTCCTAACCGGGAATGTCATCTCATCCATGACCAATCACTAAGTCATCCAAAACAACCCCACTATGTGTTTCCATTAGAGTCCCTGGAAAAAGACAAGTTCTAACTCACATAAAACCTCTTTTCCCAGACTCTCCCTAGGAAATAGACAGGTTCCAACTCACATAAAACCTCTATTTCCTAGCGCCATGTAGAGAATAGACAAGTCCTAACTCCCATAGAACCTCCATTCCTAGATACTCCCCTAGAAAATGGATAAGCTCTAAATCACATAGAACTTCCATTTCTAGCCATCACATAACACATGACCCCATCAGTAATACTATAAGAACTCACATCTTATAAACACATTTAATAAGAAACCCCATCTTATTAAATCACAACAATGTATAAATCGTTACATCACCAAACGAAAAATACATAAATAACTCATAGCCACATGCTATCAGAGAAACTGAAAACCAGAAAAAGACAATCAAGCCTCCACTTGCTTCTCGAACCACTTCGAGAACTTTGCCTTCATCTTTGCTTCTGGTTCCCAAGTCTCCTCCTCGACACTGTCACAGTCCTACACGACTCTCACCAACGGTATCCTCTTCCGATGCAGAACCTTGACTCTCCTCTCAAGAATTCTCACAGGTCTCGCCTCCAACGTCATGTTGGGCAGAAGATACTCCGGGATCCTAGCCAACACCTCCTCAGACTCATGTAGACACTTTCGTAGAATCGACACATGGAAGACCTTATGAAAAGCCTTCATACTCTGAGGTAACTCCAACCGATAAGCTACTAGTCCAATCCGTTTCACAACCTTGAATGGACCCATAAACCTCGGACTAAGCTTATTCTCTGAAATGGATCTGTTAGGACCCCTCAACATCGCTGCCTTGAGATACACCAGATCTCCCAGCTCAAACTCTAGCTTTTTCCACCTCTTATCGGCATAACTCTTCTGCCAATCCTCAGCCTCCTTCATGTTCAGCCTCAAGACACGGATCTTATTCGTCGTCTCCTGAACGAAATATGCACCAAACATGCTCCTTTTCCCCACTTGAGTCCAGCATAATAGTGTACGACATGGCCTCCCATACATAGCCTCATATGGAGCCATCCCAATACTCGCCTGATAGCTGTTGTTATACGGAAACTCTACCAGGTTCAGGTGATCCGCCCAATGACCACTGTAATCCAGCACACACGTCCTCAGCAAATCCTCAAGTGTCTGAATCGTTCTTTCAGGCTGCCCATCCGTCTAAGGATGATAAGTTGTACTCATATGCACCTTAGTGCCCATCTCAGCCTAGAATGGCCTCCAGAACTTTGAGGTAAACCTCGGATCCCTATCTGACACGATACTCGCTAGCACCCCGTGCAACCTCACTATCTCCCGCATAAACTTCTTAGCCAACACCGCTACTCCATCGATCTTCTTAATGGTAAGAAAATATGCCGACTTAGTCAGACGATCCACAATCACCCAAATAGCATCATAAGTCCACGACACTGGCAACCCAGTCACAAGGTCCATGGTAATCATGTCTCACTTCCACTCCAGAATGGGTAAACTCTGCAACAGTCCGCTCGGAACCTGTTGCTCAACCTTCACTAACTGGCACACATTGCATGCTATAACCCAGTTAGCGATATCCTTTTTCCTTCTGAACCAGTGATAATACCGCTTCAAATCCCGGTACATCTTGGTCTCCCCCGGATGAATAGATAAAATGCTCGAATGAGCCTCCCTCAGAATCTCTTTCCTCAGATCCTCATCCTTTGGTACACAAACCCGCCCGTTCACAAGTATTGTCCCATTTGCCGAGACCTGATACTCAGAACCTGCCACATGAGAAGTATCAATCAAACCCTGAACCTTCTCCTGAGCTACTCGAATCCTGCTGAGCAAATCTGCCTGGTTAGCTGCCTCTAATCCCAACGGCTCCTGTGAGATAAGACATAATCACAACGTGCTAATCTCGCTCACAAAAACCTCCATATCCCGTTCCTAAGCCGAAGCAACCCTCTTCTAACTCAACGCATCTGCAACCAGATTAGCTTTACCCGGACGGTACCCAATCTTGAGATCATAATCTGCTACCAGCTCTATCCAGCGCCTCTATCTCTGGTTCAACTCTGGCTGAGTAAAGAAGTACTTCAGACTCTTATGGTCTGTGAACACCTGCACTTTTCCGCCATAAAGATAAGATCACCAAATCTTTAAAGCAAAAATTACTGCAGCCAACTCCAAACCATGGGTAAGATAGTTGCACTCGTGCTTCCTCAACTGTCTCGAAGCATATGAAATTACCTTCCCCTGCTGCATTAATACACAACCCAGATCAACTCCTAAAGCATCTGTATACACCACGTATGGCTCGCCCAACTCCGGCAACGCCAGCACTGGTGTACTAGTCAACATCTCCTTCAGCTTCCCGAAACTCTCCTCGCAAAATGAAGACCACACAAAAGGAACATTCTTCCCTGTCAACTTCGCCATCGACTCCGCCATACTCGCAAAACCTTTGACAAACCTCCTGTAATAACTTGCCAACCCGAGAAAATTCTGGATCTCGGTGGAATTCCTCGGTCTAGGCCACCCTCTGATAGCCTCTATCTTAGCCGGATCCACAGAAACTCCATCTGCAGAAATCACATGCCCGAGAAAACTCATCTCTTGCTGCTAAAAACTGCACCTAGTCAACTTCGCGTACAGCTTCTGCTCCCGCAGCTTCTCCAGCACCACTCTCAGATGAACCTCGTGCTCTTCAGAACTCCTCGAATACAACAGAATATCATCAATAAAGATGATCACAAACTCGTTCAAATACTCCTGGAAGACTCCGTTCATTAGCCTCATGAACGTCGCTGGTGCATTCGTCAATCCGAAAGGCATCACCACAAACTCACAATGCCCATATCTCGTCCTGAAGGCAGTCTTCCTAACATCTCCCTCGTCGATAGGAATCTGATGGTAACTCGAAGCCAAATCAACCTTGGAGAACCAAGTAGCCCCTCGCAACTGATCCAACAACTCATCAATCCGCAGTAAAGGATACTTATTCTTTACAGTGACTCAGTTAAGTCCCCGGTAATCGATGCACAACCGAAAACTCCCATCCTTCTTCTTCACAAACAACATTGGCGCTCCCCACGGTGAACTAGTAGGCCGATAACTCCTTTCCTCAAAAGATCATCCAGCTGTTTCTTAAGCTCTGTCATCTCTGCTGGAGCCATACGGTAAAGTGCCTTAGATATCAGAGTAATCCCAGGCTCCAACGCAATCGTAAAAAGATACGATCGAGAAGGTGGTAATCCTTGCAACGATTGGAAAACATCCTGGAAGTTCTGAACAACTCAAATATCCCCAACTGCAACCTCTCTAACAGCCTTTGGCATCACTATCGTTGCCAAATACTCCTCGCAGCCCTTCTCAATCAGCTGCTCAGCCTGAATCGCCAAAATCACGAGACTCCCAAAAGTCGGCCTTACTCCCTGATAAACCAATCTCCCCGCCTCTCGCTCAAACAAAACTCATCCCCAATGACAATCCAGATGGACTCTGTACCGATCCAGCCAATCCATACCCAGGATGACATCATACCCCTTCACCGGACTAATAATCAGATCAGCTGGCATAGACTCGCCCGCCACCTGAATATCCACACCTCGAGCCCGCCCAAGAGTAGCTAAAGAGTTGCCACTAGCAACCTTAAGTACTCCCGGCTGCTCACCAGAATCGCTCCGGATTCCGCCGCCCTCCGCACACTCCGGAGTAATGAAGCATCGCTACAAAATCAAATAAAACATGAGACTCACACCCGCCCACTACTAAAGTCCCTGCACAAATCCCATGTACCTAAGAACCCTAACATTCTAGCACAGACCCACAAATTCCAAACAGACTAAATTCAACACATTAGAATTTAACAAGTCAAATTCTGAAATTACCTATGATCGGTCTGGCGCTAGAACCACCCGCCTCCACCAAAGTGAACACCCATGGTGCCACTGCAATCTAAGCCACCGGCTGCCCAACCGCCACTGCCATCTGCTCCAGCTTAGGACACATGGGCTTGATATGCCGCATCTCTCTGCAGTGAATGCACACCTGCGCACCCCGAGACTTACTCCTCTTCGGGCAGCTCGCTATCCAATGATCTATGCTCCGACACCCAAAGCATCCCGAACCACCCTGACTGCCCTGAATCGGTCCCGAAGTGCTCTCCCACTTCCACTTCTGTCCTTGCGCAGGCTTTCCGCCATTGCTCGGACCCACCTACTGCTGCGACCTCCTCTGCTAAACAGGTGGACTAACCATCACCATCTGCTCCCTCAGGTCGTCCTCAATTGCTAGAGCAATCTCCACCAACTCCGCCCTTGTGGCGAACCTCCTCACTCTACATCGAGTCCTCAAATCAGGTCGAAGTCCTCTCAAGAACCTCTTCACCTGGGCCTGCTCGCCCTCTATGCCTCTACCCGCATGAACCATAAGTCGACTGAACTCTACGTCGAACTCCCTCACCAACCGGTCCCTCTGAGTCATCTCCAGAAACCTCGACTCCAACCGATCCACCGCTTCTTGCGGGAAATACTTGGCATTAAACTCTGCCAAGAAGTCATCCCAGGCCATCTCTGCCTGCACCCTCCTGGCCTCAACACCTCTCCACCAGAGATGCGCATCACCCTCTAGGTAATGAACCGCCACATCAACCCGGTATCCCTCCGGACACCTGATAGAGCGAAAGTTACGCTCTAGTCTTAGCCGCCACTCATCGGCCTCCTCAGGCTTGGTACCTCTTGAGAAAAATCCCGTGTTAATCCTCTGCATCTACTCAATCATCCTAAAATAGGATAGAAGCTCCTCCATAACCGCCACACCCGGCTGCACACCAGCTACACCCGGCTACACACCAGCCATACCCGACTGTACACCAGCCACACCCGGCTGAACCCCAACTATACCCGGCTGTACTCCCGGAGCCTGACCCACAGCTGGCACCCCACCTGGTAACTGCTCCAAGATCAACTGTAGCAGACCTGCCATACGATCATCTCGATCCTGAGCTCCACCTGCAGCAGCACCCCACCTAGGCCCGCCGCACCGCCAGCCACACCGGGAACCACACCAGTCCCACCAGTCCTCAGACCAACACTCGCAGTGGCCACACCCACGGACCCCTCCTGATATGCATGCGAATCAGCCACCTGCTCCTGCGTGGTCTCCTGGGCTACACTCGCGGCAACAAACTCACTCACATGTCTCCGCCCGCGCCCACGCCCACGAACCCTGCCTCTAGTACCTCTAGCCATCACACTCTGCGCTACCCAGCACAACACTAAGCATACTAGAAAATAGAAAGGTAAAACAACACATACCGTGAAATCTCATTGAAGGCTCGGAGAAGATGATCTAGGACTCCAAACCCACACAAGAATCAATCGACTAACTCACATAATCAATCAATCAAGTGCACCCACCCTAGAACCATAAGGACTGTGATACCAAACTGAAACGACCCGACCCAACAAATTAAAAAATTTCCCAAATTCGGATTATTATTATCATAAATAATAATCCTCAACGGTCAAACACAAACATGCAGAACTCAACAATCAATAACCAAACAACTCATTCAATAAATCTCATACTTTATTGAAACACTAAACAACCTCCTATTAACAATTCAAACTCAAACATCCAGAATTCCCTAGCATCCTAGCAATTCTAACAACAACGAACAAAACCCGAGGCACTAGATCATCTTCTCTTCCCGGTCATGATTCCACGATCATATTTTGTCTCTACCTGCATCACATGGTTAAAAGAGATGCATGAGTATTATCACAAATACTCAGTGAGACGGTCATCCCATCTACTTGGCTATACACACATGCAAAAGCAAAAGACACAATACCACGATGAGCAATCAACAATACAAGCACAGACAATCAACCATAAGTTTGCCCAAACAGGCCATGCGTCGATCGACACAACCACCATGTGTCGATCGATGCACACTGTGTCGATCGACGCACGATGCAGATTTCCAGGAACCAAACCTATCCTCTCACGGATCGATTCCTGAACGCATCTCATCAAACTCCTGCACAAAATCTCACCAAACAACACAAAATCCAACCAATAACGACAAACAATCGTATCCTATCAATTCTTTTACCCAGATAAGCCATGGTCACACACTCACCTTGCTTTTGGAAGAAAAAAGGATGAGAAAACACGAAGAACACAACACCCAGATCTCCAAATCCGAACAATCCTCTTCTTTCTTTGTGAAGAACAGATCGAATCCTAGTTCCAGAGCAACACAACACAACCACGAGCTTTTAGGATCAAGAATCTGAAAAAAATCAACAATGATTCTTCTTTTCCCTCAAATCCTCTCTCAAAACTCACTGAAAAGTCTCTGGAACTTTCTGGAAATCTCTGAAACTCTAAAAATGACCAAACAATGCGGCCACAATCCTACTTATAGGGAAGCCCTAGGGTTTCCCCCTTAACCGACCCGCAAACCGACAACTAAAATTGAACCAACCGGTTCAATCCACCTTGCGTCGATCGACGCACGACCAATTCACAGAAATTGGTTCGCGGTCGTTACACCACTTGTCTAAATTTAATTAGTGGAGTTTAAAAAAACAAAGCGAAATATGATATGTTTCCTTATATTTGTACTAGTTAGAAATTAAAAAATTGATTTTTCGTCTAACTAAATAATTTTTTTTCCTCCATAAAAAGATGGACTATTAATTAATTCAATGTAAAATAACACACACTTAATTAATAAAAAAAAAACTCAGGTTTTGTGTCAATATTTTTCAATCCTAGTCTTTCCTTTTGAAACGTTTTCAATATTACCTTTGAATAAAAAATAATTACATATTTATCTTTTAACTTTTTTGAATACTTTTTTTATTGGTGGAGAAAAAAAAATAAAGATAAAGCAACAAATGTCACACATTTATGCGGCGTATAGGGCTGATAAAATCTCGATTTATATTACAAAGACCATAAAAATTATTTCCAAAGAAAATAAAAGATCATGGAGGTTGCGAAAAGAGCACCAATGGACGTCGTCGCCGGAGCCAGAAGCCAAAGCTGAAGCCGGGGGCAAAGCCGAATTAGAAGCGGCAGGGAAGAGCATTAGTGGGGATGAGTTTCGAGAGAAGTGCGGAAGATCTCTCGAGAGCAGGGAAAGAGACATTTGTGTTGGTGAATAAAAAACGATTGAATACTATACCGCATAATTCATGTGCGGTTTTCGACAACATATGTCGTCATTACCATTGGCTTCGCTCTGGCTGGCTCGTCGAAGAGCGTCGTAAGCTGTCCGGCCGACTCTATAGGGTAATTTGTCCGGCCGACTCTATAGGGTAATTTAATTGTTATCGTTATGTGGATTTAGCTAAAGTTATCGTTATGTGGATCTAACTTTATAGAATTTCCGGTTATATGAAAAAGTGGCATCCATTTCATTCAATAAAACATGTTTTATTGGGAAAAAAGAAGGATTATATTCACATTTATAAGATTCAACGACCATATAGTGTGTTGGTGTATGTGTGTGCATATATATAATAGAATATTATTACATATTAACAGTTTTCTATCTTAGATTAAATATTTATTACGATCGAATCCACTCAGTCATGAAGTATATTATGCACGCTATTTGTAATAATAAATATTCTGGCTGACAAAGTTTTTTTATCTACAAGTCTTATTTATGTAAATTTACATTGCTTTTTTTGTGTGTCTGTCTTATTAATTATTTATGCTTTTTTACTGTTTTTAGAAGACTTTTTTGAATATATGTAGTATTGTAATAAAACTTTATGGGCGAGTCGAAATGTGATAGATTGAAATACTTGTGAAGCATTATCTGAATCTTTTATATTTAAGGTACATTTGTACTAAAAAAGCAAAACCTTTCTCATGGAATATTTTACTATATAAAACACGTTTTCATTTTCACATAATTTCAATGTGCAGTACTATTATGATGCGATGGGGTGAACGTACAGTATCAGACATGAAGTGGAGACAATATGCTGAGCAATTGAAAACAATCGCATCTTAATCATCCTCGACGATTGATATATTAAAAATGTTCGGATCCAAACTATTAAGTTCTTGTTTCTCTTGTTTCCAATGGCTTTTTGCCAAACTGTGTTTTTAGCGTAACTGTTGTACTCTTGAATTGATAATTTCAATATAAGGTTCCATTGTTGTTTACATAATTTACAAAATGTGATTTACAAAACATTTAAAAATTAAGCACCATTAGATTCGTAAAATTTTATCGGTGTACAAAGAAAATAGTTTAAGCTAATTTGTAAACATGTCTCTCAGTGTAGCTAATTCATGATTAACGTTCTACACATGCATGCAAATATATTTCATTGGCATTTGAATTAGGGCTTTTCCGGCGCATTGTCGCTAGCGACCAATCCTGTAGTTTTAGATGAAAATACAAATATTATAATCACTTGAAATTGATTGTTATTTTTTGTCGCTGAAGGCAATCGTGGGTTGGAAAATCCTCTAGATTGTGATTTCTTGTTCATTTTTTACAATATTATGGTACATATTTTCTTATTAAAAATCGTAAATACATTATGAATAGAGGGAAAAAGAAGTTATTGTATGGTTATTGATCAACAAATTTGTGACGTGATTTTCACACAAGAAAAAAAAAGATAAATACAAATTATGGTAATTTAATGCAAATTTGGCTCACCTTTGACTAGGTATTAATAGGGTTTCAGATAAAAACCTTAACTAAACCCTAGAACATGGAAGTAATAGACTTCAATACATTTAGAAATCAGCTTTGGGGCTTCTCTTCATGCCTTAGATTGAATCTCTATATATTTTTTACATATTTTACTTAAATTTGCAAGACTTGGAATCGTATGTTTTAAAATAACTTTATTTCAAAAAAAACATGACCACTGATTTTCCGATGATTTGATAGAGTCCACACCTTGCGGATTGTACGCTTCTGTCCCCACAGAGATGCTTGGTCATGTTTATTTTTGAGTTTTCTAAACTACCGAGAGGAAAAAAATGCTCTAACTTTTTTTTTTTTTGATAAATAAACTTTTTGTTTTATCATACAAGTTAGGGTTAGCGACTACATTTCAATTTAGGGTATGGAATAGTGTGGAGATGGAACACATGGTATCTTTGTTGTGCATGTAGATGTAGATGGGAGAAGACTTATATAGTGGATAGTTATGATTCATTGAAGACTTATATATTGGATAGTCATGATTCATGGATTGAGTTTGTCTTATATGTTTGTTTTCCAAGTACAAAGAAATAAAATAATGCTTTCACATGAGAAAACTGAAACAATCCGACTCAAAATTTTTTAAAATTTTTCTATTTAAAAACTCGGATTATCATTATCACAAATGATAATGCTCAACGGTCAAATTTCAACATACGGAAAACATAAACCAATCAATAACCAAAGAATAACCAACAATTCAATTTCAACAACAATAACCAATTCAATCAACTTCCATCGAATAACAAACAAATGTAACTCAACTACAGTTCCATAATCACTACAACCGAGCAATTCTAACTCAAGAGCCAGGAAATACGAGACACTAGATAATCTCCTCTTCCCGGCCATGATTCCACGATCACAATTTCTCTTTACCTGCATCACATAGCAAAAAGAGATGCGTGAGTATTATCACAAATACTCAGTGAGACGGTTCTCCCGTCTACAGGTTTTACACATAGGCATAAGCAAAAGATACAATACCAGGATGAGCATACAACAAGCATACACGAACAATAAAACATGAACCAGTTCAGGAGCACTGTGTCGATCGACACAACCACTAGGTGTCGATCGACAAACTGCACTTGTGTCGATTGACACACCACCATGGTGTCGATTGACACGATGCACTTGTGTCGATCGACACGACATCGCAGACACAGGGAACGAGCCTATCCTCTCATAGCTCGAACCCTAATGCGACCCATCGATCTCCTGCACGTTTCCAACCACAAAACACACGAAATCCAATCCAACAACCGCAATTAATCAGATTCTATCGATTCCTTTACCCAGATAAACCTACGGTCACGCACTCATCTCGACAAAAGATTAAACAATGAAGAACACGAAGAACCCACGATGAATCCCAATGAAACCAGACCCTAGCCTTCTGATTCCCTTCCCCAAACACGCAATGCACAACACTCACTCCCATGCTCTTATAACCTCAAGAACAAGTCTCCAAGGATCAATCCTTCTCAAATCACAAAAACTCTCCCAATCTCTTTGATTTCTCTTCTGATTTCGGCCAAAAGAGGAGACAAAACGCGGCTCCCACATTTTATATCGGAACCCTAGGGTTCCCTAAACCAATCGGCAAACTGAGCGATCAAGAACCGAACCTGTCGGTTCAATTTTAACCTGTGTCGATCGACACGATGCACCTGTGTCAATCGACACAACGCCCAAAAATCCGACTTCTCCCAAGTCAAAAACATCCAACCAAAATCCACTTTTTGGTTCACGGGCGTTACAATTCTCCCCCCACTAACACGGATTCGATCTCGAATCACGCGACTCCGTCTCACTAAGGTTAACACTCCTGTCCAAAGCCCGACCAGATTCACCCAAAAACATCCACGATGCAACACTCCCTGATCCGGATTAGGACTGTCCGATTGATCGCACAACAATCAAACAAGAACATGCACGACCAACCGTTAACCCAGAATTGGACCAAATGATCGCGCAACAATCAAACAAGAACATGCACGATCAACGGCGCTACATATGCTACTAAGGTCATCCGACTCGAGGTTCTAAATGTAAGTAAAAACCTTAAACTTGGCGTCCACATACACACTCCTGACCCTCGGCCATCACCACTCGAGATCACACCTGACCCCCGAGCTCCACTAGTCTCATCCTAGCCACTTTACACCGTCTCACCATGGCTGCAATCCTGACCTACCCGGTCAGCACCACCTGAGATCCACTCCCGATCCCCGAAGTTCATCCAGTCTCATACTTACGATCACACTACATACACTATTGCTCATACTCATATCTATATGCACCACTCCACTCTCAGGATCGTCACCCCTTGAGCTCTCAATGTATATCATACCCCTCCCACCTTCAGGATCGCCGTCCATCCAGCTCTCGGTATGCTCCAGCCCTTCCCACTCTCAGGACACACAGTCCGCCAAGCTATCGGCTGCAGAGGAATCACACATCCTCTGGAGAGGTTTCGGCCCCTCAAAGTATATGCAAGGGAACCACTTTCCCCCAGAGAGAACCTCACTGTCCCCTCAAGTATATCTAGGAAAACCACTATCCTCTGGAGCAATCACGTTGTAACGTGCATCATAAGCACCTGTCAACCAAAATCACCTCTCGTGGTCATCTGGAACAACCCAATCGCCAGGGTGTTCCATAGAGTCCCTAGAAAAGACAGTCCTAACTCACATAAGACTTCTGTTTCCAAACTCCTCCTAGAAAATAGACAGGTTCTAACTCACATAAAACATCTATTTCCCAGCGCCATCCAGGGAATAAATAAGTCCTAACTCATAGAACCTCCATCCCCAGATAATCCTCCTAGAACATGGACAACCCTAATTCACATAGAACTTCCATTTCTAGCCCCCTAGCCGATAGACTAGCTCTAGAACTTCTATCGCTAGACCTCCACATGACCTACCAGCCATCACAACCCATGACTTCACCAGTCATACCATAAGAACACACGTCTTACACACATTTAATAAAGAAAACTCATCTTATTAAATCTAAAAATGTATAATCGTTACAGCAACATCAAAACAAAAATATATACAACTCATAGCCACATGCTAAAACAGACTCTGAAAACCAGAAAGACACTCTAGCCACCGCTTGCTTCTCGAACCACTCCGAGAACTTTGTCTTCATCATCGCTTCTGGTTCCCAAGTCTCCTCCTAAATACCATCACAGTCCCACACGACCCTCACCAACAGTATCTTCTTCCGACGCAGTACCTTGACTCTCCTCTCAAGAATCCTCACCGGCCTCACTGTCAATGTCAAGTTGGGCTGAAGATCCTCCGGAATCCTAGCCAACACCTCCTCAGACTCATGTAGACACTTCTGCAGCATCGAAACATGGAAAACTTTGTGAAAAGCCTTCATACTCTGAGATAACTCCAATCGATAAGCTACCGGTCCGACCCGCTCCACAACCTTGAACGAACCCATAAACCTCGGACTCAGCTTATTTTCTTAAATGGATCTGTTAGGACCCCTCAACATCGCTGCCTTGAGATACACCAGATCTTCCAACTCAAACTCCAACTCCTTCCGTCTCCTATCGGCGTAACTCTTGTGCCGATCCTAAGCCTCCCTCATGTTCACTCTGAAGACACGAATCTTCTCCGTTGTCTCCTAAACAAAATCTGCACCAAACATGCTCCTCTTCCCCACTTGAGTCTAGCATAATGGTGTCCCACACGGCCTCCCATACAGAGCCTCATATGGAGCTATCCCAATACTCGCCTGGTAATTGTTGTTGTACGCAAACTCAACCAGGTTCAAATGATCTGCCCAATGACCACCATAATTCAGCACACACATCCTCAACAGGTCTTCCAATGTCTGAATCGTCTTCTCAGACTGCCCATCCATCTCAGGATGATACGATGTGCTCATATGCACCTTAGTACCCATCTCAGCCTGAAATGCCCTCCAGAACTCTGAGGTAAACCTCAGATCCCTGTCTGACACGATACTTGCTGGCACCCCGTGCAGCTTCACTATCTCCCCCACATACTTCTTAGCCAACACCGCCGCTCCATCGGTTTTCTTGATGGCAAGAAAATGTGATGACTTCGTCACACGATCCACGATAACCCAAATCACATCATACGTCCGTGACACTGGCAACCCCGTCACGAAATTCATGGTAATCATATCCGACTTCCACTCCGGGATAGGCAAACTCTGCAACATACCACTCAGAACCTAATGCTCAGCCTTCACCAACTGACACACGTTCCATGCTGTAAGCCAGTTAGCTATATCCTTCTTCATCCCGACCCAGTAATAATACCGCTTCAGGTCACGATACATCTTGGTCGCTCCCGGATGAATCGATAACATGCTCGAATGAGCCTCCCTCAGGATCTCCTGCCTCAGATCCTCGTCCTTGGGTACACAAACCCGCCCGTTCACCAGTATCGTCCTATTCGCTGAGATCACATACTCTGAACCTGTCATCTTAGAAGCATCAGTCAATCCCTGATCCTTCTCCTGAGCAACCCAAATCCTGCTCATCAAATCTGCCTGGTTAGCTGCCTCTAACCCCATCGGCTCCTCTGAGATAACACACAATCTCAACGTACTGATCTCGCTCACCAAAGCCTTTATATCCCACTCCTGAGCCTCTATATCTTGCTCCTGAGCCAAAGCAACCCTCTTCCGACTCAACGCATAGGCAACCAGATTAGCCTTAACCGGATGGTACCCAATCTCCAGGTCATAGTCCGCAAGCGCCTCTGTCTCTGGTTCAGCTCTGGCTCAGTGAAGAAATACTTCAGACTCTTGTGGTCTGTGGACACCTGCACCTTTCCGCCATAAAGATATGACCTCTAAATCTTTAAAGCGAAAATCACTGCAGCCAACTCCAAATCATGAGTAGGGTAATTGCACTCGTGCTTCCTCAACTGTCTCGAAGCATACGCAATAACCTTTCCCTGCTGCATCAGTACACATCCCAGACCAACTCCCGAAGCATCAGTATACACCACATAAGGCTCACCCGGCTCGGATAATGCCAACACAGGTGTACTCGTCAACATCTCCTTCAGCTTTCCGAAACTCTCCTCGCAAGCTGAAGACTACACAAAAGGAACATCCTTCCGTGTCAACTTCGTCATCGACTGCACCATACTCGCAAACCCCTTGACGAACCTCCGATAATAACCCGCCAACCCAAGAAAACACCTGATCTCGGTGGCACTCCTCGGTCTTGGCCATCCTCTGATAGCCTCTATCTTAGCCGGATCCACAGAAACTCCCTCTGCACACACCACGTGGCCAAGGAAACTCATCTCTCGCTGCCAGAAACTGCACTTACTCAACTTCGCGTACAGCTTCTGCTCCTGCAACTTCTCCAGAACCAATCTCAGATGCACCTCGTGCTCCTCATGACTTCTCGAATACACCAGGATATCATCAATGAAGATGATCACGAACACATCTAGATACTCCTGGAACACTCCGTTCATCAACCTCATGAACGCTGCTGGCGCATTCATCAACCCGAACGGTATCACCACAAACTCATAATGCCCGTACCTCGTCCTGAAGGCAGTCTTCCTAACATCAGCCTCATCAATCAGGATCTGATGGTAATCCGAAGCCAAGTCGATCTTGGAGAACCAGGTAGCCCCTCGCAGCTGATCCAACAACTCGTCAATCCGTGGCAGAGGATACCTGTTCTTCACAGTGACCTGGTTAAGTCCCGGGTAATCGATGCACAACCGGAAACTCCCATCCTTCTTCTTCACAAACAACACCGGCGCTCCCCACGGTGAAACACTAGGCCGGATGAATCCTTTCCCCAACAGATCATCCAGCTGCTTCTTCAGCTCTGCCATCTCTGCTGGAGCCATACGGTAAGGCGCCTTGGATATAGGAATCGTCCCAGGTTCCAACTCAATCGTAAACGGATCCAACCTCGATGGTGGTAATGCCAGCAACGACTGAAATACATCTTGGAAATCCCGAACAACCCGAATATCCCCAACTACAACCTCTCCAACAGTCTCTGGCATCACTATCATCGCCAGATACGCCTCACAGCCCTTCTCAATCAACTGTTCAGCCTGTATCACTGAAATCATGAGACTTCCGGAAGTCGGTCTCACACCCTGATAAACCAACCTCCTAGCCTCCCGCTCGAACACTACTCTTCCTCGATGGCAATCCAGATGGACCCTATACCGATCTAGCCACTCCATCCCGAGAATGACATCGTACAACTCCACCGGACTAATGATTAAATCTGCTAGCATCAACTCTCCCACCACCAGTACACCTATGCCACGAGCCCGCCCGAAAGTAGCTAACAACTTACCACCCGTAACCTTAACTACTCCCGGCTGCTCTCCGAAATCGCTCCGGATACTGCTACCCTCCGCACACTCCGGAGTAATGAAGCTATTCGTAACTCCCGAATCAAACAACACGTGGGACTCACACCCGCCCACAACTAAGGTCCCTGCACAAATTCCATGTCCTTTAAGACCCCGACACTCTAGCGCAGACTCACAATTTCCAAACAGATTAAATTCAAACACCACAAGAATTTAAAAAGGTCAAATCTGAAAAATTACCTGTGATCGGTCTGGCGCTAAAACCACCCGCCTCCACCGAAGTGAAAACTCGCGGTGCCGCTGCAATCTGAGCCAACGGCTGCACCGCCAACGGTTGCACTGCCGTCACCGCCATCTGCTGCAGCTTCGAACACCTGGGCTTAATATGTCCCGGCTCTCTGCACTGGTAGCAAACCTGAGCACCCCGAGCCTCACTCCTCTTAGGATAACTGGCCACCTTATGATCTAAGCACCCACACCCGAAGCATCTCGGACCCCCCAGCCCTCTCTGACTCGGCCCTGAAGTGCTTTTTCATTTCCTCTTCTGACCCTACGCAGGCTTGCCGCCCCTGCTTGCACCCGCCTGCTACTGCAACCTCCTCTGCTGCTGAACCGGTGGACTAACCACCACAGCCTGCTACGTGAGGTCATCTTCAATCGCAGCAGCCATCTCAACCAGCTCCGCCCTCGTGGTGAACCTACTCGCCCTGCAGTGAGTCCTCAAATCAACTCGAAGTCCCCTCAGGAACCTCTTTACCTGGGCCTGCTCGCCCTCCATGTCCTACCAACATGTACCAGAAGTCGACTGAACTCTACGTCGAACTCCCTCACTGACCGGTCTCCCTGAGCCAACTCCAGAAACCTCAGCTCCAACCGATCCACCGCCTCATGCGGGAAATACTTGGCAACGAACTCAGCCAAAAAATCCTCCTAGGCCATCTCGGCCTGTACCCTCCTGGCCTCAACACCTCTCCACCAGAGATGCGCGTCACCATCCAGATAGTAAACCGCCAGATCAACCCGATATCCCTCCTGACACCTGATAGAGCGAAAGTTATGCTCCAACCTCAGCCGCCACTCATCGGCCTCCTTAGGCTTGGCACCTCCGGAAAAAAACCCAGTGCAATCCTCTGCATCTGCTCCATCATCCTCAGGTAGGATAGAAGCTCCTCTGCAACCGCCACACCCGGCTGCACACCAGCCACTCCCGGTTGAATCCCTGAAGCCTGACCCGGAGCCGGTACCCCATCCGATAACTGCTCTAGAATCAACTGCAGCAAACCCGCCAAGCAATCATCTCGGTCCTGGGCAACACCTGCGGCAGCACCCCCACCTGGGCCCGCCGCACCACTAGCTACACCGGGACTCACACCAACCCCATCAGCCCTCATGCTGACACTCGTAGCGGCCACACCCACGGACCCCTCCTAAAACGTCTGCGAGTCTGCCACCTGCTCCTGCGTGGTCTCCTGGGTCACACTAGCGGCATCAGACTCACTCTGCAATCCTCGCTCGCGCCCACCATGACCACCCCGCCCTCCACGGCCCCCACGACCTCATCTTCTAGCCACTCTAGCCATCACTCTGCACTAACCAGCAGACTACTAAGTACTAGAAAAATAGAAAGTCATAAAACACATACCGTGGAATCTCATTGAAGGCTCGGAAGAGATGATCTAGGACTTCAAACCCACACAACAATCAATTGACTAACACATAACCAATCAATTGCATCCGCCCTAGAACCATAAGGGCTCTGATACCAAAATAAAACAACCCGACCCAAACAAATTTTAAAATTTTCTAATTAAAAACCCGGATTATCATTATCACAAATGATAATCCTCAACGGTCGAATCTCAACATGCGAAAAACATAAACCAATCAATAACTAACAATTCAATTCCAACAACAATAATCAATTCAATCAACTTCCATTCGAATAACAAACAAATGTAACTCAACTACAGCTCCATAATCACTATAACCTAGCATTTCTAACTCAAGAGCCAGGATATACGAGACACTAGATCATCTCCTCTTCCCAGCCATGATTCCACGATCACAATTTCTCTTTACCTGCATCACATAGCAAAAAGAGATGCGTGAGTATTATCACAAATACTCAGTGAGACGATCCTCCCGTCTACAGGTTATACACACAGACGTAAACAAAAGATACAATACCAGGATGAGCATACAACAAGCATACACGAACAATCAAACATGAACCAGTTCAGGAGCTCTGTGTCGATCGACACAACCACTAGGTGTCGATCGACATACTGCATTTGTGTCGATCGACACACATCAAGTGTGTCGATCGACACGACATTGCAGACACAGGGAACGAGCCTATCCTCTCATGGCTCGAACCCTAATGCGACCCATCGATCTCCTGCATGATTCCAACCACAAAACACACGAAATCCAATCTAACAACCGCAATCAATCAGATTATATCGATTCCTTTACCCAGATAAAAGCTACGGTCACGCACTCACCTCGACAAATGATTGAGCAAGGAAGAACACGAAGAACCCAAGATGAATCCCAACGAAACCAGACCCTAGCCTTCTGATTCCCTTCCCCAAACACGCAATGCACAACACTCAATCCTCCCACGCTCCTATAACCTCAAGAACAAGTCTCCAAGGATCAATCCTTCTCAAATCACAAAAACTCTCCCAATCTCTCTGATTTCTCTTCTGATTTCGGCCAAAAGAGGAGACAAAACGCGGCTCTCACGTTTTATATCGGAACCCTAGGGTTCCATAAACCAATCGCCAAACCGAGCGATCAAGAACCAAACATGTTGGTTCAATTTTAACCCGTGTCGATCGACACGATGCACCCGTGTCGATCGACACAACGCCCAAAAATCCGACTTCTCCCAAGTCAAAAACACTCGTGTCGATCGACACACACCCTGTGTCGATCGACACCCAACCAAAATCTAATTTTTGGTTCACGGGCGTTACAAAAACAAAGATCTATCTATTAGGCTATTACTATGCAACTGATGGTCATTTTTGATATATTTAGATTACTTTTATGTTTTCTCCTCTTTTATGTTGATATGAAAATTGTTCGATAGAAATAAATGAATTTCTACATGTTACTAATATAAATCACAATATTACATCGTCTCTGGTAATGCTTAAAGGATGGTCATAAAATTTTGTGCCTATGTTATTGATATCTCATATTACTAAAACCAACAAAATAAACAAAAGGAATTTTGACAAAGAATAATCTAATTCTAAATCAACCAAACTATTAGACAAAAAAAAAAAAGATTGTTTGAGATATATCTTTCTCAACATAAAAGAAGAAATATATTCCTACTACATTTACAAAAAAAAAAAGACATTATAAGATGATAAGATTATGTTATATCAATTAAATATTTCAACAATAATGTTAAACTTTCTTAATAGATTTGAAAGAAAAAAATGTGTAAACTTTCTTAATATCAAGTACTAGTATAAACATTAATTTGTTGAAAGAGAGTTTAAGCATGAACACACATTTAGGACACATGTACGAGAGAATCTTGATTATTTATATGGTTCCAAATGATAGTATTAATTAACGCTTAGTTTGTTGGAAAAAGACAAATATTGTCAATAATTACTATAAAACCTATACACCTTTGAACGCTTCAACACCCTCTCAATCTCACATCTCCCTCAAAGCGTCCATTCGTTTTCTGAATCTGCAAGAGATCCATTTTGCCCTAAATCTCTCATTACAGACTCAGAAATCAACACATCCTCTCACGATTTCTTGTGTCGCAAGCAATAAATCGGGTTTTTCGAGGTGAGATTGGCTAATGCATGAGAAAACCACAAAGGAGAGGAGCGATGGCGATGGAGAAGTCGAGCTCAAAGTACAGAACACAGTTCTGGTACGTGGCAATGGCCTCTTTCCTTCTCTGGCTTTTCTTGCTTTACCTTTTCAATTCCTCCGCAACAACCGTTCATAACCACGAGAGATTGTTCCGACAAGAAAACGTCATCGATCTCGGCGTCGTGCCACAACACCACGAATCAGATCAACTTCCTGTTGCTGTCTCTCGTGTCGTTAACAGCTCTCTTCCTGTCTCAGTCGTTGATTCGTCTCCGGAGGATCAGATGTCAGAAGACGCCAAGGTTGTGAGCGATCTCGTTGAGGAATTGGAGAAAGAAAAGGTTGAGAATGAGAACAACAGAGGTGATTCGGTTTTGAGTGGACGGTCTTCGAGGGCGAGGAAAAGACAACAACGTGAATCATCGCGTAAGGGGAGATCTTCGGGTATATTGGAGGCAGATAAGAAAAGGGTTCGTCACAAGGATGATGATAATGAGAGCAATGTGGATAATAGTAGTGATGAGAATCATCAATCATCCAACAAAGAACCAAACTTTTTCGAGTCTAAGAATGACGTGAAATCACAGAAAGAGCAAGTTGATGATAATGACGACGATTCCGAGAGCAATAGAGGTAATGAATTGCCGAATGATCGTTCCAATAATGATCTGGAAGTTGATAACACCTCTGAAATAGTATCCGAGTCAAAAACTCGGAGAAATAATAATACTTCTGAGGCCAAAAACAGAGTAAATTCCAAGAGAAATCAACCTAGGAGAGTGCGGAAAGTCATGGTACGGCCAAGAGCAACGGGACGTAACGATCCTTGTGCAGGAAAATACGTTTATATGCACGATGTTCCAGCTTTGTTTAACGAAGAGCTTCTCAAGAATTGCTGGACACTGAGTAGGTGGACCGATATGTGTGAGTTAACATCGAATTTCGGTTTAGGCCCTCGTCTACCAAACATGGAAGGAGTTTCTGGTTGGTTTGCCACAAACCAATTCACATTGGAAGTGATATTTCACAACAGGATGAAGCAGTATAAGTGCTTGACCAAAGACTCGTCTCTCGCTTCTGCAGTGTATGTTCCTTACTATCCGGGTTTAGACTTGATGCGGTTTCTGTGGGGACCGTTCCCTTTTATGAGGGATGCAGCTGCGCTTGATCTGATGAAGTGGCTGAGGGAGAGATCGGAGTGGAAGAGAATGGATGGTCGAGATCATTTCATGGTGGCTGGTCGTACCACTTGGGACTTTATGCGTACACCTGAGAATGAATCCGATTGGGGCAACAGGTACGTCACAAATTCTATTTCATGGTTAAAGTAAATTGAAATTTGATGATGGTACGAATAGTAGAATAACGCAATATCATAATGATTCATCAAGGGAAACACGAGCTAATACATTCTTGCAATTTAATCACTAATCGTAACTGGTTTTATGAGATTAATGACGTTTCATTATTATGTAGTGTTTCGAAAATGGTATACTAGACTTTATTTGGTAACACTGTGGAATGACAAAATCATAGTTTGAATTCAAAATGTATGTACATTAAACAAGCTTGCTCATTGTTGTAACTCTTTCTCTCTACCTAGCCAGGTTAATGATCTTACCGGAAATAAGAAACATGACGATGTTACTAATCGAATCAAGCCCATGGAACTACCACGGATTCGCGGTTCCTTACCCGACCTATTTCCACCCTTCAAGCAACGCAGAGATCCTCCAATGGCAGAACCGAATGAGAAGAATCAAACGCCGTTACCTATTCTCTTTTGTCGGTGCACCGCGTCCGAACCTTGGTGACAGCATAAGATCTGAGATCATGGACCAATGCAAAGCTTCCAGAAGAAAATGCAAGCTTCTAGAATGCGTTTCTGGTTCTCAAAAATGCTACAAACCAGACCAGATCATGAAATTCTTCTTGAGCTCAACGTTCTGTCTCCAACCGCCGGGGGACTCCTACACGCGGCGCTCCACTTTCGACTCGATCTTAGCCGGTTGCATACCGGTTTTCTTCCATCCGGGCTCGGCTTACGCGCAATACATTTGGCATTTACCGAAAGATATAGCGAAATACTCTGTTTTTATACCCGGGAAGAACGTGAAGGAAGGTAAAGCGAGTATAGAGAAGGTTTTGAGTAGGATCCCAAGGGCGAAAGTTGTGGCGATGAGAGAAGAAGTGATAAAACTGATACCGAGGTTGATGTATTTTAACCCGTCAGGTAAACGAGGAGACGCGGGAAGGTTTGAAGATGCGTTTGACGTTGCGGTGGAAGGAGTGCTGCAGAGAGTTGAGGGATTAAGGAAGAGGATCGAGGAAGGGAAAGAGGAGATTTTTGATTTTCCGGAGCAATATTCTTGGAAATATAATGTGTTTGGGAATGTTGAGAGGCATGAGTGGGATTCTTACTTCGATAGGCCCTGATTGATTGATGCTAGGTTGTGTTTGATGTGTGTGTGTGTGTGTGTTTCTTCTTTCAATTGTTGGGAATTAAGTGAATTGTAGTTGTGATTGTGTTGGTAGAAAGAGTCATAAGGCCTTTTTTCTGAATTGGTTTTGTTTGAGTCATACCTTTTTCAAGGGAATTAAAAGAGTGAGTAGATGAGTGACATTTGTTCTGAGTGGGATAGGTTGCCAAAGGTGGTAGAATTCATTTTCGGTAATCAAAATTTTATCAATTTTTATTGATTACGAGTTAGAACAAAAGTTTTGGTAATGAGTCCATCGAAGTGTCTGTAGTCCAACGGTTAGGATAATTGCCTTCCAAGCAATAGACCCGGGTTCGACTCCCGGCAGACGCAATCTTGGTCGGTTGGTCCTGTTTACTTGTCTTCACTTATTTTATTGGCAAGTCAGCTTGAAACACTGATAATTGTCATTGAAAAATTTGGAGAAACTCGGGAAAAATGGCAGTAAACACAACTTTGTCATTGGTTTCATAATTCATTACACAAGAATTAAGGGAGACCAAAAGTTCATTCCATTAAAAATCTACCAATGCTACTTCCTATCTTCAATATACAAAAGCATCAACGTCCAATGCATAACATAAGCTTTTGGGACCTGAATCTAGATTTCTGCGGCAGCTGGTCCATTTATCACTAGCCATTTGTCTCTTTGCTTCAGTTGCTACCGTTATTCGTTATAATCCTTGGATTCTTCTAGCAATTCTTAAGAGCATGTCTTTTGGTCGCATCCTCGAATTCTTCATTAGGAAAGACATGAACGGTTCTTGTGGAAGAAGATAGGAACTTGGAACTCCTTGAATATCTCGCCTCTCTGCCTCCTCCTATGCAACACCGCTCTCGATTGCATCAACATCTATTCTTTAAATGCAGCTACGGTTCAGAAATTTGGTCTATCTTCTCCTCTCGAATTCATCAACTCTTCTTCTGGTCAGATTCGAATACTCCGAACCGTCTCATCTCCACTGCAGACCTCCCGAATTAGGTTGAGCCAGCCGAGCAAGACTTGAGCCGCTCTCCTATAATCAGCGTGTCTCTTCCATCCTCTGATTCATTAATCTCCAAACTGCTCCTACTCTCTCCAAATTAGTATAGCTCTGATTGTTCTGTTTCTATGCTCTGTATAAACAAAGTCTTACCACTTTCTCTCCTCCTTACATTTTAAATCTCCTTTACTATTAGCCAGAAAATCAATGTAAAGAAGAATGTGATTGCCATTACTCTTCTAATGACGGTCATCTAAGCAAAGAACCTCTGATATAAGATTGGAATCCACCAAACTTAAAATCACAAGATGATCAAGAGTTGACAAGTTTTGTTGCGGAAGATGGATGTTGATAGAGATGGAGATTGAGTTTGCGATTGACTCCACAATCACACATGAACAAGAAGGCTTGATTCCAAAAGCAATCTGATCCACAAATCAATAGAAGATAAGTGATTCCACACTTAGATTGTAAAGACAAGAATAAGAACACAAATACACAACTTTGTAAAGAAAACACAATGTTTTTTGATTCAATAAAAAAATGTGATTTACAATGAACTAGGAAATGAGCTTTTATAGGCTCATAAGAAACGGTCTAATGGAGCTAATACAAGAAAAGAATCGCGAAATTTAAAAAATATGACCGTTGAAGCTTTGATGACAAAATCAGGCCAAAAAGGAAAGTTTGAATGCTCCTTGTATCTAGACAACTTGGGGAGGTATAGGTGTGCCTTTGGGAGTCTCTGGTTGCTTTGGAGGGTCTCAATTTCGTGGAAAAACTCAAAAGAAAGGAGCTCTTGTGCGAACTCCTTTATTGATCCTAGTGTGAATGCGTCAAAATAAGGTAAGTTGAGATGCAAGAGGATTCGCCTAATTCTCTGAGTGCTGGAGCATTGTAGGGCCTTTGGGAAAGCTTCTAGATCATCATAAAGGTCTTCAGGTCACCACAAATACGTTTGATCTTGACCAAACTCGTGAGACTCTAAATAAGGCAAGCCGAGAAACCATTGACTTAGAAATTGAATAACTTTCAAACCAAAACCGGTATTGGTATGATTCCAATTCTCCCGAAATCTCTGATGAATCTAGATTCCATAACAAGTGGTTCACACCTTAATTCCTTCTGGTTAGGTCTCAAATCTCCAATTAGGCGCATATGTCCAAATCGGGTAAGTGCAGAAACACTCAATTTGGAAATGGAATATCTCCTTTGTCATAACTCCGATTGGGTTGATTAAAAGTGTTGGCTAGCTGTAGGTGAGCTGAGAATGGTTTTCAAGTGGTTTCATGCTCTGAATATTCGTGGTTGATTTTATATGCTTCAAGAAAGGCATATGTGTTCTTGTAGAGTTCTCTGCAGTTTGTGTGGCACGTTTGATGGAGCTCCAGTTCAGCTACTGGTACGGTGACCTCATCAACCTCCTTATGTTAATAACAATAATCAGAAATATCATCATCAATATCATGATTAGTCTTGCGATGTGTAGAGTGTGGAGATTAATAAGACTAGCGATACGCAAGGAGTTAGCTGATCAGACTGACGCTGATGATGCGTCAATTGTCATACGCTAAACCAACTACCAAAACAAAGAAAGAGACCAATTAGGTGTTTGATCAATTCTTGTTTTAATTTCTTTGTTTCTTTTGTTGCACCAAAATAACAGACGTTGTCTGTTTTCCTCTTTTTAAGAGCATAGCACTTGACGTTTACCTTATTTCAATGTTTGCAATTTGCATATTTGTTTGTAGAAACTTATGGTTCCGATTTCCCTTATTTAACGAAAAGAAAACAAAGAAAATAGAGAAATTTACCCAAAAAAAAACACAAATTTGTGTTCTTGTTCTAAGTCATGCTTTGATTGGGACCTGATTTTTCTTCGAAACATTAAGAATCGCGAGGAGCATCAGATTGTTTATGTTCCATTTTTTCTCCCATTACAGGTGTTACAGGTGTACTAGTAGATTTTCAGTTTTTCAAATGGAACTTGACGACCATCGACAATTTGCTAAATGTGGTAGACTGGTAGAGGTCGTTCTAGTTTTGATCGAGGACCACGACTGTCATTAACAGATTCAAAAAGAGCTTCCAAATCATATATATGAAAGGAGAAGGGCCCTCTCCAGCTGCTGCCACGTGTCTTCCACACACAAAAAAACTTCAAAACTGTCGATCCCAACGCCCTAGACTAGTGAACCCAATCTTCGAAAACCAACGCCTGAATATCTTTCATCTATCAAAATCTACTTGGGATGATGCTGGAAGCATGCGATTTTTTATGTTTTCAGGGTTCGCCGGTTAAAAGGAAGCTTTCGGTTGATTTTTCGCCAAAATCTGAAATTTCTCCGGCGACATGACTTCCAATCTCTCCATAAACCTCAATTGGAGCAGATCCATGGCGAAATCTGTAAAAATTTCCAAGCCCTCACGTATGCTTTATCTTAACTGTTTAATATATAAGAGATGTACAAGTCTACTTAGTATGAGGCATTTTGGGAAGGAGTCCAAAAACAAATCCGTGCGGGCTTTGCCTCTATGCCTAAAGCGGACAATATCATAGTAATGAAAGAGTTGGACATGGGCTTGAAAAACCCCACAAAAAGATTAAAGATTCAAATAGACAAAGCAAGCAACTGGAGGATCTAATAGAGAAGATGAGAAAGAATGAAATGTTTTGTTCACTTATGTTATGTGCTTTATAGTACCATTGCATTGTCAGGTGACTAATTATGCAAGTCTCAGTAGCATTCTTGTTATATGGCTTTGGTGGACTGCGCCGCTTTAGGATTGTATTGCTTATATTGACAAGGAAAGAGTATATGCTCACAACTAGGTATTTATATCAGGTTTGTCGAAGAGTTCGACTGAAACTGATGGATCAGGATGCTGCAAATTGTCATGAAGTAAATAAATAATTGATAGATGAGAAAAGATTTATAGTGCGTTGTTATCCGCCAACATAAATGGGGTTTGATTTCATATTGATCCATTCATTATGTGTTTGTAGCATTCTGTTTGTTTTCTTAATTCTCTTCTTTGTTAACTTCGTATGGCTTATATATGGCATTAAATGTTTGGAAGAACTGAAGTACCCTTGGCAACAAGAAAGTAACTTATTATAGTGATATATTTGCCAAATGAAATTGTGTGCACAGATGTGACTCAAGCTCAGGTTAATTGTTACTATTGAGGCAGAGATGGAGATAAGTTGTGCTGAATAGTTTGAACAATTAGCTAGCGGCTGCGCGAAATTTTCGAACGGTGAAATCTCACATTCCTTTCCTCCTCTTGCAATAGAATTTTTCCATTCATGTTTATTAACATATCAGTGACTGAAATTTTAGATTCATCTTTTTTGGTAGGTTTCTCACCACTGGATATTGAGAGCCTATTCACTAAATAGTTCTGTTGCCACAACTTGAATTAAGAGCCTATTCATCTTTTTTGGTAGGTTTCTCACCACTGGGGATATGTTGGTAGATCTTCTTTGCTTATAAGTTATTAACCCTTTATGTTGTGATCATATGACATATTGATGGAAAAAAACATTTTTAATTTTTTTGTTTTACACAGTGAATCATTTTCTGTCCCTTCCTAAATGCGTTCAATTGCTGCAAAGGCCTTGTTCCTTTACTTGTTAGTCGCAGCGGCAACAACGAAGCAAAATGACAACAGCAGAAGTAGAGCACAAAGTTAAACGAAGACAGAAGAAGGCTGTCGATGAGACGCCGCTGAAAATAATAGCGACACCATATTCCTTTTTTACTAATTAATTACTATTTCTAGGGGTGGGCCAGCGGAAATATGGGACAGGATTTCACGAGAATGGGAGGGAAATGAGATTTTTGGAACTAGAAAAATATATCTCATTTGTGTCCTATTTAAAATTCAGGACAGGAACGAGACAGAACAAGACGGAAATTTCCATAAGATAACGGGTTTCAAAACACTAAATTAAATAAAACGATGTTGCAAATTGCAAACATGTATTTAACCTATTTCTTAAATTCATCAAAAACATCTTCGAAAAAGAAAAAAACTCTTAATTGTATCTCATAAATATTTAAAATAGAAAAATCATAGTCGAATCAAGATTAATCAAACATAAAGTAAACCACATAAATATCTCAAATCAAAACATAAATCTAATAATATATAATTTTTTAAGTATATATTTCTATTCTGCAAAAGAAGAATAAAAAATTTAATTACAAAAAGTAATTAAATTTTTTATTTTTCTTTTGCAGAATAGAAATATATACTTAAAAAATTATATATGTTATATAATCCCATAATAAATATATATAAAATATAATTTAATACGTATTTATTTATGTCAAATGGGATTTCGGCAATTTTTGTTCTCGTCCCGTTCCGTCCCGTCCTCAATCGGCAATTGAAAACTTGTCCCATATGCGAATACGGGAAATATTTAGTACGGGAATTCGGGAACGGGTACGTAACGTAATGGGACATAATAGGATGGAAATTATGCCCAATCCTAATTACTTCCTTCGATTCGGCATATTTTTAAAACCTTCACAAAAATGTTTTCCTAAATTCAAACCATTTTAATTGCATATAATTTGTGATGGCTTGTATCAATTTTCTAGAAAAAAACTTTAGAAATGCATGCAATAAAAAAATTCTTCTATAATACACGAAAATAACCCGCGCGTATGCAAATAACTCTAATTTTGTTGTTTTCTTTTCTTCCTAACCTGTTTAGCTCTCTTTTCATGTACAAATATTTCCTCTGTTGGCCAGACTTCAGCTTCACTTCTTATACTTTTATTTATTTGTTCGCCTTCACCTCTGTGTCTTGTTATATTGGCTTTTGTTCGACAAGCCTTTTGGTCACTTCTCCGACATCTTTGCTTATCTCTATTACCTAAATTCATAGTGACATGAAAACACCTCCTTCTCTTCAACCACTCTTGGTCTGTATAATCTTTCAAACCTCCAAACAAATATATATGAAAGAAGAAGGAACCTTCTTCATATTCTTAACAGGGTCGAGACGGATCGTGTCGCGGTAAGGTCTGGGCAGTATCGCGGGTCGAGGCGTGAGACGGGACTGCGGTAGGGCTGCCTCGATACCGGTCGGATTTGTGACCCGGTATTGGCGGTTCAGTACGGGACGCGGGACGGGGCATCGCGGTAAGAGTTGCGGCTTTGTGTCGTGGTAAGGTCGGAGCAACATGTCCCGAGTATCGGTCAGATGGGACGACCGGGACGAACGACCGATGTGGCGGGTCGTGGGACGAACGGCCTCATGTTGCTGTAAGGATTTTACCGTGTCGCGGGTAGAACGTGCTCGTGTCGCGGGTCGAGACCTCGTGTCGCGAATACCGGTCGCGTGGGACTACCAATACTCATGTCCGATATCGAGCATCGTGTCGCGGTGAGATTTTTCTCGTGTCGCGGGACGGATTGTCATCGTGTCGCGGGACGGATTGTCATCGTGTCGCGGGACGGATTTTCATCGTGTCGCAAGACGGAGTTTCATCGTGTCGCAGGACGGAGTTTCATCGTGTCGCGGGACGAGGCAAAGTGGTCCGAGTATCTGTCGCGACCGCGTGACCGGTGCTGGGTCGTGCGTGTCGCGGGACGGTTTTGATGCGATACCGGTCGAGGACGTCGCCCGATACGTCCGTCCAATACTGGACCGTGTCGCGGTAAGGTCGACACCAGTCGGGTGCGGTCCGATATCGTGACCGGTACCGGCCGACAATAGGTATTTTTTTTGTGTTTTGTATTTTTATAAATCCTGAAAAATCAAAATAAAATAGATTAGTGTAAAATAAACATATGAAAACCAAAATTAAAATTTTAAAAACTAATTAAAGTATAAATAAAAATAAAAATGTGGGTTGCCTCTCACAAAACGCTTGTTTAAAGTCAATTAGCTCGACTCCTTTGAAGATTTTAGACTTCCGGTGGATCCACTAAAGGAATGGTTGTTCCTTTAGCTTCATTAGGTTTTGATATTTCAGCTTCTATGATGACTCCAAGTGAATCTCCATTGTCATACTTGACAACTAATGCTTCCGGGAAAAGCTTCAAAGTGTTTTCGAGCTTTCGCTTGATAGTTTCCCTGTTGATCTTATCTTCTCTTGGGACGAGGATCTTTATCACCATGTTCTCAAATATAAAATTCTCCTTTGCTTTGTTCCCATTCTTAGCATAATCCATAGGCGTCAAAGTTGTCTTGACATCTTCGGAAATGTCCTTATGGTTCTCCTTGGACAGTTTTGCAACTATCTTCATTTTAGCTTTAGGATCTTCTTCTTTTACTCCTTTCTTTGTATCTCCGGGGTCTATACTAGGATTCATATCCTTTACCCCAATCGAGCTTGGTATACGCTTAGCATCCACTTCATCATAGAAGAAATTCTTGGTGATATTGGCAAAAGAGATTCTTCGGTTTGGAAAATCAACAATGGCTCCAGCTGTTGCTAAGAATTGTAATCCTAGTATCAATGGATTCAAATTTCCGGTCTTCATCTCCAACACTTGAAAATCAGTAGGAACAATCCCCTCTCCTACTTTGACCATGACGTTTTCAAGCATTCCATAAGGTGTAGAGGATGACAAATCGGCATACTCTATATAAACTTTGGATGGTTTGAAATCGGCCAATCCAAGTTCCTTTTCCATGGCTAGTGACATGACATTAACGTTTTCTCCAGTATCACACAAGCAGTCGTCGATCTCCTTTCCATTAATAGAGCATGGAAAAACAAATTTTCCCGGATTATTGACTTTTTCTAAAGGTATCCTCTTTAGTCTTCTCTTGTAAGCTCTCTTAGATTCGCTGGGAAGGCGTTCCTCTTTTGGTTCTTGGACCAAGATAACCTCTTCTTCAAGTGGTTTAGGAGTGACCACGGCCTCCTCTTCTTTAGTAAAAGCAACATTGCAAAACTTCTTTGCTTTCTCTTCGTCTTGTCTTCTAACAGCTTCCGAGGTTTGAACGAGTTGTGTATCCATCTTAGAGAGATGAGTAGCAATAGACTCGATCTTAGTGTTAAGTTCTGACTACCTACTGTCCACCATTTGGTTTACTTCTTTCTTGTGTTGGCCGAAAGCTTCTAGCATTTGGTTCTTCATATCTTCGAGTTTAGCATCAAAAGAAACTGGTCCGGTTGGTTGGGATGGGTTGAATGGTGGTTTTACTTGATACATTCTTTTTGAAAAGAAGGGTTGCTTGGACTGATATTGGCCTCCTTGGTTGATGTTTTGTCGAGGGTAGAATTGATCTTGAGGGTTCTCAACATTGTTGCTCCGATAGGACAGATTTGGGTGAGATCGAAAGTTGTTGTTGAAATTTCGATTCCCATAGTTTCCTCCTATGTAGTTCACTTCCTCTTGATTTTCCTCCATTCCATCTCCAATACATTCCATATTAGGATCATAACTTGTATCATTAACATCTTCAACGGCATGAACTCCCCTTTGACTATTAAGTAGTTGTGAAACCATGTTCTTGAACTCCGCAATTTGAGTTGAATCGGTTGATGATCTAGTAGTGTTGATGCTCCTATTGTAGTCTTGAGAACAATTAGCATCACTAGAAGCAAGGTTCTCAATCAAAAGTTTTGCCTCCGGTACAAGCTTGGTCATGAAATTCCCATTACTCGCAGCATTCAAAGATGTTTGGTGCTTGTAATCGATTCCATTGTAGAAGATATTATATAAGTTTCCTTCCGAGAAACCGTGATTAGGGCAGTCTCTAGTGTACTCCTTGAAACGTTCCAAGGTTTCAAAGAAGGATTCGGTTGGTCCTTGCTTGAAACTTGAGATCTTGTTCCTTATAGAATTCGATCTTTGTTTGGTGTAGAATTGATTCAAGAAAGCACCCTTGTATTCGTACCAAGTAGTGATGGACCATGGAGGTAGAGACTTCATCCATCTAAGTGCCTTATCGTTTAGAGAAAACGAAAAGAGCTTGCACTTAAAGTAGTCGGCGGGAACTCCATTAGCACGAGTCATACTACAAATTTCTTCGAAAGTATCGATGTGATCAAGAGGATGCTCCGTGGACAGCCCATGGAATTGGTTTTGTTTCACCAATGCAATGATTTGAGGTTTGATCTCGAAATCATTCCTTTGAGGTAGAGGTAGAGGTGGGCGGATGGGGTTTCCATCAAAGAAGAAAGCATCGGAGGAATCGACATCTCCGATAGTTTGATGTTGGACTTGTCTTTGACGCAAGGGTTGTTGGAAATTTTGGTTCCTTGAGGTTGAAGATGTGGAACTTGTTGTTGCATTCTCATATTCCCAGGTGGAATGAGATGTTGATCGTTTCCACCAACTGGATTCCTAACAATGTTCTCCGGAGGATTGTGGATTGCATCATTACGGATTGGTGGGTTTAGGTGGGCACCCAGTGGTTGCTCCACGGGTTGGTTCTCTCTATCAAGACCAGCAGCAGCAGCAGCAATAGCGAGGGTTCGTTCCTCCTCATTTATGACGTGCTCGCCAGTTTGATCGGCCATCCTTAGTTGTCTTTGTCTCTTAAGGGCTCGTTCATGCTTATCGATTTCTTGCTCAGGTACAACTAGATTTTTCTCGTTAGAATTTCTAGTACTAGGCATAAACACCTGAAACACACGGAAAAGGATAAAAGAAAACAAGAAATCAAAGTCGAAAAAGAAAGAAATAAAATCGAAATAAAAAGAAAAACTGAAATTAAAGCGTTCTAGACTGAGTTTTAGTCAAAAATTCGAAGGTGATGTTCTTCGAAGTCCCCGGCAATGGCACCAAAAACTTGATGCGAGTCGAGTTTTACCTCTCAACTAACTACCTGCAAGTGCACAGCAATCACGGTTAGTATAGATAAGGGATCGTATCCACAAGGACTTCTTAACCACACTTCAAATTGTAATGAATAAAACTAAGTTAGAACAAGATATTTTTGTCGTTTTTGTGATTGATAATAAAGTAAGCAAGCAACGAATGTGAATTGTAATGAAAATCAATAAAAAAAAAAAGTGTTAGGACTTAGGTATTTCGCAGAGAATCATGCAACAATAAAGATTGATTGAGTTTAGGGATTTAGGAATTATGAATTGTCTAGAATACAAAGCACTGATTTAAGGTCATCCCACTATCGTGACGTAACTAACCATCTACGTTTTAACATCCTAATAGACTCAACTGTCACAGGTTATTACAAGGTGAAAACATGCATTAAAGTTCAAGTTTGATAAAGTTCACCGAACTCCTTAACTAACCTTTCGAATTGTTAAGGCTTTTGGCTGATCAAATACTAGTTCATGCAATATAACAAGCTTTTGGAGAGTATATAAACCTAAGATCAGATTGCTAAATGCGCGGTAAAGCAATCATGCGTTGATTATAATTAAAGATGAAGACTCTAATGTATTCCCTAAACAATCATCAATCAATTATCGAATTATAAAACTCATTGAAAACCTAAAACCTAACAAATAAAACTACTCAGACATGATGCACGAAAAACCAGAGATAGATGATGAATTAATGATAAAGAAACTTGAATTAAAGAGTAAGGGTAAGAGGATTCTTCTCAATATCAAGATACAAAGCGAGATCATCCACTGGATTGCTCTAAAATTCAAATCTAATGAAGAACACCAAGAGAACTCGTGGTGGCTGCTCCTATCTGATAAAATACTCTATTGTTTTGTGGTCATACCTAACAAAAGGCTAAAAACAAGTATATATAGGCTTAGGGTCTTCTAGGGCTTCGTTTAGGTCAAATTCGTCTTTTTACGTCAAAACTTATCCCAAAATCGGTTGGGATTTCGGCCAAGGAACACTACCAGTATTGGGCCCAAAGTGCCTTGATTTTTCTGGCATCAGCCCAGAATATCGGTCCATGAGGCGGCCCGGTATTTGGATCGTTTCTGCACCTGCTTCGTTTATGAGGCAGCTTAACGTATCTTTACTAAATTCAGTGTATCTTCCTGCTCAAAGCTCCAAATGAGATTATTCAAACTTCATTGTAAGCTGACTCAAAGATATATCTGTACACCAAGTTTCATCTAATTCCAAGTCGATTTGATCCTCCGTTCACTGCTGAACTTCTGGCGTATACGTTATGTCCAATTTGGTAGAATGTTGTTTCTTGTGAATTCTTGGTTCTTGATGGTGTCTTTGGCTTATGAATGTTGTTGTAGCTTGGTTTACACCTATTTTGGCTCTTTTTGCTTATTTTTCCTTGATTTCCCTGTTAAGACTCTAAAACTACAAATACAAGAAAAACTACATTTAAAGGTATAAAACCGTAGATAAATGCATAGAAAACATAGTAAAATATATAGTAAAATAGGTAAAATATGGGATATGTCAATGTTCATAGAGCTTGACTCCTCATTCATACCTGACAAGTGCAATCTCTGATGAAAGTAATGGTACTCCTCTCCCTTGTTCTAAAAAAATATATGATTGGGGTGATATGATAGTTCTTGAGTATAAGATGAGGAAATAAAATTACAGTGAGTCAGTACTCAAGAGATGATCACCCGGAGCTCAAAAGTAGCAGTCTGAGTCCCTTAGAACTGATGTAGAGGACGAGCGATCTCACGACCCTGTCTCCTCACAAGGAACAACAGTAGTGAAAGCACTGCTTTTGAGTCTCAGCATTCTTAAAAAAAAAAAAAGAGTAGAAAATCAAATAAGTCTGGGGGAGAGAAAGAGTACCAAGAGTTGTATGGTTCATTAGTCATGGTATCGTATGGGAATGAGTCTAGAAGGTTTTTGGCATTGAGATATGGGACGAGACCCAACAATGATGACTAGCGGATTATGTTGTGAAATCATGGATGAATTTGGAAGGCTGCAAATGTCTATGGAGAAGTATATGGTGGTCTGATTTTGAGTTGGTTATGCATTATGTGGCTTACTAGTTGAAAGGGTAGGTCCGATATTCCAAGAGAAGGTAAATTTCTGCGTTTTCAAACCACTTTTCTATTCTTGAATTTTTCTTGGGGACAAGCAAAAGATAAGTCTGGGGAGTTGATATGTTCCATATTTTACCTATTTTACTATATATTTTACTATGTTTTCTATGCATTTATCTACGGTATTACGTCTTTAGAGGTAGTTTTTCTCGTATTTGTAGTTATAGAGTCTTAACAGGGAAATTAAGGAAAAATAGGCAAAAAGAGCCAAAATAGGTGTATACTAAGTCACAGCAACTTTCATAAGCCAAAGACACTATCAAGAACCAAAAATTCACAAGATACAACATTCTACCAAATTGGACAGAACATATACGCCAGAAGTTCAGCAGTGAACGGAGGATCAAATCGATTTGGAATTTAATGAAACTTGGTTTGAAGAAATATCTTTGAGTCAGCTTCACAATGAATTTTGAATCATCTCAATTGGAGCTGTTAGTAGGAAGATACACCCGAATTATTAAGCACATGTCGAACACCCTCGAAGCTGAAGCAAGTCCAATTTCGGGCCAAATACCGGCCTGCACCGTGGACCGATATTCCAGCCTTTGTTACCACACGAGAAGAGGTCATTTAGCTCCCAGTACCGGTCGTGTTTGTTGGCCGTTACTTGGACCGGTATTGCCTCAGTTTCGACCAAAAAGACCGTTTTGTCCTGAACAAAACCCTAGAAGACCCTAAGCCTATATATACTTATTTTTAGCCTCTTGTTAGAAGTGTGCCAAAATATTTAGAGTATTTTTATATTAAGGAGCAGCCACCACGAGTTCTCTTGGTGTTCTTCATTAGATTTGGATTCTAGAGCAATCCGGTAGATGATCTCGCTTTGTATCTCGATATAGAGAAGAATCCTCTTACCTTTTACCCTTTAATTCAAGTTTATCTACTATGAATTCATCATCTATCTTGTGTTTTTCGTGCACCATGTTTGAGTAGTTTTATTTGTTAGGTTGTAGAAAAATCAAGAGTTCATGAATTGTTAACTTCTATCGAATGAATTAGGGATAATCTATTAAGTTCTTCATTTTTATTTGCTCGTAATGCCGATTGCTTTTTTGATCAACTAGTGTCTGATTTTAGATTGATATACTCTCCAAAAGCTTGTTATATTTTCTGAACTAGTCTTTGATGAGCTAGGCGCCTTAACAATTCGAAAGGTTAGTTAAAGAGTTTAGTGAACAATTGAATCTTGAACTTACTGCGTGTTTTCTTCTTGTAATAACCTGCGATAGTTCAGTCTATTAGGAAGTTAAAACATAGTAATCTAAGCCACGACAGTGGGAGGATTATACATCCGTGATTTGAGTTCTAGAACACATCTCTCTAAAAGGTCCCTAAAATTCGATATGTTGTTTAATGATTCATGAATCTCTGCGATTAACCCTTCCGCCTAACGTTTGTTACTTTGAATTCTAATCTCTTTACTTAGTTAT
Organism: Arabis hirsuta; assembly: GCA_964056655.1. Lineage (NCBI taxonomy): Eukaryota > Viridiplantae > Streptophyta > Magnoliopsida > Brassicales > Brassicaceae > Arabis > Arabis hirsuta. Next base: position 27,089,979 of record OZ053298.1, on the reverse strand, counting down.
TTTCATGCCCTATTCTCTCTAAAAAACCAAAACCATATTTCTTGTTTTAGCTTGATTTGATTCCTAAAAGTTTGTAGTACAATTACGAGGTCCCTGTGGATTCGATCCCTAAATACTACCGTGATATTGCAGTTATATTTAGTGGTTAAAACTTTGACCCACATCAATGAGTATCTTGCTCGAAGAAGCCTTTTGGTAAGAGAGTTCCAAAGAGTAGATGTGTAAGGGCAATTAAAGAATAAATCCTGTCGAGATTCCAAGGGATTGTTGCAGAAGACACATCATGAATTAGCTCCAAATATCAACATCCTTTCACCAGTGGAGATGCAATTATGCATTGGTAACCAAGCATTGAAAACAAATTTTAGTGTTGGATGATAAAACCAAATACCTTTCCACAAGATCTCTAGGTGTGGGATTCGTATCAGCTGCCATGTCGCTTTCGCATGGAAGTGATGTTTGATGATATCACCTTTATATCTCCATAGAGACACACCCTCTGTTCCAACAATCATTCACTCTCGATGGACTAATATTGCATTCTCGATGGATTGCAAGTGATCTAATCGATGCCTTTGTCTTCCTCGGGTCTGCATAGTTGTGGCAACATTGGCATGCTGAGCGATGCCCATGTCAGGCACCGTGATCTCAATTAGGCTTCCCAAAGATGACCAATTATCATACCAAAAAGAAGTTGACTCCCCATTTCAAACTTCCACCTTATAAAAGGCTTTAGCTTTATCTCTATGTTTGAGTTATTTTCACGCCCAAGCCAAAGTCTCTATTTGATCGACCAGAAAAAGCATATCTAAATGAGATTCATATGCACCCATTTCACCCACAGAGAGGTGTCAGAAGACATTAAACACCATATCAATTTGAGAGAACACACATCATTTACCTCCTTCAAAGATCTCAGCCCCAAACCTCCCTCATTCAACGGCTGACAACATATTCCTATACGATATTTGCTTTTCTTGGAGTAAGTTTTTGCCCACACCAAAGGAAAGTCGAATAAAGGTTTTTGACCTCCCTAATACAATCATTAGGTAATCTAAAAGCCGAGAGCCAAAGTATGGTAAGGCTTACTAAAACTGATTTAATGAGATGCAACTGACCAACAAAAGACAAAAACCTAGTTGTTCACGATCTGATTTTTTAGCAAATCTTCTCCAAGAGAGGAATATAATCCATTACCACCATCCTCTTCTTTACAAGTGGCAAACCCAAGTACCGAACCGTCAACAAACCAACATCAAAAGGAAAATAAGTTTCCATATCTATGTGATCGCTGTCTTCTATTCTGACAAAATAAATTGTTGACTTCTCAATGCTTATTTTGAGGCCTATATTTTTGCAAACTCGTCAAACACCTTGACGATCGCTTCCACTGTTCTGACCTTTTCATCCGTAACCACAAGTATGTCATCCGCAAAGCTCATATGTTCCACATTCTTACATTTGGGATGGAAGCCAATCACTTTTGCTGATGTCGCCTTGTGAAGGAATTTAGAGAGAACATTTATACTAATGTCTTAAACCCATTGCGTTTTTAAAAAATCCAGCGAGTTCTATTGACTTGTACAGAGAAAGATGAAGTCGTAATACAGAGAGAAATCCAATGAATAAATTTTTGTGGCAAACTCATTGCCTCTTGGATGTTCAACAAAAAAGACCATTGAACAGAATCGAACGCTTCTGATATGTCAATCTTAATGGTACATCGAGCTAATATATAAAATTCTTGTGGTAATCCTTAACTAATTTTGTCGCTAAGGGAAGATTTTTGATCAGAAGCCAGTCTTTAACAATAAAAGAGAGTTTTCTTTAACCGGTTTGCAATAATCTTCGAAATTACCTTCTACATAACATTGCAGTTGCAACATGAAATCGTTCTATAGTCCTTCATCTCATGAGCTTCCGTTTTCTTCGGTATTTGGGCCAGAATTGTGGTATTGATATATACCCTTAGGTAAAAAACCTTTCTAAAAAAAGGATTAACTACCAGAAGTAAATTTCTTACCCACTATTGACCATGTTGCTTTAAAAAATTTTGACTTATCATTTGGCAAAGAAAACAGAACACTCTTGATCTCCTCATCGCTTGCATCTTTGACAAGATTTGTGTGATTTCTTTTTGAGCAACGATAAGGGAGGATGTCTTCCAATTCTTCTACTGAAATTCCCACATAATCCACCAGTTTTAGCTACAAAAATTCCCTAAAGGACTCTTCTGCCTCTGCCCTTATCTCCTCGTCATTAACGGTACGACCATCTCGACATTTAATATCCCATATTGTATTTTGTAGCTTTGATTTATGCTTCAACTACCTTTCTTCCAGCCTCGAGACATTTTCCCATCGCCGAAAAGCTGTGTTTTCATTTTCCATATTTGCAGCTGTAGGATTTAAATAATTCACTTGTTACATCTCACATAACTCCTCAAAAACCAATTGAAAAGATGAAGAGAACATAAAAATTATTAAATAAAAGTGAAATATTATAAATCTTAAAATATATAAGTTTTTTTGAAAAAAAATTACAAAAGATTTGTTTGACATGTGGCAAAACATAATTGGAATAAAATTTAACATGTGTCGAAATCTGATCGATCGGATACTGCATTTTACGATTGTATTAATTATAAAGTTTGGCGCATCAAACTTTATATAATAAGATATATATATATAATACATTCTCAAACAAATATTATTAGTTGATCTAATCTATATTAAACCCCATAATGATTTAGTACACTCTATTTAGGTGTATAATCTTGTAAGATCGTATTATATTGGTAATAGAATTTTAAACATATAGATTATAAGCGGTTTTTAGCAAATCATTATAACCACCCAATATAGATTATAAGCGGTTGTTTGACAATACAACTTTAACTATAATAAAGTGCAAATGATTTTAAGACATTTCCAACAATTTTTCATTAGTAATGCAATTATCTATTCCAATAATCTTTTTGTCTCTATATCTTGATCTTAGCATAAGACAACAAAATGTGTCATCCTTATCAAGCTATATCACGTTCATCGAAATCTGATTTATATTGATCAAACAAACGACTGATATCCACCTCGCTTGAACGCGATCACTCATTTTCAGTATCCAATCTTTGATAGGCCTAGAGATATATATCTCTTGTTATATTTGAGGGATAAATCCCATTATGTTCCATCCCATTTTTTTTTTCAATTCATAATTCACCCCATCAATGTCTTTATAATCATATTTTACGGCTAACATTTGACAGAATGAAACCGAACCAATCCATGTGTAACAAAATCATGACGAACTTAGATCAAAGGACTATACTTTATAGTTGTGAATAGAATATCTTCTGACACTGATGGGGAGTAAAGTTTTACCCCAAATGCAAATAACCTAAACTGTAAGTGCACAGTCAATCGATTGTAGTACTTAGGGATCGAATCCACAGATATTTAGAGTACGCGGAAGCAATGTTAACCAAGAAATTACGCTAAGTCAAAACAGGTTTTTAGAGTTTCTAGTGAGCAAAGCTTGTAAGTCAAATTCGGTTTGTAAACAATAAAAGAGAAACGTTTGGCTTTCAGGGATTCTCAGGGATTCACAGTTCGAATTATTCAGGAAAACTTCTAGGGGCAATTGACTTGATTCTACTTCTTCCTGGAACATGAACACTATAACAAGCTAAGCATACTCTCGCAATGATAACTTCTAATTCAAATTCATCCTATCAATCAACTCTCGCAGTCAATAAGATTTATTCGCAAGCAATTATAAGCAAGTTCAATTGTTAAATTTATAGGTAGAGAAGTCGACTAGGGTGTATTTCAAAAGATCTAGGAGATATTCTTCAGAAAAGAAAAAATTCCTTTTTCCTCGGGTAGGTTGATCAATCGATCACCTATTGTGATTGGTCGATCACCGTGTTAATGCACTTCTCCGTAAAAAACCAGGGACTTCCGTCCAGTCGATCACCTGTAAGTGTCCGGTTGAACGCGGGTAAAAAGCCATCTCTATCTTGCAGCTCACTCGTACAGATTTCGGTGATCGAATATTCATTTTGAAGCTGAGATCCTCCTCTATCTCGTGACAAAATTTGAGCTCGATCCGACGGTGGGAACATCTTTACCTTAAGCGAAACAACTTACGGTTATGATTTGTCCTTTTTTAAAAAGGTTTGATTGATCAAATTGCTCCAATTTTCTGTATAGGTTTCAAAACCCACGAAAATACTAAAAATAGCTTTTAAAGTCCAAAATTTATTTATTTCTTTATTAAAAATAGGTAAAATATCGTATATATATCAGACACTCATATAACAATCTTGTAGAGTTATCATAGCGGGTCAGTCCGATAATGTGTTATCAAACATATATAGCGTATCTATTAACTTTTTGTGAATTATAAAATGGAAAATAATTAGAAAACATTAATATATATTGCTTTCTATAATCTAATGGATAAGTATAAATATATAATTTTTGAAAAATTAGCTGAAATATTTTTTTTAACATGTGTTAAAATCTTACCAATCAGTTATCAAATGTCATGATTATGTTAATTTTATGTCTGATAAACTTCATATAATAAAATAGTTTATAACATAACATGTTGAACAAAAAAAAAACATAACATAACATAATTTTATACATTTTTTGTGGAAGCTCCCTCGGTTCAGTGGTTTGACAGAAAGTTCATTAATATTTCTACACCTACAAGTATGGAGTTCAACTCCCGGAGAATACAAATTATAATTGAGGCAAAATTTATAGGAGATTTTCAGCGTGGTACAAGAAAAATTATCCAGAATAGTCCCGCATATCAAAACTAACATTGTGTGTTATATAATCGTTCGTGTAATTATTCTAATAATTTATAATAATTTATAAATCTACATGATGATTTGTCCTTTTTTAAAAAGGTTTGATTGATCAAATTGCTCCAATTTTCTGTATAGGTTTCAAAACCCACGAAAATACTAAAAATAGCTTTTAAAGTCCAAAATTTATTTATTTCTTTATTAAAAATAGGTAAAATATCGTATATATATCAGACACTCATATAACAATCTTGTAGAGTTATCATAGCGGGTCAGTCCGATAATGTGTTATCAAACATATATAGCGTATCTATTAACTTTTTGTGAATTATAAAATGGAAAATAATTAGAAAACATTAATATATATTGCTTTCTATAATCTAATGGATAAGTATAAATATATAATTTTTGAAAAATTAGCTGAAATATTTTTTTTAACATGTGTTAAAATCTTACCAATCAGTTATCAAATGTCATGATTATGTTAATTTTATGTCTGATAAACTTCATATAATAAAATAGTTTATAACATAACATGTTGAACAAAAAAAAAACATAACATAACATAATTTTATACATTTTTTGTGGAAGCTCCCTCGGTTCAGTGGTTTGACAGAAAGTTCATTAATATTTCTACACCTACAAGTATGGAGTTCAACTCCCGGAGAATACAAATTATAATTGAGGCAAAATTTATAGGAGATTTTCAGCGTGGTACAAGAAAAATTATCCAGAATAGTCCCGCATATCAAAACTAACATTGTGTGTTATATAATCGTTCGTGTAATTATTCTAATAATTTATAATAATTTATAAATCTACATGATTAGAAAAAATTTATACATTTAGCACCAAAATATATATATATATATATATATATATATATATATATATATTAACGAGGAGAAAAATGAGAGAGACGAGAGAAGACAAATGTAGCAGAAGGTGTCATCTGAATCTGAAGACATAACGACACAGATTCCTGAGACTCCGTTGTCTTTCTCTTTCTTGTGGGTCCTTTCAACCCCCCCCCCCCCCCCCCCACCACCACTTACGTCCTCATACATATTTTTAAACTATTATATTTTAATATTTAGAGTTGATGGACAAGAACAAAATCATTTAAGAGTTGAGTGAAAACAAAATTTCATAGGGAAGAAAAATAAAACAGCGAAAACATCAATTATTATGACCCAACTTTTTTTTTTTTTATTCGACAACTGCAATTTCATTGATTAATATTGGTTTTACATAATACAAACCGATCCAGACTAGTACCAAGAGACAACATAAGGTGTAGAATGCAATCTAGCATATTTAGCTAGGCAATCTGCTTCCATATTTTGTTCTCTTTTGACAAAACCAAACTGATAGCCCTCACTAGAGAGTAACATAGAGTATATGTCTTCCATATAAATGGAAAGGTGATGATGTTTCCATGGTTGTTGTTTGCGCCATTCTGTCCATCGTGCAATCTGTCCATATAACTCCTTCACATCTCCATAGAAACCTACATCTTGATAGCCCCACCGTCGTATTTGACTCAATGCTTCTCGGAGAGCAAATGCTTCAGTTTCTAACGATGACATAACTTGGTCTATCGATCCATAACCTCTCATAATCTCCCGTCCTTGAGTGTTCTTTAATATCCATCCGAATCCAGCTTTCTCATCCGAAGATTTCCAGGAGCCATCTACAAAACATTTATATTGGTTAGGATGACGCAGTTCTGAAATAATATCTTCTTTATATATCATCATTTGTCCTGCCTCTGAGCTATGTTCATTTGCTTCCTTCCAAAGCATTTTGTCCACTAAGGCCTTATTAATAATCTGCGGGATCAACCATCTCCTATTATGAAATATAAGATCATTCCTTGCTTTCCACAAACACCAACCAATATATGGAAGCAGCTGTGAATCCTCAGCTAAACACACTTCGACATTCTTATTAGCATCAGCTGATCCTAATTGTCTCTTAATACTATCATTGACAGGTGCGAGTTCCCATACTTCTTTGGAGAATCTACAATTGAACAAGATATGATTGACACTTTCCTCGTGCTCACCACAGAACACACACATCGCATCAATCCTTAATTTTCTTTTTTGTAAATTCTGTAAAACTGGAATCCCATTATGGAGAACTCTCCAACAGAAATGCTTAACTTTTGGAGAGATATTTAAGTTCCAAAGTTTCTGAAATAAGTTTGTATTCTGATTTTGGAAAGAACCATGAGCCAAGTGTTAACCCGATCTAACCATATAATCCCCAGACCTAGTATAACACCAGTTTATAGTATCTCTTGCTCCTGTAATACTAGGTCTTAGCTTTCTAATTAAATGGTATTCCTCCTGACTCACTATCCTTCTAAGTTTCTCTTCATCCCAACATACAGATCCTTTAACAAATAAATCAGCAACCACCATATTTCAATCTATTTGATTACTGTTTCCACTGGGAATTGGCGGCCTAGAAGGTTTTAAAGGAAGCCAGTTATCTTTCCAAACCCTAATCATATTTCCATCTCCTATAATCCATTTTATTCCTTTGGTTATAAGAAAGTTACCTTGGATGATACTTTTCCACGCATGGCTAGGACGATGACCTTTCTTTGCTTCAAGCAAGGTTGTCTTGGAGAAATATTTTGCTTTATATATCCTTGCTAGAAGGGAGTCTAGTTTTTGTAATATACGCCAACTTTGCTTCGCTAGCAATGCAATATTGAAATCTGCAAGATCTCGTATGCCAAGACCCCCTTCCCTTTTTGGTTTTGTACATCTGTTCCAGGCAATCCAAGATATTTTACGCTTCTCCTTTGATGCTGACCACCAAAAATTCCGAATTGCATTCGTTAGTTGGCATAATAATTTAGCGGGGAGAAGGAAACATGACATACAATAAGTGGGTAAAGAGGTTGCAACAGCTTTAATTAAAACCTCTTTACCCGCAGAGGAAAGAAATCTTGTATACCAACTCTCTAACTTTTTTATAACCCTCTGCTTTATAAACTCAAAAATATTAGTCTTGTTCCTCCCAACAGATTCTGGTAAACCTAAATAGCGCCCAAAGCCTCCTACTTTAGAAATTCCAGTGATTTGGATAATATTATTTGCTAAGCTCTCTGGAATGCCCTTACCAAAAGTGATTGCTGATTTTTGGAAATTGATTCTTTGTCCTGAAGCATTCGCATATAGACGAAGAATGTCCAACAGAACTCTACAATCTTCTTCATCTGCTTTACAGAAAACTAAGGAGTCATCAGCAAACAGAATATGAGATACTTCAGGGCCTGATCTACTAGCTTTGAAACCAATCAGCCTATTTTCCTGAGTTTTCTTACGTAATAAGGCTGAGAAACCTTCCGTGCATATCAAATATAAGTATGGTGAAATTGGGTCACCTTGCCTGATGCCTCTGGTAGGAATTATCTTACCTACAGGGGAGCCATTAATAATTGGGTGCGATTATTATGACCCAACTTATCTTCAGTTATTTATTTTTCTGCTTATATTATCCATTTATTGTTGAAAGCTATTTCATGCGGTAAAGAATTTTTTGTTTTTTACTAAAACAACATACAAAATAGTAAATTACAATATTGAAATATCATAGAAAAGTTGTTATATTACTAGAATAAAATACATCTTTTGGAAATTACTCAAAAGTTTTTAAACCCTAGTAAATTACAATAAACACCCTTAGTTTTTTTTAATTGAGGTTATTTATAATTAAAAAATGATTAACTAATCCACGTCACTAATCACTGTTCCACGTCACTAATAAGATTAACCTTGTTAACAAGTCGGAAAAGGAAACTCAAAGGACGGAAAAATAAAAACTTCGTGTGTTGTCGACGAAACTTCCAGCGTTTTCTCTCTAGTCGATTTCTGAGAAACATTCACCGCCGTTGTCGTCGAAACGTCTGCCCTGCATTTTCACAGTCGTAGGTGAGTATAAACAGAGGAGTGGGGATTCTTTTGAGTAAAATCTGAGGAATCGAAGGTGTTTGTCGCTTATTAACGGTATTGTGGCTGATTTATTATTCTGTGGCGACTTGTTTATCGTTGTTAGTGGCTGTTTAAGTTATTTATTGCGGCTGATTTATTGTTATGCTATCGCTGATTTATATGTGCAATTGTGGCTTAGTTTGTGTTACGTTGCGGCTGATTTATATGTACAATTGTGGCTTAGTTTGTGTTACGTTGCGGCTGATTTATATGTGTAATTGCAATTGTGGCTATTGTGGCTGAGTTTGTGTTATGTTGCGGCTGATTTATGTGCCGTTGTGGCTGAGTTTGTGTTTGGTTGCGGCTGGTTTATTTGTTTGTTGTGACTGAGTTTGAATTTTGTTGCGGCTGATTTATCAGTAATATGTTATGTCTTTTATGTTCAGATGGCTATTTCTGAAGATCAAGCAAGGGATTACCCTCCAAGACTATACGCTGAAGGGGCTTCTAATCTGGAAAATAAAAAAATCAATCACAATGTCCATTTGGGAGACTTCCCTCAAGTCAGAGACGCAATAGGACATAATGTGTGGGAACACATGAAGCAGTTTCCTCTTGGAGTAGTTGCTAAGCTAGCTGATAGCCAATTCGTGTGGTATGGGAAGACTGTACACTATCTACTACGTAGACAGCTGCGAGTACATAAGAAGGAGATTTGGTCTCTCGTTGTTGATCAACCTCTCAAGTTTAGCTTAATCGAATTTGGTGCACTCACGGGTCTAAACACAGGTCCACTGCCAACAGAAAGTTTTGAACTTGAGCAATACAAAACGTTCTGGGAGGAGTTGAATGTGCCGCTTGGGGTAGGACCCAAGTTAGATGAACTGAGGCCATCGTTAGAGGTCTGTCGATGCTGGAGTTTTGAAAAGCGGAAATGGTTAGGATTGTTGCTTCTTCAAGCCATGGGACTTTATGGCTTGCATCATAATTCTAGAATACGCTTTGAAAGTGCAAAAAGAGTATTCGACGATGAAGCCTTGAGGACTTATTCGTGGGGTCGGACTACATTCGAAGTTCTGGTTGGTTCAATTAAGATGTTGAATCCACAAGGAAAGTCGTACACCATTAGCGGCATAAAGGACGTGTTGCTGGTTTGGGCGTACGAAGCTGTGACTTGCTTCGGAGAGCGTTTTGGAAGAGTAGTCAATGAGAACAAAATTCCTCTTTTGCGATGGGGTGGAACCCGTACACGTAAAAGTCTTACTACAGCCATATCTGAGGGGATCAGAGATCATGGTGAGGTAAGAAGGTTGACTTGGCTGAGTTATGAATCATTTGATGTCTGACTTATGAGTTACTTGATGGCTGAGTTATGAATCATTTGATGTCTGACTTATGAGTTACTTAATGGCTGAGTTATGAATCATTTGATGTCTGACTTATGAGTTACTTGATGGCTGATTTACTATGCAAGTGCGTGTGAAGAAAATGGTTATGAAGGAGGCTGTAGAAGAGCTGTTTCCGCAGTGGTCGAGTGAAGAAAATGACCCACAACTTGTAAATCTGATAACAAACATACATGCGGATAGGTTTGTTAGAGGTTTTTGGGATGTGAAGAGCAATGAGAACAAGAAAAATAGAGAGTGTAGAATAGAGAGTGTTGTCCTGGGAAATCTTGTCAGAAGATTTGACAACTTGACAACTTTGCTAGTAGAATAGAGAGTGTTGAGTCGCAGTTAACCGCCTACAACACAAAATTTGGAGAGTTGTCAGATTTGAAGAAGATGATTGGTGATACAGTCCGAGCTGCTGTGGAAGAAAGAGTTGCATCTATTGAGAATGATCGGATGCAAATGAGAGAGCGTCTGAAGGCTCTCGAGGCACGGAACAGTTCCCAAAAAGATGATAACGTCTCAAAAGTCATCAACATCCCGCTGAAATCCGTTAATAGTCCAAAGGTACGTTACAGCTGAGTTATGTTTATTTTTGACGACTGAGTTATGGTTACATGATGACTGATTATTCTTATTAGTCTCGGCTGAGTTGTGTTTATATGTTAATACAGCCGAAAAGGACGAGTTTAAAAGTCCTGAACCAGTCAACAAAAGCCTCCTGACAGCCTCAAAGGTACGTTACAGCTGAGTTATGGTTAGTTTTGACGGCTGAGTTATAGTTACATAACGACAGATTTATTCTTATTATTCTGGCTGAGTTATGTTTATATGTTAATACAGGAGGCTAGTCCTGAACCAGTTAATATCAAAGTGAAATTGAATATCAAAGATCCTAAGGCTACTGATTTGCAAAAGAAATTGGCTGAGGAGTTTGGTAATGACGAAGAAACAGTTGATTTCGTTACTGTTTCTCCTGCTAAGACAAATAAATTGGCTGAGGCAAAAAAGCAGGAGCCTGAGGTTAAAAATCAGAAGGAGACCGCTGCTTTAAAGAAGAAGGAGGTCGCTGCTTTAAAGAAGGAGGCAGCTGCTTTAAAGAAGAATGAGGCCACTGTTTTAAAAAAACAGGAGCCTCTAAGAAGGACAACGAGGCATCGTAAGGGCGACGACGATCCGAAACCTACGGAAGTGACTATCCCAGAATCGAACATAAGAACACCTTTGACAAAGAATAAACAGATTGGAAAAGACAGTGAGATTGAGGATGTCACCGACAAAATATCGCGCAAAATAACGAACTTTTGCCGGAGTCTGATGAGGAAGAAGAAGAAAGGATTAGGTCTGAGAGAATTAAGGCTTATCGGGAGTCAAGTGTTCAATTATCTCCTGATGGGTTTTCAGCGAGGCTACAAAATGATCCTCAAGCACGAGTTTTTCCTTATATTGGAGACAATGGAACGACGTGCATGAGGAAAAATTATGAACCTTCACCGGCAATTTATGATCCTCTCTCACCTGCTGATCCGGTTAAAGTGGATAAACTTTTGGATCACCTAAAGCCATTCAAGTATGACCATTTAGAGCATGTGTTAATACAGCTATTAGCAATATTTGCGTAAACTAACTTGTGTTTAATTGTTTTAGGGACGTTCCACTTAAAGAGGCTGCTGAGGATATCGAGTTCTACAGAATTCTCATAACTGAGAGAAAGTATTGGCCAAATCCAAGTTATGGATAGCTGTATGATAATGTAAGTATACTGTTGAGGCTGAGTTAAATATACTTAATGCCTGAGTTATTTATTATATGTCTGAGTTATGTAGGCTTAAATATGCTTTATGTCTGAGTTATATATTATATGGGGCTGAGTTAAGTTTAATTTTGGGCTGACTTGATTCTCTTTGTACAGCATATTTCTGCGTATATGAGACTCCTCATAAAAAAATCCAAGCTAGATCCCTCTCCATTCTACTCCAAGCGAATTGGATTTTTGGACCCTTGGTTTACTTCAGGTTGGTGTATTGATTATCCACAGTTCAAGATCAAACCAAAGATGTTTAAGTTCAAAGGTGCTGGGTTTGAGGAGTTAGTAAACGGCAGAATTCCCTCAGACATGCCAACAAACAAGAAGTGGTTAGAAGATGTCGATCACTTGTATGGAGTTCTACAGACTGAAGGAGATCATTAGGTGGCATTTCACGTGGACCTTCTTAAGGAGAAGATCGGTGCTTACGATCCCATCATTGGACAGGTAACACCCGAAAGTGAACAGAAAATCCTAGATGAATTTAGGCCGTTTACGCAAATGATCCCTGCAATGATGAACGAATTAGTTCCTGCCAATCTCCGACAACCTAGATTCAAGCAGTTTCCGTTCCGAAGGAGGAAAGGCAAATACATCCCACAAAACGTCCAAGTTGGCGACTGTGGGGTGTATGCATTGAAGTTTGTCGAGTGTCTAGCACTTGGTCTAACTTTCGATGGGATTAATGATGCGAATATTCAGGGTAGACGGGTAAAGATGGCATCAGAAATCCTCCATGAAAGAACTTATAATTTGTTTGGGCAGTTCAAAACATGAACCCATTTATTGTATTGTATTTAACTTATGCATGATAAGCTTTCATTAAAAGTGTAAATTAAATAGAGTCTCAATTAAGACTATTTAAACATACCCTAAACATACTCTAACATACCCTAACACACCCTAAACATACCCTAATCATACCCTAAACATAGGTTCTCTTACAACTATCTAAACCCTAAACCCTAATTCATAAACCCTAAACCCTAAACCCTAAACCCTAAACCTTAAATCCTAACATACCTAATCATACCCTAAACATACACATTGTTCTCATAAAACCCTAAACCATTTTCTCTATATCCTAAACCCTAAACCCTAAACCCTAAACCCTAATTCCTAAATCCTAAACCCTAAACCCTAAATCTAATTGGTGAGATAAATAATGTTGAGGTATATGTTATCTTTCAACTATCTAAACATACCCTAATATCGTATGTACATAACTCAGTAATAAGTTACGTTGAAGCTCTTATAAAAAAAAAACATTATTTATTCAATTTTATCTCGCGACGTTTCATATTTCTATATATCTGTATATATCTACCTTCTCGTAAACCTTGCCTCCCCCCCATCACATTCTGCGAAAATGGATTTGCTTGAAGAATTTATCGGGAAGGAAAAGGTTGGCTTCCTTGCTGAGTTGGACAAACTTGCAGCAGAACTCGTTGAAGCCAAAGAAAAGATGTATAACGCCAGCGTTGAAGAACTTGATTGGATAAAGTTTCATGTAAAATAGAGATATATGTTTATCTAATGCTTATGTTTTAGTAGTCTTATGTTTAAGTTTATGTTTATCTAACTTTATCTAATGCTTATGTTTTAGTAGTCATCGTAATAACTCAGCCTAACATTTGATATAACTCAGCCAAAACTCAGCCTATAACTCAGCCTAACATTTGATATAACTCAGCCTAACATTTGATATAAGTCAGCCGAAACTTCGTTCATGATTTCACTTTTGACACGCATTAGATAAGTCAGCCGTGTATTAAATATATTATAAGTCCGTCGTGTAGTTAGCCGTGAAGTTAACCTTAAGTTACACATATTTAAATTTAAATAATATAGAATATATGATTTATTGTGGCGTCTGAATACGTAATCATAACCAAAATTAATACTCTCGAGACGCTAAACTGACGAGCTATATGGCGTTTCCTATATTAGGTGTAATGATTAGGTATAACTCAGTCATAACTCAGCCTAACTCAGTCATAACTCAGCCTAAACTAAACACTCAGTAAACGAACAGTTTTTAATTGTATTTTTGGTAACTACTCAGTAACCGAACAGTTTCAGTAACCCAACAGTTTTTGGTTTTTTCTATAAATACCAAGTGAACACTCAGTAACCGAACATTCGTTTTTATTAACTTTGAACTTGTTTTATCCTTTTGCAATCTCAAATACAAGTTAGTTTTTCTTTGTTCTCCTAGTATATGTAATTCACGTTTTTGCAACTTGATTTGTTTATATGTTTATATTATATATTAACATCCTATTTTCGATATACATGCAGCATCAATGGCAGAATCGAAGAAGATGATGAAGCGTCCAATGGAGGATGACCATGGAGCAAATGATGTTAAAAAGGCTAAAAAGGAAACCGAGGAGCATCACAAGTCGTTGCTCCTCTTGGTCAAGGAACAGATGAAAGCTAAAGCTGAATTGCATTATGCTACGATGGAAGTGAAATCTATTAATGCGAAATTGGATTTGCTTGAAGAAATTATGGGGAAGGAAAAGGTTGACTTATTTGCTGAGTTGGATAAACTTGCTCATAAACTCGTTGAAGCCGAAGAAAAGATGGCCAAAGTCGAAGTTCCAGAAATTGATTGGATGAAGCTTGGTGCAAAATATATGGCTGACTAAATGTTTATCTAATGCTAATGCTTATGTTTATGTAATGCTTATTACTCAAATGTTTATGTATTTTTAGTACTCTAATGAAGAATTTGTTTATTTTATCATAACTCAGTCTAAACTTCATTTATAACTCAGCCTAACCTTTGACATAATTCAGCCAAAACTTTGTTTATGACTCAGTCGTATGACACCCTTTAGTTATTTGTGTTTTGAATATTTAAACCAATAAGTCAGCCGTTTCTTTTGTATAAAGCTGTCATAACTCAGCCGAAACACTAAACTGAGACGCTAAACTGACGGTCGAAAACGAAGAGTCGAAGAGTCGCTATTTTTTTTTTTTTTGAATCTATAAATACCATTTAAATACTCATTAACCAGTCATAAACCCTACTTGTTTTTCTACTCAGTTACCGACCAGTTGTTTTTCGTGACTACTCAGTAACCAAAGAGTCGCTATTAATGAGAGTAAAGGCTGACTAACACATATGTCAGCCTTTACTTAGTAACCGAATTTTTAAATTTTTTAAATTTTTTAAATGTTTTAAATTTTTAAATTTTTTTAAATCTATAAATACCATCTGTTTAGATTTTCATTAACTTTAAATCTCTAGAGAAATCCACTTTGTAATGGAAGTATTCCCTCTTAGCCCTACCTGAAGAAATCCAAGCCTTAGTGGCCGAACGTGTGGCCGCTAACTCTGTTGCAGATCTATATAAAATGAGAGCAATATGCAAGTCTATGAAGGAACTAACAGACCGGCCCGGAGTGTACGCATCTATAGATGTGCTTACCTTCCCTTCGTACATACATCTATCAAGCTTGGTGATGCAAGTTTGCTACGCTAATGGAAACCCGAGTACACTGTTCTTAAAGGGTGTACAGAAGTTCTTCACGTTCGACCTCCAAGATGAAGGAATTGCTTTGATTAAGAGAGCAGCAGATGCAGGATTCGAGCGTGCTTTGTACACATATGCAATGACACACAAGGTATTTTGGAATACTGAGGAGTATTTATCTTTTTCACAAGGGAATCTGTTCAGAGGATAGGCAAGATTGTTAGATCTCTAGACTGGGGTTGGGGAACGTCTCACACTGATGCGTTTCTAACGAAGAAGTATGAGTTCATGTCAAAGGAATTAACCTTGTTCTATAATTGCACATGTACTCCATTGATGGACCGAGATTGGGATCTTTGGTACATTGAAGACAGTAAGGAGAACAATTTGTGTGACTAATGCTTTAGGATCAAAGAGTTATGTCTTTTTTACCGTGATTTTAAGCCGATTATGTAACATCCCAGTTTCTAAAATATGTGGTGCATGCGGAGAGGGTTAAGAGAATTGATTTGACTACCTATATCACCAAAGTGCACTTATCTTTTTTGTCACACATCCAGAGAGAACTCCAGAGTTAAGCGTGCTTGGGCTGGAGCAATTTAATGATGAATGACCTACTGGGAAGTCATTTCCAGTACCGTGTGAGTGAGGACAAAACACGGGGAAAGATCACGTGGTGATTTGCAGGGTTAGTAAACAAGTCTTTCGAGCCTCCCGGACTAACGCACCAACCGTCGGAGAGGGGTGGGCCCACGGGCCGAGAGTGGGCATGGGGCCCATTAGGAGATGAGGATTTCTCCTGAGGGGATGAGGATTTCCCCTGTATGTTATTGAGAGATGAGGATTTCTCTCGAGGGGATGAGGATTTCCCTTGCATACTGATAGCTCGACGGCGGTCGAGGCGTTACAAGTCTTATCAAAGCGAACCCTGACGAGTGTGTGAGTCACACTGTCGGGAGTAACGATCCTGGTGCGCAACGAGGACGTTGCGATCAGTTAGTGGGAGTGATTGTAACATCCCAGTTTCTGAAATATGTGGTGCATGCGGAGAGGGTTAAGAGAATTGATTTGACTACCTATATCACCAAAGTGCACTTATCTTTTCCGTCACACATCCAGAGAGAACTCCAGAGTTATGCATGCTTGGGCTGGAGCAATTTAAGGATGGGTGACCTACTGGGAAGTCATTTCCAGTACCGTGTGAGTGAGGACAAAACACGGGGAAAGATCACGTGGTGATTTGCAGGGTTAGTAAACAAGTCTTTCGAGCCTCCCGGACTAACGCACCGACCGTCGGAGAGGGGTGGGCCCACGGGCCGAGAGTGGGCATGGGGCCCATTAGGAGATGAGGATTTCTCCTGAGGGGATGAGGATTTCCCCTGTATGTTATTGAGAGATGAGGATTTCTCTCGAGGGGATGAGGATTTCCCCTGCATACTGATAGCTCGACGGCGGTCGAGGCATTACAGATTATATATTGACCGGACACTAGGCTTTGGGTGTTGTAATATAAACTACTGTTTCCTTCTTTATAATGTAATTCAGATCAGTTATGTATTTTTGGTACTCTAATCCTTTGTTTCTTTGTTTATGACTTCACTTTTGACACGCATGAGATAAGTCAGCATTATGTTAAATATAATTCAGCCGTGTAGTAAATATATGTCAGCCGTGTAGTATATATAAGTCAGCCGTGTAGTATTTATAATTCAGCGTGTATTAAATATAATTCAGCCACTTATGTTTTAGTATTCTTATGTTTATGTAATAACTCAGCCTAAATTATTCGTAATAACTCAGCATAACATTTGATATGACTTAGCCAAAACTTCGTTCATGACTTCACTTTTACACGCATTAAATAAGTAACCCTTTAATCATAGACGAAAAAAAAATCAGAACATATATAATCTCCACCTTTGGCTTTTGTTTCTAAACCCTAGGTTGTGAAACAACGCGACTCCTCTCTTTTTCCTCTCTTGCGAAACCAAAACTTTTGACTTCCTCTGCGAACTTCACGAAAGAAGATCCATGTAAGTCTCTTCAACTTCCTCTGTTCAACATTTTGAACCATGTAGAGAGTATACTCCATAAATATTATGAGGATTACGAACAACACTCATAAACTTAGGGTTTTTCTTATCTTTGAAACTCCTTTTCCAATTTCGACAATGGCGGATCAAGTATGTAAATCTCCTACAAACCAACATTTCTTTCAACCTCTTCTTCCCGGCTTCCACTCCCACCTCGTAAGTAATCTCCTTTCTTCCCTCCCTCTCAATGTCTTTCCTCTTCTTTACGGTTTGTGTTTGTTGCAGAGCATTCCGGTGAAGTTCTTCTCGATTTACATAGAAGGAAGAAACAAAAGAAATATGATGGAGCTTAAGTCGGACGCGTCTGAGAAAACATGGAAAGTTAAGATGGAAGGTCGGACACTCACCTTTGGATGGAAAGAGTTCGCAGTTGCTCATGATTTCCGAGTCGGAGACTTCGTCATTTTCAGACACGAAGGAGATTTTTTGTTCCACGTCACTGGTCTTGGACCTAGTTGCTGTGAGATTCAATATGTACAGTCTAGCAACAACGTTGATGATGATGATGATGTGGAGGGGGAGGAGGAGGAGGACAAAGAGAAAAAGAGAGAAACCAGTGAGAGTAGTCAAAGTGAAAGTCGATTTGTAACACTAACTGTCACACCAGCTAGTCTAAAAGATTCTAGACTTGTAAGTTTAAGTAAACTCTCTTGAAGGAGTTTTGTTCCCTTATTTTTTTCGTTATTGATGCTTTGTCAAGAGCTTATTGTCTCTTTCTTATGCAGCATATTCCACTGAGCTTCACTAGGGCTCACCAGATGGAAAAAGCAGGAGGGAAAGAGATTACTCTTTTGGACCAGCATGGAGTAGAGTGGCCAGTGTATCTATGCGTGCCAGACATACGTATGAGGTTGCGCTTTGGTTCAGGGGTTAGAGAATTCTTCAAAGCTATTGACATTAAAGCGTACGAATCTTTTGTGCTAGAGTTGGTTTGGGAAGACAAAGCATCTCCTCCTATGCTCAAGTTCTGCTCCAAGATCGAGGCATGATGCCTCTAGTTTCCTTCCACCAAGTTCTTCCCTCCCTCTCTTTTTTTTGTTTTGATGAAACTTTGGCTTGTTTTTTTTTTTTTTAATTGATGAAACTATATTGCTTGTTTTTTTTTTCTTTTAGATGAAACTAAAGCTTCTTTTGGATGAAACTATTGCTTATTAACTTATAACCTTATAGATTAGGTACAACAATTTTCCAAATTTAAATATCAACAGTGCCATAGACTACTCGAGAAGTCTACATAACTCAGTCGTAAAATAATTCATTTGACGGCTGATTTATCGATGTACCAAAAACAAAAAACAAGCCTTACTAAGACATACCGCAGCCCTGTCGTGTATATAACTCAGCCAAACCTCAAACATACCCTAAAATCGAGATAAATAATGTTGAGGTATAGGTTTTCTTTCAACATATAAGTCAGCCGAAACGTGCCATAAGTCAGTCATTAGGTGCATATAATTCAGTCGAAACGTGTAATTTATCTCTCGACGTTTCGTATTTTGGGCGGGAAAAAAAAACTCAATTTATTCAATTTTATCTTGCGACGTTAAGTGCATATAAGTCAGCCACAACGTGAAATTTATCTCGCGACGTTTCGTATTTTCGGCGGGAAAAAAAAACATTATTTATTCAATTTTATCACGTTTCGTACTCTCGAGACGCTATACTGACAGTTATATGGCTCCCTATACTAGAAGTAATGATTAATCTTTTGGGAACTCTAATCTTTTTTAAATATTATTTGTTTTAAAATATTATGATTTGTTTTTAAAATATTACGCGGTTAGACGAGTTACCATCTTCATCTTCTTCCTCATCTAACCCAATCTCATCGTCGTTTATTGACAATCAGCCGTGTTGTAATCATAACTCAGTCGTTTATTGACAATCAGCTATATTGTAATCATAAGTCAGTCGTTTATTGACAATAATTCAATCTTTACGGCTGATTTATCGCATTAACAAAAACACAAATCCATACATATCCAAACAACACTTTTAAATCGGACAAGTTTTTGCATTATGCCCAGACTGTTTACAACGGGAACATGCGTGTCGTTTCCTAGGACGTTTGTTGTCAAGGGCAACTTCTAAAGCAGATTTCATCCTACTTTTCTTAGGCCTTCCTGGTTGTTGACAAACAAGCGGGGGCAAGCACGGTTGGTTAGCAACGTTATTTCGAACTTGGAGCGCTGAATCTATCGGCATGATCGACTCAGCGTATGCGTTTACCAAATAACTGCTGTTGTAGTAAAGACTGCACAAGGATATACGACAAATTTTCCTGTCCTCGGCAGCTGTGATTGCATGCACGCATGGTAATTTCTCGTGTTCAAAACGCCGACATATGCATTTTCTCGTTTCTAAATTCACAATATGCAAAGACGATCCATATGTAACTTCCGTGTGATAAGGATCAATCCTTTGTACCGTCATAAGTCTGGCGGCAATGACACGGTCCTATTTATTCATAAAAAATTATTAAACATTACGGCTGGCTTATCATAAAGGCTGGGTTATGGAACAATAACGACTGACTTATGAACTGCAATGGCTGACTTACATGTAATAGTTTCTCGACACCACGCGAAAGCGTGGTTAGCTGCGATTTCGCTTCCTCTCTCCGTTCTTCAAACCTTCTGGTCATCATAACCCGTATCGATTCTAATAGTCGAACAATGTGAAGACTTCTAGCATTTGACAGTGCTCTGTTCATTGATTCCGCTATGTTCGTAGTCATCAAATTGTACCTTTGGCCCGGGAAATGAACATGCGCCCAGAGTCGGACAACAGTTCTTTGGAGGTAGTCATGAAGTTCAGGATTAATCGCTTCAATCTCCTCGAACATCGTATTAAATTCAGAAACCCTAAAAAATTTTGCCGCTTTCTTCACCAGACGAAAGACATCTTTTCCTTTGTACCGTTGCAAAATGTTCTTATATAAATGGTAAGTGCAAATTCCAAGAGAAGCCAACGGAATCACATTTCCAATTGCTTTTCCTATCGAATTATGCCTGTTCGAGATAATCGCAAGAGCCTCATCGTCAGGAATCAAAATTTTTAGTTGCGTAAAAAATCATTGCCATGAATCATCATTTTCAGTGTCAACCACACCGAAGGCTATTGGGAAAATCTGAAAGTTACCATTCTGAGCTAGTGCTGTGAGAAGTGTCCCTTTGTATTTACCGTCAAGAAACGTACCGTCGACAATGACAACTTTGCGCATGAAAGGAAACCCATTTATGCTCGCACCAAACGCAAGGAACACATACATGAATCTTCCAAACTCATCAATTTGAAAACGCGTAACCGTACCCGGATTTGCCCTTCTTATCATATATAGGTAAGGAGGCAAGTCTTCAAACCCACTCTCAGGAGTTCCCATATCGATTTCCCTTGCAAATTTTAGCGTCCTATGTGATTTCCAATAATCCATCTGTCCACACGGAAAATGTAAAGTACAAGTAAAGCAGCTGTAATAAACAAATAAGTCAACTGCAACGTACCAATAAATCAGCTGAAATATAAAAATAAGTCAGCCAAAACGTACTAAAAATCAGCTGAAATAGAAATCAGCTGCAACGTACCAATAAATCAGATGAAATATAAAAATAAATCAGCCAAAACGTACTAAAAATCAGCTGAAATAGATGTCAGCCGCAACGTACCAATAAATCAGCTGAAATATCAAAATAAGTCAGCCAAAACGTACTAAAAATCAGCTGAAATAGAAGTCAGTCGCAACGTACGAATAAATAAGCTGTAATATACAAATAAGTCAGCCTAAACGTACTAAAAAATCAGCTGTACTATACAAATAAGTCAGCTGCAACGTACTAATAATTACCTTTACACCAAAATGCTTATTGATAGTTATTCCGACACTCTTAAGTCGAACTGACGGACCAATATCGCCGAGATAATCCCTGTACAACTGGCCTAAAATATCTGGTGTTGCTTGTTGAGATCGATTAGAACGCTCAGTTACAGAACATGTATGCTCTGAATCGTAAATACGGACATAAAATGCCGGTAATTCCCCTTGTGTAGAAGCACGAACTCTCCAGAGACATCTATCAACCCAACACTTAACAATGAGTGTGTTCGAATTGGATACGTCTACATCAAAATCAAATTGATCTCTCACCGTAATATGTTTCAGTCGTTTCTCCAAATCGGCTTTACTCTTGTATCGTTTCCCTACCACGAGGTTTAGCGAAGACATCTCCAACCTTAGAACCTCTGGATTCCTTTCCGATCCGCTCACCGACATGTTGTGAGCTCTCTTCTTAGGCGGTAGCGTCGGTGAATCTTCATCTTGTGTTGGAGACTCACCGTATGAACTGAAGTTATCATCTTCAGATGAAGCACCATCCGAGTCGTCGAACATATCAAATCGGCTTTCAAATTCATCATCTTCTTCGTCTTGTTCGCCAACTTTGGATTCTCCGCCTACTTCGTATTCTTCACCTTCCATTTTACTTGCGCAATCCATGTCTTCATCGTCGCGTTTATCTTCGTATTTTGTTTCAACACCAGGACAATTATCATTACTTAAACCGCCGTAATCTTCGTATGTAGATTCTACTTTTGAGCCATAACTGAATAACCTTTTCTTCTTCTCTCTCACTTCGTCATTCCGACTAATTTCGCTCTCCTTTTTCTCCGTAATCTCTACACAGAGACGTATCTGTTCGAATTTCCTTAGGCTTAGAAAACCTATCAACTGCCGAGTATTGGAGACGTAAACTGGTGGAGTATCGTGCGCCATTGTTTTCAAAGTTTTATTCGAGAACATGTAGCTCAGCTGAATCTGATGGCTCGACTCGTTCAATCCGTAATCATCGAGTACAGACTTCACAAGTTCGTCGTGTGTTGTTTCATCATTTAAATACAGAACTTTACACCCTCTACCATCGGCGTTGAATACGTATCTGTTTTTCTTGACCTAGTTACCGGAAACAATAATTACCGGATCCATAAGATCTCGAACAAAGATCAATGAAAAAAAAATAATGAGGAAGGAAAATAGATGAAGAGGATGACGATTAAGTTTCTGGGTATCAGATGATAAAGAAGATAAATAGAAGAAGAAGAAGAAGAAGAAGACACAGCGTCACAACATAAAACTCTAACAATGACATGGAAAATAGGAGCTGATGACATGGAAAATCGGATTTGATGTCATTAATTTTTTGCTTATATAGCAAGTGAGCCACAAAATGAAAACGTAAATCAGCCTAACTAAATCAGTCATCAAATGCATATGTAAGTCAGTTGCAACGTGAATACTATTTCAGTAATAAAAAATACAAAAATCGGGTTCAAAAAGAGGCCATAAAAGGGCGTAGATCAGCTGGAAAATATTATGTCAGCTGTATCGTCCAATAAATCAGCCGTCAAATGAATGCTATTGTAGTAATTAATCTTTCGCTAATAAATCAGACGTAATAAGGCCGAGTTTACTATTAATCAAGCTAAACACGGCTGATTTATGCTAATTATACTTAAATCAGCCGTAACAATCTTTCATAGGTAAGCCGTCCGTTTAGTAACACAGCCAGTCGATGATCATTCTATCATCGTGAGAAACATATCTCAACCAGCCGATGTACAAATTAGCCGTCATATATGTACGTAAGTCAGACATTAGCTCATAAATCAGGCAGATTTTTGTAAACTCAGCCGTCTCATAAATATTAAGTCAGCCAGAAGATCTTAAATCAGCCACGTTTTGTAACTCAGCCGTATCGTTTGGCTTATTTGTATATGTAAATCAACCAATTTTTTTAAGTCAGCTACATCGTATAAATAACTCAGCCGTCAATACCGCCGTAATGCTTTACGGCTGAGTTCATGAATACACGTCAGCGATTTCCTATGTGGCGCTGCATTTTATCTGACGTGGCACTCAAAAGTAATGACATTCTTGTAATTAGGTTTTTTGTCATAACGTAATTACAAGGACATGCTGGGCATTTAAAATAAATCAGTAATAAAAAAAAGTTTTATATATATTTCTAGTAATATTACCTAATTTATGTGCCGTTTAAGTTAAGTTCCCATTCATGAAATCATAATTTCTTGATATAATGGTTTCTTCTTTTTCTTTCTCATAGCATAAAATGGTTTAGATATCAGCAAAATTATACTACTTATACTTATAATAACTTGCATTCTTTTCATTATAAGAACTGTTTTACATATTTCAGATATAAAAAATATATTTAGATGATTATATATACCTTTTATTAATATACTAATACAGTTACTTTTTGACCTAATATGTTGGATTAATAGGTGTTGGTTGCAAAACAATCTCTTTTGAGATATACAAATCATTTCTGTCAAAGCTTAAACATATTTTTTACTTCTATTCGATGAGCATATTCTGGAATCAAGTTTTACAAATATTTGAGCTTGAATCAACAATGGTCCACATAATTTGATGGATAAGTCACCTGAAATTAATTCCTATCTTGGATATTGCATCTCGTTATCCAGAATAATCTAGAACTGGAACTAAATGGTCAGATGAACAACTATCCTTTAATAGTACCTGGAGACAACACACGAAGCCAGAATTCCCGTATCTAAAACTCGGACTAGGCATAAATTATCTTTCTTATGCCCTAACTTCAAGTTATTTCAAATACTTTAGTTTTAGTCAAAGGGTAAACATTTTCATGCTATGCGTGCTAGGATAAAAATTGGTGCTTCTTACTCAGAGAACGATTAAAGCTTAAAAAAAACTAATTCTAAGGGAGTACCTCGATTTCAGATCCGCCGCACCAGACGTTGCCAACGGTTTAGATGGTATGGTTGAGAGATACATAATCGTATTGCCTAGACAAAGAAGTTAAATGAAAAATACTCGATTAATCCGAAACTCTAGACATAACCCAACAAAAAAATGCGAATCCATTATTCTAGCCCGAACAGGTAATAATCAACAAATACTAGTATAATTCCATCATAAAAAGGATTCGATCATTTGGCTATAAATCTTTTACACTGAGTCTATTTCTATTGAGACTAAGGCTTACTCCCTTGAGTTGTAGTCTCATTTTGGTTGTATGCCACCATTCTCTCCAATTTTCTTCCCGAATTTCTCTTTTTGGTCGTTTTTTGGCGAATTCTCTCCATACACTTTGTTTCCCTTTTCTACCTTACCCCAAACTTCTTGCCATCAAACATTTAGAAGCTCCACGGACAATCTCTTGTTTGGCTTGGAGTAAACACCTTTTTCATCTTTTCTAGTTTTTCAACCATCTTTCCTTTGTCCTCCATGCATGGGTTTAATCATGCAAGCTTTAAATTTATAACCCTAAAAAAAATGCAAGTGCACAGTAGATAATTGTAGTACTTAAGGGTGGAACCACTAGGGACTTTGAGATGATGCGCTATAAATCTATATGATGCGAATTAAATTTAGAAGAAATATTATTTGGTTTTGTGGTTTATGAAAACATAAATAGCAAAACAATAAATGAAGGGATAGATGATCAATACAAGATAGAG
Source organism: Arabis hirsuta (assembly GCA_964056655.1). Classification (NCBI taxonomy): domain Eukaryota; kingdom Viridiplantae; phylum Streptophyta; class Magnoliopsida; order Brassicales; family Brassicaceae; genus Arabis; species Arabis hirsuta. The sequence continues at coordinate 27,064,913 of OZ053298.1, read as the reverse complement.
ATTAGAAAGTAAGCAAATTCACAGGACATATGAATCACATAAAAAATTGATTTAGGATTTTAATACGAAAACTTTCTCGAACTCAAATCACTAAGGTAAAAAATTTCCACTGTCGTGGCTCTGATTTCTATGCTTTAACACCCTAATAGACTCAACTATCACAAGTTATAACAAGGTAAAAACATGCATTAATTTGTTTTCAAGATTCGATTGTTCACTAAACTCTTTAACTAACCTATCGAATTGTTAATACGCTTATTTCATCAAATATTAGATAAGGAGATATAACAAGTTTTTGGAGAGTATATCAATGTAAGATCAATCACAAGTTAGCTACTCCAGATCAGGTTTTGAGCATAAATAAAGATGAAGAATCTACTAGAGTAAAATCTTAAACGATTAAATATGAAATAACATAAACCTTTGAAAATACATAAAATCTAATCAAGCAAATACTTTAACATGTTTATTCAACACGTAATAAAGCATAAAAGCATGATATAAATCGTTAATCTACAAAGTGTAAGGGATTAGATCTCTTCTCTTGTTTGGAGAACAAAGTAAATCTACCCTTAAATACTTTTAGAATCAAATGTGAATGAAGAAAAAGAGTAAAACAAAATACATGTTTTGGTATTGATCTATGACTGCTAGGCCGACAGCTTAACTTCCTAGAGAGGCCTAAAAGAAAGTAGATATAGAGTTTCAAAGGTCCTAAGTCAGCTAGGGTATATCTAGGGCAAAAGTGTCTTTTTGGTCAAAACTGCTCCACCACCGATCTCGGCTTGTGTTGGAGACTTCTTGAGGCTTCATGAGTGTTGGCAACGGTCTGGAATATCTGCCCACAAGCTGGTCCGGTGCTAGGCTCGTTTATGCACTTGCTTCATTTCTCAGGCAGTTTGACATGTTTTCAGTTATTCAAGTGTATCTTCAAAACTACAACTCCAAATGATATAATTCTAACTCCATTGGAAAGCTAACGCAAAAGGCTATTGTCAAACCAAGTGTAATTTGATTCCAATTTGATTTGACTCTCCGTTCATTAGTGAAATTTTGGCATATACGTTTTGTCTAACTTGAGAATATGCTTTATCTTGAAAATATAATGACTTTTCGGTTGGTTTCTTTGACTTAAGTAAGTAGTTGTATCATATATAACACTCCTTTTGCACCTTTTCCATCCTTTTTTATGGTTTAGTAAGACCTTAAAACTTACATATATGAGAAAACTACCTCTTTTAGAAGAAAAACTTTATTAGGGTGCATAGAAAACGTAGTAAAAATGGTAAAATATAGGGTATATCACATGCGGTCTTTTCTTTTCTTACTTTTTTGTTTTTCTACTTTGATGTCAAAGAGCCGTCTAGAAACACCCTTCAATCGTATTTTCCTCGGTCTTCACATTTTTGTTAGTTGCACAAGAGCGAATCCTCCCAATGGTTTTGTAAGAGGATTAAGAATGTCTAGAATAATTTGGCGCTCCATAAAATGCACTTGATCCAAACTAAAAACCACAAGGATGTGGCTATGGACAACGCATGGAGGCATTACGCGTCATCAATACAGAGAAAGGCTTGAGAATAAGAAGGCATTGGTTGAAGTTAGATGGAGACAAATCTTGAAACACTATCACCATGTCTCTGACAATTTTTGTTGGAAAATCACACACTCCACAAGCAATTGAAGGTGTTGGGGACAATACGCACACAGAGGAGTGATTAAATGGGTCCAACAGGCAGATGTCGATTCCACACCATGAAACAAGAAGACTTGGTCTGCACAATGGCAGGACAACGAAGCACTCTTGAGTGTCTGAGCAGCAGTACAAGACCTTATAAGAGAAAGAACCTAGCGGCTACCTCAACATATGGAGGCCCTCTATATGTCATCACCATCTTCAAAACAATGAGCTCCACATGACATGGAGACCGAGAACCCATGCCTAGCCATAAAAGTGTGGGAATTGCCTTTGAAGAACCTTATGATCCCTTTTACCTGTCGTACAACAAGCATTAAGAATCACACCCGCGTGATGAAAAAGGAAATGGAGGCAAGACGGGAAAGGGAAACAACGCTAAGAAAAAGAACAAGGCTATCGCCACAGAAGAGGTTGAGACGGCCTAGGAAAAGAGGACTCAATTCACTAGGAAAAGAGAAAGAACGTCTCGCAAAGACATGAGAGTCGGAGAAAGAGATTCCATGAAAACAAAGGAACAAGCAATAATTTGGTCGAAGAATAAACGGACGCAACATAGTCACAGCTGGAAAATGAAATTAAAAATGCGACAATGCCACTTGTCGAGTGAAAGATCTTGACTATGGTGGAAAAGAAGAGAAGACATGCCAACATCATGTACTTCTACCCGTTTCTAGGGACTAATCCACACGATGGGTCGATTTATCAATAGTAGCCGGACAAGAAAAAGGCAGGCCTTTGTTGCATGAGACATAAGGGCTTCCACTTAAAGGAAAGGTCGCACTGGAAAATGAGTAACCTGGTCTTTGGAGTAAGGCGCAAGGTTCAAAGAAAATTCAAGACTGTGCCTAACGTGCAATGAAGAGTCAAGGAGACAAAAGTAACAACAATAGAGCAAAAAGGCAAAACAATAAGAAAAAGGAAAGATTGCATCCATAGAAAAGTATATAAAAAGAAACATTGACAATTGCCTCAATAGTAACAACAAAAAGGAGGAAAGAGAATCCTAAATCTAAGATGAGTTAGGAGAACTACTCTTTTCCCCCGTTTGAGATCCCTAGCGCTACAGAAGGAGTCTAACTAGTCTCGGTGATGTCATGTGGGCCATTGGCGTTATCAAAGCTCCCGCCTCAGTATCACAACCTACATCTGAGCGTGATCTCTCTCTAATTCTAGGACCTGGCGCCTGCAATTAGTGAGGGTGGTGCTCAAAACTAGTGCTATGGAACAAGACGAATCTATGAGTAGAGGGGCGTGCTCCCTTAGATGAAGCAGAAAAAACCTAGTGTATTCACAGACTTTGAGGGAAAAAAAAGAAGAGGATCACGCCTTAACAGAGCGAGATATGCAACTAAACAATAGGGATCAAGATGAGGAGTGATTTACCTGAGCATACTAAGTACCTAGACAAAGAAGTGCCCAAGGAGCTCCTCTCAGTTAAATCCTTACAATGTAAGAAGGCTGGGTCCTAGAAAACCACGGGGAGCCATTGCAAATCGCTAGGAAATTCGACAAAACGAGATGGTTCTAGAGAACTGTACTTGCAAGATATGCATAAATAGAGGTAAAAAGAAAGCAGTTATATATCTAAAAAGAAGTCATTAGGATTAAGGCTATGCTACCTATCCTTAGGAAGGCTAGTAGAGACATTATGAAAAACAAAAAGAAAGTGGTTGTCACACGGAGAATGCACCAGATGAAAGAGAAGATAGACCAGAGAAGGCTTTTTTTCACCTTCGCGGCAAATGAACATAAATTGACAAGACACCCTCGATTGGGAAATGGCTCTGAAAACCCCGACAATCATTTAAGCTGAGATGTTGATGCCCAAGAGGTTAGATAGGACCCCGAAATAATTAATTAGGCTCCAAACGACAATATCTAATTGACCAGGCGTCAGTTAGACAATCTCACTATAATCCATCATCAACCAGGAGAGGTTGTCGTGTAACTCAACGCGCAACCATGATGAGTAAATTATTGTTCAACAGCTTGGGGAGAAACCGTATTGACCTCTTGATCGGGATGATGAGTGGATGGCAAAGATGTGTGGGAGAAACCCGCCCTGAGAATAGTCAAAATACTCTCCTCAAATAGCTGAGAAGGAGCATAGAAAGAAGAAACATAGGCGGAAAGAGAAGAAGAACACGAATTTATAAGCGACATCCTGAAAATTTGAATGGACAGAATAGAAGTAGAGCTATAAAGTTTAGAGGAAAATAAGCAGAAAATAGAATAGAAAAAGACGAATAGGTTAATATGGAAGTCTGTCGGAGAAGATAAAAGATTTGATGGTAGATGAAGAAGAGAGAGAGAGAGGAGACACATGTGTGGTATATATACAGAAAAAGAATATGAATCGAAATCGAGTAGGCAGAAGCACGTAGGAGACAAGGCCATATCCACAATCTATTGAGCGAAATGATGATATCCCCACTACAGGGAGTCAGAGACAAAGAGTCATGTCACTATGCCACCCACTTATTTCATAAAGAAAGATGTTGCGGTTCAGACCCTGAAGGTCCGATAACTAAGTTAACGCAAAATTTCTCCGTTCATTTAAGTATAAAAAATAATCTAATTATGATAATATAATATATTATTTTATGTACCATGATATATCTTCTAAAAGAGAGAGGCCTAAGAGCCCAATAAATACAATAGGTTTAAATGCTCAAAAAAACATTTGAAAATTACAATTGTCAGAAAAGCAGTCTAGTCTCCCGAAAATCTCTTGCTCGGTGTATTGTCCCAATGCGATTTGGCCATAAGGAGTTGGATCGCTCCTCCAACTCTAGTCCCCTCTCCCGCCGGCAATGTTGGATTCATCAAGTAGTCTCCGAGGTGGGCAGGTCGCTTGAATTCTTATACTCTCCCACCAGCTCTCTAGACTCAAGTTATCGAACCTCCGTAGAAAATCTCATTCTTCTCGCAACTCTGATTATCGCAACCTCCGAAGGGGGTTTTGAGCCCTCCCAAGTCTCTAAACTCATGGAAAGGCCTTTAAGGATATCATGTCCATAGTTCTCCAAACTCAGGCTTCGGCCTCCATTTGGGTTCTCATGCCCAAAGGTAAGCTACGACTTCCAAAGATGTCGTTATAGCTCCTAGGCTTTTCGATCCTATACACTTGTGTTTATAGTTACAGGACTATTGTGGTGGTTCAAAATCCTAGCGCATGCTTGTACGACTGTATTATTGATTTGGGCACCTGAAACGAAACATACTCACAGAATAAAGAGAAGGCTCATATGCTGCTTGAGTCTAAGACTCAAACACGAACAACGGAGGGGGGAATTGTTAGGGATAAAATAATCCGCTTGAGTTATGATGTAGTGTAGAGAAATCACAATAGGTATAAATGATTAAATCTACAAGGATCTAGTGTTGTACTACGAATTTTTAAGAATCGAATCAAGCTAAACAACGATATTTGGTTTTGGGTTTTATTAAAAAAAGCAAGAAATTGAAAAACTAAAAAAGCACGAAAATTATGTAAGCAAAGGGTTAAAATTCAATAAGAGTAAATGTTAGGCATTAGGTTCATAGCAGAGATTGCTAAATCATGAACAATATCAAACTTCACAAATTTAAGAGAACCCGTTCTATAACTCAAATCACTTAGGTATAATTTTTCCACTGTCATGGTTTTGATCATTATGTTTTGACAACCTAATAGACTCAACCATCAAAGATTATTACAAGTTGAAACACACATTAGCTAGTTCAAGATTCAGTTGTTAACTAAACTCCTTAATTCACCTTTCGAATGGTTAAGACGCTTAGATTATCAAATAGTAGTTCAGCCAATATAACAAGTTTTTGGAAAGTATATAAACTCAAGGTCTGATGCTGCTTGATGAGAAAAGCATGTATCGTTACAAGTAAGTAAAGATGAAGAATCCTATAGATAATCTCTAATTCATTCGATAAAAGCTTAAAAATTCATAAACTCTTTGATCCTACAACCTAACAAATAAAACTACTCAAAGATCATAACGAATAGCAAGCAAAGAGATAGATAAGTAATCATATTCATAGAAATAAATAGAACGACGAAGGGTTTATAATTTTTCTTTATATCAAAGATACAAATGTTGGATCTTCTCACTTGAATCCAAAAATTCTAAGATACAAAGATACAACATTTCCATTGAAAATGTATGAGTAAACTGCTTACCAGTGGCCAGATCATGGCTTATAGACATGTATCTACGGACTCAGCTTGCGTGAGATGTGCAGACAATGCATAGGATGTCAATCATATGCTCTTCCTCTGCCTTTTTGCTAGGCTTGTATGGGTAGAATTTCCATTACCAACCCCACCTGGTGGAGAATGGACTAGATCATTCTATACGAACTTCCATACAATTTAAAATGCTAAAATAGAAGACATTCAAGCTTCAAGGCACACGAATTTAGCACTATGGATAATGTATAGATTATGGAAAAATCGAAATAGCTTGATCTTACTGAATGGGAAGCTCAAGAACTGATAATGAAAGCAAATGAAGATGCTGAGGAATAGTGTGAAAGAACAGAGTCATAAGAGAGAATGATTACAACACCTACTACCATACAGAGAATCCACATATGAAAACCCCCTTCGACTCGCAAGTTGAAATGCAATGTTGATGGTGATTGGTCTAAAAGAAACACTTAGTCAGGGTTGGGGTGGGTTACTCAGAGATAAAGATGGTAAGGTTAAGTTGGTGGGAGCTAGAGCATCAATAGAAAAAGAGGTGGAAGCCCTTAGATGGACAATGCTCTCAACACTTAGCCTGGGATACCAATACGTCATATTTGAAACGGATACGCAAGTGTTTTTGAAGCTAATCTATAGAGAGGAAGAATGACCTTTTCTCAGCCCAATCATCCAAGGTCTCAACAGCTGCTCCTACCGTTCTCAGAGACAAAAAACAATGTTCCAAGATCGAGAAGAAAATAGAGTGGCGGATAGATTTGCAAATTAGACTTTTTCATTCTTGAATCATGTCCCAAGATTGTATTCTATAATGCCAACTTGGATAACTAATGAGGTGGAAAGAGATGTAATAGTGTAAAACTCTACACGTTAGTTAATGAATATTGATGTTGGGCCAAAAAAAAATCCAAAAACTCTATGAATAATCTATGAAAACGTGGCAGATGTTTATTGCAATGTACAAGGGTGAATTTCGTGGTGGCTTATTTATAACAAGAGACTCAAAAAATTATATATAGTTTATAGGGTCGGACTTCTAAGGTGACATTTGGGGCAAAAGAGAAAATTTGGTCGAAACTGCCGAAATACTGGACGAGATACCGGTCAAGAAATCTGACAGTTGTTTGGCTCTAAACGTTCCTTCCTACGTGCTGACATTGGATGTATCCCTGGTCCACGGACTGGTCCAGGTTTTGGCTCGTTTCTAGACTTACTTCAGTTTCAAGGCAGATTGATGTGTCTTCATTAACTTGGGTGTATCTTCTTAAGCACTGATCCAAATGATAAAATTCCAACTCCATTGAACAACTAACTCAAATATCTTTTTTAATATCAATTTTAATTAAATTTCAAGTTTATTTAAACCTCCGTCAGTAGCTAAACTTCATTTACTTTTGTTCTGTAACTTGGTAAAATGTGATAATTTGTAGTTTCGTTAACACCTCTTTTAATCCTTTTTGTTTTTTTTTTATGAAATTTCCTGTGAAGACTCTAAAAATGCACAAAACATTATTAAAAGGCATAGAAAATGTATTAAGAACCATAGTAAAAATAGGTAAAACAAAGTGAAACGACCCGACCCAAAAATTTAAAATTTTTCTAACTTAAAACCCGGATTATCATTATCACAAATGATAATCCTCAACGGTCCAATCTCAACATGCGAAAAACAACAATAATCAATCAACAACAAATTCCAATTCAATAAATCTCATACTTTATTAAATTACTAATCCAGTTCAAACCATAACAAGTCAACATTCCAACAAGTTCCGGAACTACTAACAACCTAGCAATTCCATAAAACAATAATACAACGAGTCCCTAAATCATCTCTCCTTCCTGGCCATGATTCCACGATCATATTTTCTCTTTACCTGCAACACATGGCAAAAAGAGTTGCGTGAGTATTATCACAAATACTCAGCGACGCGGTCATCCCGTCTATAGGTTATTTAAATACAGACATAAACAAGAGATACAATACCAGGATGAGCATACAATCAAGCACACACGAAACAACCAACACGAACCAGGACAGAAGCCCTATGTCGATCGACACAACCGCTAGGTGTTGATCGACAGACAGTCCCGTGTCGATCGGCACAACCACTATGTGTCGATCGACAGACTTCCCCCGTGTCGATCGGCACACCACCCTAGTGTTGATCGACACGACATCGCAGAACCCAGAAAACGAGCCTATCCTCTCATGGCTCGAATTCCAAAGCGATATGTCGAATCCCTGCACGAATCCAAGAACCAAATACACAGAATCCAATCCAAACAACACAAACAATCGCATTCCATCTAATCCTTATGCCTATACGAACCTACGGTCACGCACTCACCTCGATTTTGGATTGAACGAAGTAGAACGACGAAGAACTCGACGAACAGCCACTAATTCCGTCCTCACAGACCCGAAATCAGCCCAGCAACAATCCTCTTTCCGTTCCAACAACCTTAAGAGCAAATCTCCTCAAGAAAACTCCCAGAAATCACCCAAAAACCCTTGATTTCTGATTCTCCCCTCTATCTCTCTGTTTTCTGCTAAAAACTGGTCCAACGCGTCTGTTGTCCCCTTTTATATCAACCCTAAGATTCCCTAAACCGGCCCACCAAACCGGACAATTAAACCAAACATGTCGCTCCAATTTCAACCTGTGTCGATCGACACACACCAACTGTATCGATCGACATAACGCCCAAAACCCGACTTCTCAAAAGTCAAAACACTAGTGTCGATCGACACAACTCACCCGTGTCAATCGACACACCAACCAAAATTCCACTTTTTGGTTCACGGGCGTTACTATTCTCCCCCACTAACACGGATTCGACCTCGAATCACGTGTCTCCGTCTCCCTAAGGTTAACATTTTCGTCTAAAACCCGACCAGATTCACCCGAGAACATCAACGATGCAACGCCCCTGGTCCAGATTAGGGCTGCCCGATTGATCGCCCAACAATCAAACAAGAACATGCACGACCAACCGTTGACCCCAAATGATATGATCCTGCCCAGCAACCGCGAGGTTCGGGACGACGCAAGTGCAATGGATCTTTCACAAGTGTAACGTCCGTGAACCAAAAAGTGGATTTTTGGTGGTGTCGATCGATACAGGTGTGTGTGTCGATCGACATGTGTGTTTTGGACTTAAGAGAAGTCGGGTTTTGGGCGTTATGTCGATCGACACAGGTGGTATATGTCGATCGACACGTGTTGAAATCAGACCGTCGGGTTTGGTTCCAATTGGCCGGTTTGGTGGGCCGGTTTAGGGAAACCCTAGGGTTCGATATAAAAGGCAGAATCAGAGGTTCTGGCTGTTTTTTCTGGAGAATTAGACTTTTCAGAGAATTTTTGGGGAGAAGTTCTAAAATCAGAGAATTTGAGTGATTGTTGGGAGATTCCTGGAGGAATTGATCGTGAGTGGAGGTAGAACGAGAAAGAGGTTGTTGCTGTGCTGATTTCGGGTCTGTGGGGATGGAATCAGAGGCTGTCCTGGTGTTCTTCGCGTTCTTCATCCTTTTCAATCCCAATCAAGGTAAAGAGAAATTGTGATCGTGGAATCGTGGCGAGGAAGAAGAGATGATTTAGGGTCTCACTTGGATTGTATTTCTATGGAATTGTTAGGTTGTTAGTCATTGGATATTGTTTATTCATATTGGTTGATATTTAATAAAGTATGGGATTTGTTAAATTGGAATATGTCGTTGATGTTTTATTGTTCCGCATTGCTTGGTTGTTGACCCATTGAGGATTATTATCTGTGATGATAATAATTTGGAGGGAAAATTTTTGAAATTTTGGGTTGTTTCAGTTTGGTATCAGAGCCCTAGCGGTTCTAGGGCGGGTGCAATTGATTGATTAGGAAGTTAATTGATTGATTGTTGTGTGGGTATGGAGTCTTAGATCATCTCTTCCGAGCCTTCAATGAGATTCCACGGTAAGTGTTGTATGATTTCTGTTTTTGTTTTAGTACTTAGTAATCTGCTGTGAGTGCAGAAGTATGGCTAGAGGTGCTAGAGGCAGAGGTCGTGGGGGCCGTGGAGGTCGTGCTGGTCGTGGGCGCGGGCGAAGGCTCGAGAGTGAGTCGGTAGCCGCGAGTGTGGCCCAGGAGACCACGCAGGAGCAGGTGGCAGACTCTCAGGCGTTTCAGGAGGGGTCCGTGGGTCCGGCTTCTACGAGTGTCAGTGTGAGGGCTGATGGGGCTAGTGTGGGTCCCGGTGTAGTTGCTGGTGCGGCAGGCCCAGGTGGGGGTGCTCCCACAGGTGTGGCTCAGGACCGAGATGATCGTCTGGCGAGTTTGCTACAGTTGATTCTGGAGCGGTTACCAGGTGGGGTACCGGCTCCGGGTCAGGCTCCCGGAGTTCAGCCAGGTGGGGCTGGTGTGTAGCCAGTAGTGGCGGGTGTTCAGCCGGGTGTGGCTGGGGTGCAGCCGGTTGTGGCGGTTGCAGAGGAGCTTCCATCGTATCTGAGGATGATGGAGCAGATGCAGCGGATTGGCACCGGGTTTTTCTCTGGTGGTGCCAAGCCTGAGGAGGCCGATGAGTGGCGGCGGAGATTAGAGCGTAACTTTCGCTCGATCAGGTGTCCGGAGGGATACAGAGTAGACCTAGCAGTGCACTATTTGGATGGTGATACGCATCTCTGGTGGAGAGGCGTTGAGACTAGGCGGGTGCAGGCCGAGATGGTCTGGGAGGATTTCTTGGCTGAGTTTAATGCCAAGTATTTCCCGCAGGAGGCGGTGGACAAGATGGAGTCGAGGTTTCTGAACCTGACTCAGGGGGATCGGACCGTGAGGGAGTTCGATTTGGAGTTCAGTAGACTCCTGGTGCATGCTGGTAGAGGCATGGAGGGCGAGCAGGCCCAGGTAAGGAGGTTCCTCGGGGGACTTCGAGTTGAGTTGAGGACTCGCTGCAGGGCGAGTATGTTTGCCTCGAGGGCGGAGCTGGTTGAGACGGCGGCTGCGATTGAGGAGGACCTCAGGGAGCAGGTTGTGGTGGTTACTCCACTGGTGCAACAGCAGCAGCCGAGGAGATCTCAGCGGCAGAGTGGTTCGAGCAGGGGCGGCAAGCAGGCTCGGGGACAAAAGAGGAAGTGGGAGAGTACTTCCGGGGCCAGTCAGGGTGGACAGGGTGGTTCAGGATGCTACGGGAGTGGTAGCATGGGCCACAAGGTGGCAGACTGTCCGACGAGGAGAGAGACTCGGGCAGCACAGGTGTGCTTTCACTGCAGGGAGCCCGGGCACATTAAACCCAAGTGTCCGAAGTTGCAGCAGATGGTTGTGGCGGCAGTGCAGTCGTTGGCAGTGCAGCCTTTGGCTTAAATTGCAGCGACACCGCAGGTTTTCACGGCGGCTGAGGCGGGCGGTTCTAGCGCCAGACCGATCACAGGTACTAATTCAGACTTGTCTTTTAAATTCTTGTGGTAATTTATTTTAGTCTGTTTGGATTATGTGTCTGCGTTAGAGTGTCAGGTCTTAAAGCACATGGGATTGTGCAGGGAACTTAGTTGTGGGCGGATGTGAGTCCCACGTGTTGTTCGATTCGGGAGCTACGAATAGCTTCATCACTCCGGAGTGTGCGGAGGGCAGCGGGATCCGGAGCGAATCAGGTTGCTGGTGGGAGGACGTTAGCTACTTTCGGGCGGGCTCGAGGTGTAGACGTTCTGGTGGCAGGAGAGTTGATGCCAGCAGACCTGGTTATTAGTCCGGTGGAGCTGTACGATGTCATCCTGGGGATGGATTGGTTGGATCGGCACAGGGTCCATCTGGATTGTCATCGAGGACGTGTAGTGTTTGAGCGAGAGGCTGGGAGGTTGGTGTTTCAGGGGGTGAGACCGACTTCCGGAAGTCTTATGATTTCAGCGATACAGGCCGAGCAGTTGGTTGAGAAAGGCTGTGAGGCATATCTGGCGACGATAGTGATGCCGGAGACTGTTGGAGAGCTTGCAGTTGGGGATATCCAGGTCGTTCGGGATTTTCAGGATGTGTTCCAATCGTTGTTGGGTTTGCCACCGTCGCGGTCGGATCCATTTACGATTGAGTTGGAACCCGGAACAGCTCCGATATCCAAGGCACCTTACCGTATGGCTCCAGCAGAGATGGCAGAGCTGAAGAAGCAGCTGGATCATCTGTTGGGGAAGGGTTTCATCCGGCCTAGTATTTTACCGTGGGGAGCACCGGTGTTATTTGTGAAGAAGAAGGATGGGAGTTTCCGGTTGTGTATCGACTACCGGGGGCTTAACCGAGTCACTGTGAAGAACAGGTATCCTCTGCCGCGCATTGATGAGTTGTTGGATCAGTTGGGAGGGGCTACCTGGTTCTCCAAGATAGACTTGGCGTCGGGGTACCATCAGATTCCGATCGATGAGGCGGACATCAGGAAGACGGCCTTTCGGACGAGGTACGGGCATTATGAGTTTGTGGTGATGCCGTTTGGGTTGACGAATGCCCCAACAGCGTTCATGCGGTTGATGAACGGGGTGTTCCAGGAGTATCTGGACGTGTTCGTGATCATCTTCATAGATGATATCCTGGTATACTCGAGGAGCCCGAAAGAGCACGAGGTGCATTTGAGGTTGGTATTGGAGAAGCTGCGGGAGCAGAAGCTGTACGCGAAGCTGAGTAAGTACAGTTTCTGGCAGCGAGAGATGAGCTTTCTTGGCCACGTTGTGTCTGCAGAGGGGGTGTCTGTGGATCCGGCTAAGATAGAGGCTATCAGAGGTTGGCCTAGACCTAGGAACGCCACCGAGATCAGGAGTTTTCTTGGATTGGCAGGTTATTACCGGAGGTTCGTCAAGGGATTCGCGAGTATGGCGCAGTCGATGATGAAGCTAACAGGGAAGGATGTCCCTTTTGTTTGGTCTTCAGCTTGTGAAGAGAGTTTCGGGAAGCTAAAGGAGATGCTGACCAGTACACCTATTTTGGCGTTACCCGAGCCGGGTGAGCCTTATGTGGTGTATACAGACGCTTCGGGAGTTGGTCTGGGTTGTGTGCTGATGCAGCAGGGGAAGGTTATTGCGTATGCTTCGAGGCAGTTAAGGAAGCACGAGTGCAATTACCCTACCCATGACTTGGAGTTGGCTGCAGTTATCTTTGCACTTAAGATCTGGAGGTCTTATCTGTATGGCGGGAAGGTGCAAATTTTCACAGACCATAAGAGTCTAAAGTATTTCTTCACTCAGCCGGAGCTGAACCAGAGACAGAGGCGCTGGATGGAGTTAGTTGCAGACTATGACCTGGAGATTGGGTACCATCCGAGTAAGGCTAATCTGGTTGCAGATGCGTTGAGTCGGAAGAGGACAGCTTCAGATCAGGAGCGGGATATGGAGGCTCTGGTGAGCAAGATCAGCACGTTGAGGCTGTGTGTGATCTCACAGGAGCCGTTGGGATTAGAGGCAGCTAACCAGGCAGATCTGTTGAGCAGGATTCGGGTTGCACAGGAGAAGGATCAGGGTATGATTGAGGCTTCTAAGGCGGTCGGTTCAGAGTATGTGGTCTCAACGAGTAGGATGATACTGGTGAACGGGCGGGTTTGTGTACCCAAAGATGAGGATCTGCAGCGGGAGATCCTGAGGGAGGCTCATTCGAGCATGTTATCGATTCATCCGAGAGCGACTAAGATGTATCGTGACTTGAAGCGGTATTATCACTGGGTCGGGATGAAGAGGGATATAGCTAGCTGGGTTGCAGCGTGCAACGTTTGTCAGCTGGTGAAGGCTGAGCATCAGGTCTCGAGCGGGTTATTGCAGAGTTTACCTATTCCGGAGTGGAAGTGGGATATGATTACGATGGATTTCGTGACGGGATTGCCTGTGTCGCGGACCTATGATGCGATATGGGTTATTGTGGATCGTCTGACCAAGTCAGCACATTTTCTAGCCATCAAGAAGACCGACGGAGCAGTGGTGTTGGCTAGGAAGTATGTGCGTGAGATAGTGAGGCTGCACGGGGTGCCAGCAAGTATTGTGTCAGACAGGGATCTGAGGTTCACTTCAGAGTTCTGGAGGGCATTCCAGGCAGAGATGGGCACTAAGGTGCATATGAGTACCGCGTATCATCCTCAGACGGATGGGCAGTCTGAGAGGACGATTCAGACATTGGAGGATTTGCTGAGGATGTGTGTACTGGATTATGGTGGTCATTGGGTGGATCATCTGAACCTGGTAGAGTTTGCGTACAACAACAGCTATCAGGCGAGTATTGGGATGGCTCCATATGAGGCTCTGTATGGGAGGCCGTGTAGGACACCATTATGCTGGACTCAAGTGGGGGAGAGGAGCATGTTTGGTGCAGACTTTGTTCAGGAGACGACGGAGAAGATCCGTGTCTTGAGGCTGAACATGAGAGAGGCTCAGGATCGGCAGAAGAGTTACGCCGATAGGAGACGGAAAGAGCTGGAGTTTGAGCTCGGAGATATGGTGTATCTCAAGGCAGCTATGTTGAGGGGTCCTAACAGATCCATTTCAGAGAATAAGCTGAGTCTGAGGTTTATGGGTCCGTTCAGAGTGGTGGAACGGGTCGGACCGGTAGCGTATAAATTGGAGTAACCTCAGACTATGAAGGCTTTTCACAAGGTCTTCCATGTTTCGATGCTACGGAAGTGTCTGCATGAGTCCGAGGAGGTGTTGGCGAGGATTCCGGAGGATCTTCAGCCCAACATGACATTGGCGGCGAGGCCTGTGAGGATTCTCGAGAAGAGGATCAAGGTGCTGCGCCGGAAGAGTATACCGTTGGTGAGAGTCGTGTGGGACTGTGACGGTATTGAGGAGGAGACTTGGGAACCAGAGGCGTTGATGAAGACGAAGTTCTCGAAGTGGTTCGAGAAGCAAGCGGTGGCTTGAGTTCTCTTCTGGTTTTCAGAGTCTGTATTAGCATGTTGCTATGTTTGTGATATTTGTATTTCGTGATGGATGTAACGAGTATACAATTTGAGATTTAATAAGATGAGTTTGCCTTATTAAATGTGTTATAAGATGTGAATTCTTAAGGTATGACTGGTGATGTCATGGGTTCGTGATGACTAGTAGGTTGAGTGAGTGAAGGATAGGCTGTCTTTTTCCTCGGATACCCACCGTGAGAAAACATGATCTCTAGAATCGCTTCTAAGAGAAAGGGTTGTCGGATTCCACCAACGGTAGTGAACACAAGTAGAAAGAGAGAGTTTGATTTTACTTAATACTTGGTTGATCTTATTATGAGAAGGACGTGCACAATATATAGACCAAGAGAAGTGTACATGCACACTCTCTTGGAAATAACACAACAATAAATTCGGTTTGACTAATAAATGCAAATGCATGCAAATGGCTTTGGAAAAAGGAACTTTGACTTGAAAGTTCTTATCAAAAACGTGATGATGATGGGCTTGATCGGCTTGATGGATTTGAAATGGGCTTGGCGAAAATGGGCTTGAAAAAGGGTGAAAAAGGCCCACGTAAAAACCAAGGAAAATTACTAAGTGAAAGGGGTAAGTAACCTAGCTTGCCTCGTTAAAAACCATGTTCGGAAAACCCATTCATGTTCGGAAAACCCATTGGGACAAAACCGAACATGGGAAAAAGAGTACAAACTAGGCACTTGTCACTTAAACATTTCTTTGATCTTTTTCCTCCGCGTGCATGAACGTCACGATCCGGCTTGTCTTGGCTTTTCCTCCATCTTGTGCTTTCTCGAGCATCCTTTGAATCACTTTTATGAGTTCCTTTGCTTTGGTCCTCGTGATTGGTCCTTGTGAAAGATCCATTGCACTTGCGTCGTCCCGAACCTCGCGGTTGCTGGCCAGGATCATATCACCGAATTGGACCAAATGATCGCACAATAATCAAACAAGAAAATGTACGATCAACGGTGCTATATATGTTACCAGAGTTGTCCGAACGAAGTTCTAAATGTAAGCAAAAATCCTAGACTCGATATCCACCACACACTCCTGGCCCTCAGCCAGCACCAATCGTGATCACACCTGATCCCCGAGCTCTACCAG
Source organism: Arabis hirsuta (assembly GCA_964056655.1). Classification (NCBI taxonomy): domain Eukaryota; kingdom Viridiplantae; phylum Streptophyta; class Magnoliopsida; order Brassicales; family Brassicaceae; genus Arabis; species Arabis hirsuta. The sequence continues at coordinate 27,049,019 of OZ053298.1, read as the reverse complement.
ACTCACACTAGCCGCATTGCACCGTCTTACCACGGCTGCAATCCTGACCCCAACCCGGTCAGCACCACCTGAGATCCACTCCCGATCCCCGAAGTTCATCCAGTCTCATGCTTATCATACCCCTCCACCTTCAGGATCGCTGTCCATCCAGTTCTCGGTATGCTCCAACCCCTCCCACTCTCAGGACACACAGTCCGTCAAGCTCAGCTGCAAAGGAATCACACATCCCCTGGAGAGGCTTCGGCCCCTCAAAGTATATGCAAGGGAACCACTTTCCCCCGGAGAGAACCTCACTGTCCCCTCAAGTATACCCAGGAGACCCACTATCACCTGGGGCAATCACACTGTAACATGCATCTTAGGCACCTGTCGACTGAAATCACCTCTCGTAGTCATCCGAAACAACCCAATCGCCAGGGCGTTTCACAGATTCCCTGGAAAAGACAATCCTAACTCACATAAGACTTCTATTCCAGACTCCCCCTAGGAAACAGGCAGACTCTAACTCACATAAAACCCCTATTTCCCAGCGCCATCCAGGAATCACAAGTCCTAACCCGCATAGAACCTCATCCCCAAAAAATCCTCCTAAAATATAGATAGCCCTAACTCACATAGAACTTCCATTTCTAGTCTCCCTAGCCGATAGACAAGCTCTAACTCACATAGAACTTCTACCGCTAGACCTCCACATGACCTACCAGTCATCGCAAACCACGACATCACCAGTCATCTCATAAGAACACAAGTCTTAAACACATATTTAATAAGGCAAACACATCTTATTAAATCTCAAACGTATACTCGATACAACAACAAATGAAATACATAACAACAATATAGCAACATGCTAATACAGACTCTCAAAACCAGAAAAGAAACTCAAGCCACCGCTTGATTCTCGAACCACTTCGAGAACTTCTTCTTCATCGACGCTTCTGGTTCCCAAGTCTGCTTCTCAATACCGTCACAGTCCCACACGACTCTCACCAACGGTATACTTTTCCGACGCATCACCTTGACTCTCCTCTCGAGAATCCTCACAGGCCTCGCCGCTAATGTCATGTTAGGCTGAAGATCCTCTGGAATCCTAGCCAACACCTCCTCAGACTCATGTAGACACTTCCGCAGCATCGACACATAGAAGACTTTGTGAAAAGCCTTCATACTCTGAGGTAACTCCAACTGATAAGCCACCGGTCCGACCCGCTCCACCACCTTGAACGGACCCATAAACCTCGGACTCAACTTATTCTCTGAAATGGATCTGTTAGGACCCCTCAACATAGCTGCCTAGAGATACACCATATCTCCGAACTCAAACTCCAGCTCTTTCCGTCTCCTATCGGCGTAACTCTTCTGCTGATCCTGAGCCTCTCTCATGTTCAGCCTCAAGACACGGATCTTCTCCGTCGTCTCCTGAACAAAGTCTACACCAAACATGTTCCTCTCCCCCACTTGAGTCCAGCATAATGGTGTCCTACACGGCCTCCCATACAGAGCCTCATATGGAGCCATCCCAATACTCGCCTGATAGCTGTTGTTGTACGCAAAATCTACCAGGTTCAGATGATCCACCCAATGACCACCATAATCCAGTACACACATCCTCAGCAAATCCTCCAATGTCTGAATCGTCCTCTCAGACTGCCCATCCGTCTGAGGATGATACGCGGTACTCATATGCACCTTAGTGCCCATCTCAGCCTGAAACGCCCTCTAGAAATCTGAAGTAAACCTCGGATCCCTGTCTGACACAATACTCGTTGGGACCCCGTGCAGCCTCACAATCTCCCGCACATACTTTTTAACCAAAACTGCCGCTCCATCGGTCTTCTTGATGGCAAGAAAATGTGCTGACTTGGTCACACGATCCACAATCGCCTAAATCGCATCATACGTCCATGACACTAGCAACCCCATCACAAAATCCATGGTAATCATATCCCACATCCACTCTAGGATAGGCAAACTCTGCAATGTACCACTCGGAACCTGATGCTCAGCCTTCACCAACTGACACACGTTGCACGCTGCAACCAAGATAGCTACATCCTTTTTCATCCCGACCCAGTGATAATACCGCTTCAGGTCATGATACATCTTGGTCGCTCCCAGATGAATCGATAACATGCTCGAATGAGCCTCCCACAGGATCTCCTGCCTCAGATCCTCATCCTTGGGTACACAAACCCGCCCGTTGACCAGTATCATCCCACTCGCTGAGACCACATACTCTGAACCGGCCGCCTTAGAAGCATCAATCAAACCCTGATCCTTCTCCTGAGCAACCCGAATCCTGCTCAACAAATCTGCTTGGTTAGCTGCCTCTAACCCCAACGGCTCCTGTGAGATCACACACAACCTCAAGGTACTGATCTCGCTCACCAGAGCCTCCATGTCCCGCTCCTGATCTGAAGCAACCCTCTTTCGACTCAAGGCATCTGCAACCAGATTAGCCTTACCCGGATGATACCCAATCTCCAGGTCATAGTCGGTACCCAATCTCCAGGTCATAGTCCGCAACTAACTCCATCCAGCGCCTCTGTCTCTGGTTCAGCTCTGGCTGAGTGAAGAAATACTTCAGACTCTTGTGGCATGTGAGTACCTGCACCTTCCCGCCATACAAATAAGACCTCCAAATCTTAAGGGTAAATATCACTGCAGCCAACTCCAAATCGTGGATAGGGTAGTTGCACTCGTGCTTCCTTAACTGCCTCGAAGCATATGCAATAACCTTTCCCTGCTGCATCAGCACACAACCCAGACCAACTCCTAAAGCATCAGTATATACCACGTAAGGCTCACTCGGCTCGGGTAACGCCAAAACCGGTGTACTAGTCAGCATCTCTTTTAGCTTCCCGAAACTCTCCTCGCAAGCTGAAGACCATACAAAAATGACATCCTTCCCTGTCAACTTCATCATCGACTGCGCCATACTCGCAAACCGCTTGACGAACCTCCAGTAATAACCTGCCACCCCAAGAAAACTCCTGATCTCAGTGGCACTCCTCGGTGTAGGCCAGCCTCTATCTTAGCCGGATCCACAGAAACTCCCTCTGCAGACACAACGTGGTCAAGAAAGCTCATCTCTCGCTGCCAGAAACTGCACTTACTCAACTTCGCGTACAGTTTCTGCTCCCGCAGCTTCTTCAGAACTAACCGCAAATGCACCTCGTGCTCCTCCGGACTCCTCGAATACACTAAAATTTCATCTATGAAGATGATCAAGAACACATCCAGATACTCCTGAAACACTCCGTTTATCAACCGCATGAATGCTACTGGCGCATTCGTCAACCCGAACGGCATCACCACAAACTCATAATGTCCATACCTCGTCCGAAAGGCCGTCTTCCTAACGTCCGCCTCATCAATCGGAATCTGATAGTATCCCGAAGCCAAGTCAATCTTGGAGAACCAAGTAGCCCCTCGCAACTGATCCAACAACTCATCAATGCGCGGCAGAGGATACTTGTTCTTTACAGTGACTCGGTTAAGTCACCGGTAATCGATGCACAACCGGAAACTCCCATCCTTCTTCTTCACGAAAAAACACCGGCGCTCCCCACGGTGAAACACTAGGCCAGATGAAACCCTTCTCCAACAGATCATCCAGCTGCTTCTTCAGCTCTGCCATCTCTGCAGGAGCCATACGGTAAGGCGCCTTAGATATAGGAGGCGTCCCAAGCTCCAACTCATTCGTAAATGGATCGGACAGTGATGGTGGCAATCCCAACAACGATTGAAACACATCCTAGAAATCCTGAATAACCCGAATATCCCCAACTGCAACCTTTCCAACAGTCTCCGGCATCACTATCGTTGCCAGATACGCCTCACAGTTCTCAATCAACAGCTTGGCCTGTATCGCTGAAATCACGAGACTCCAGGAAATCGGTCTCACACCCTGAAACACCAACCTCCCTACCTCTCGCTCAAACACCACACATCCTCGATAACAATCCAGATGGACTATGTACCGATCCAACCAATCCATACCCAGGATGACATCGTACAACTCCATTCGACTAATAACCAGATCTGCTGGCATCGACTCTCCCGCCACTAGAACATCCACACCACGAGCCTGCCCGAAAGAAGCCAACGTCCTGCCACCAGTAACCTTAACTACTCCCGGCTGCTCTCCGGAATCGCTCCGGATCCCGCTGCCATTCGGACACTCCGGAGTAATGAAGCTATTCATAACTCCCGAATCAAACAACACGTGAGACTCACATCCGCTCATAACTAAGGTCTCTGCATAAATCCCATGTGCTTTAAAACCCGACACTCTAACGCAGACTCACAATTCCAAACACACTAAATTCAATCACCACAAGAATTAAAATGAACCAGTCCGAAAGTATACCTATGATCGGTCTGGTGCTAGAGCCGCCCACCTCTGCCGACGTGAAAACCCGTGGCACCGCTGCAATCTGAGCCAAGGGCTGGACCGCCAACGACTGCACCACCGCTACCGCTATCTACTGCAGCTTTAGACACTTGGGCTTGATATGCCCCGGCTCTCTGCAGTGGTAACACACTTCAGTACTCCGTGCTGCACTCTTCTGCGGACAACTGGCCACCTTGTGACCCATGCTACCACACCCGTAGCATCTTGAACAATCCTGTCCACCCTGACTGGCCCCAGAAGTGCTCTCCCACTTTCTTTTCTGACCCTGCCCAGGCTTGCCGCCCCTGCTCGAACCCGTCTACTGCTGAGATCTCCTCTGCTGCTGCTGCTGCACCGGTGGACTAACCACCACAGCCTGCTCTCTGAGGTCCCCCTCAATCACCGCAGCAGTCTCCACCAGCTCCGCCCTCGTGGTGAACTTACTCGCCCTGCAGCGAGTCCTTAACTCAGCTTGAAGTCCCCCGAGGAACCTCCTCACCTGGGCCTGCTCGCCCTCCATGCCCCTACCAGCATGTACTAGGAGTCGACTGAACTCCAAATCGAACTCCCTCACAGTCTGATCTCCCTGAGTCAGTTTCAAAAACCTCAACTCCATCCGGTCCACCGCCTCCTGCGGGAAATACTTGGCATTAAACTCAGCCAAAAAATCCTCCTAAGCCATCTCGGCCTGCACCCTTCTGGCCTCGACGCCTCTCCACCAGAGATGCGCGTCACCATCCAGATAATGAACCGCTAGGTCCACCTGGTATCCCTCTGGACACCTGATAGAGCGAAAGTTACGTTCCAATCTCCGCCGCCACTCATCGGCCTCTTCAGGCTTGGCACCACCCGAGAAAAACCCGGTGCCAATCCTCTGCATTTGCTCCATCATCCTCAAGTAGGATGGAAGCTCCTCTGCAACTGCCACACCCGGCTGCACACCAGCCACTCCCGGCTGAACCCCAGCCACTTTCGGCTGACCACCAGCCACTACTGTCTGCACTCCTGGAGCCTGACCCTCAGCCGATACCTCTCCTGGTAACCGCTCTAGAATCAACTGCAGCAAACCCGCCAAGCGATCATCTCGGTCCTGGGCTCTACCTACGGGAGCACCCCCACCTGGGCCCCCCGCACCACCAACTACCTTGGGACCCATACTAGCCCCACCAGTCCTCACACTGGCACTCGTAGCAGTCTCACCCACAAACCCCTCCTCAAATGCCTGCGAGTCTGCCACCTGCTCCTGCGTGGTCTCGTGGGCCACACTCGCGGCATCAGACTCACTCTGCAGCCCTCGCCCGCGCCCACCACGACCACCTCGGCCTCCACGGCCCCCACGACCTATGCCTCTAGCACCTCTAGCCATCACTATGCACTCACCAGCAAACTACTAAGTACTAGAAAAACAGAAAGTCAAATAACACATACCGTGGAATCTCATTGAAGGCTCAGAAGAGATGATCTAGGACTCCATACCCACACAGCAATCAATCAACTATTCACACAATCAGTCAATCAATCACCCGCCCTAGAACCATAAGGACTCTGATACCAAAATGAAACGACCCGACCCAAAAATTAAAAAAATTCTAACTTAAAACCCGGATTATCATTAACACAAATGATAATCCTCAACGGTCTAATCTCAACATGCGGAAAACAACAATAATCAATCAACAACAACTTCCAATTCAATAAATCTCATACTTTATTAAATTACTAATCCAGTTCAAACCATAACAAGTCAACATTCCAACAAGTTCTGGAACTACTAACAACCTAGCAATTCCATAAAACAATAACACAACGAGTCCCTAAATCATCTCTCCTTCCTGGCCATGATTCCACGATCACATTTTCTCTTTACCTACAACACATGGCAAAAAGAGTTGCGTGAGTATTATCACAAATACTCAACGACGCGGTCATCCCATCTATAGGTTATTTAAATACAGACATAAACAAGAGATACAATACCAGGATGAGCATACTATCAAACACACACGAAACAACCAACACGAACCAGGACAAAAGCCCTGTGTCGATCGACACAACCGCTAGGTGTCGATCGACAGACAGTCCCGTGTCGATCGGCACAACCACTAGGTGTCGATTGACAGACTTCCCCCGTGTCGATCGACACACCACCCTGGTGTTGATCGACACGACATCGCAGAACCCAGAAAACGAGCCTATCCTCTCATGGCTCGAATTCCATAGCGATATGTCAAATCCCTGCACGAATCCAAGCACCAAATACACAGAATCCAATCCAAACAATACAAACAATCGCATTCCATCTAATCCTTATGCCTATACGAACCTACGGTCACGCACTCACCACGATTTTGGATTGAACGAAGTAGAACGATGAAGAACTCAACGAACAGCCACTAATTCCGTCCTCACAGACCCAAAATCAGCCCAGCAACAATCCTCTTTCCGTTCCAACAACCTTAAGAGCAAATATCCTCAAGAAAACTCCCAGAAATCACCCAAAACCCCCTTGATTTCTGATTCTCCCCTCTATCTCTCTGTTTTCTGCTGAAAACCGGCCTAACGCGTATGTTCTCCCCTTTTATATCAACCCTAAGGTTTCCTAAACCGGCCCACCAAACCGGACAATTAAACCGAACCTGTCGGTCCAATTTCAACCCGTGTCGATCGACACACACCAGCTGTGTCGATCGACATAACGCCCAAAACCCGACTTATCACAAGTCAAAACACTCGTATCGATCGACACAACTCACCCGTGTCGATCGACACACCAACCAAATTTTCACTTTTTGGTTCACGGGCGTTACACAAAGGATATATCAAGTTAAGCAAATTTCTTAATGTCATGTATCCAAGGCCCGGGGCGGTCCCTTAGCTTTATTAGAGAAACTTATCGTTGGACTAAGTCTTAGAGGTATTTGGGCTTGAATTGTCAATAACACAAAAAAATTGATGGGTGAGACCACCATAGACTGATCTTTGCCTAGGGTATCATATCTTGTTACCCTGAATCATTTGGGCCTTGAAACTCTGTGGATAACGAACAGTTACCCCTTACCGACACCCGCATACAACACACGGAGCCTGGGTTCTATATCCATGAACTCGGGCTAGGTATAAACTACCTTTCTTAGGTGTTAACTTCAAGTTATTTCAAATAATTTAATAGTAAACACTTCCACTTTATGCATGTCGGGATAAAAAATAAGTGATCCATATTCGAAGAACAATTAAAGTTTAAATGAACTGGTTTCAAGGGAGCAATCCGCCTTTAGGGTCATCGCATCAGTCGTTGGCAATGGTACGGGATGGTCAGGTTCAATGATATAGAACCGTATTGTCAGTCAAGTGGTGCAAGGAGACAAAGACGTTAGGTAAAAAGTACTCAAGGGCACCATACTGGAAGTCAAGACCTTACCCAATCAAAGACGCGAATATAATATTTTGGCTACAAATCCTTACACGGAGCCCATCTCTCTCGAGACGAATGCCTATTCCCTTGAGTTTTAGGTCTCATTTCAGTTGTTTAGGATCATTCTCTTCTGTTTTGTTCATGGATTTCTCTTCTTTTCAGGTTGTTTTTTTATTGGATTTTCTCCATACACTTTGTTTCCCTTTTCTACCTCAATTTATATTAAACATAAAAGAACCAAGAAAACACCATAAGATCACATAAAAAATACTTGTTCAAAAAACCAGAACACACAAACTACACCAAAGGTAGGGACGAAATAACCTTCTTATGGCGATTAAGATATATCTCACTAATCAAAGAACGAAACTTTACACTTTCCGAAGGCAATATCACAAACACTTCCAAAGACGGCGGAGAATAATCCATAAGGTTACAACACCTCGATAAAAGCTTATAACAAGAGAGAAGATCCAAAAAGAGCTGCAATGTAGAGAGAAGGAGCGAGTCACAATTTACATTGACTGAAACTGCCTTTGATGACGTACAATCAGCACCAGAAAAGTGAGACTAAGATACAACCATCAAGCCGGAGAGAAGGAGGACCTTGAGGAAGAGGAACCACGGCAATCCTTAAACCACTCCAACTAAAAGCCCTTGGAACCAATCTCAGAACTTGAGTGAGCTTGAAAGCCAGAGAGCAACACCACCAATCTATGGAAACAAATCGGCCACGAACCTTGACTACTAGCCGCAATCCTCAAACAGCTACATAGGCAGAGCCAGAACCCAAATCCGAACCCATGTCAGAGGAGAAAGCACTGACACCAAACCCCAAAGCGAACCATGTCTAAAGCTCAATCACCGGAATAAATCCCAGAAGCATGAGATTCGAACATCGATAAAGAAAAGAAAGAATCACAACAAGGGAAGAGGGTCCCTAAACCGGCGGTGGTGATAGCCATTGCATGCCGGCAAAGCTGATCGATAAACAAGATTGAGCGGCGCTAGGGTTTGAGGTTAGGAGAAAATTGTTTTTAAAGGCTGATGAGGCGTATATGAATCTATTCTAGTTGGAGTTTAATTGGAAGATTTTTTTTTAAAGTAGTATATTAAAAATTGTTTCTAAATATTGTTGAAAGATAATAAGGAGAAGATTCGGAATTTTTCTAATTTTTTTAAAGAAAGGAAATTAAGCAAAAAAATCAAGAGACAAAACAAAAAGTTAATCTAAAGATGTATAAATGTTTCAGCTTATAGGATTAGAAAGGACATAACGTGGGAGAGAAAGGCAAACCGTCATGTTGATGCCACGTGTACATCATAAATGTGCCAAATCAGCAACTACAGGTCAACTCTGGTACAAACTAGGGGTGGGCAAAAAAATCCGTTAGATTCGATTCGCTATCCGTTCCGATCCAAACAAAAAAATTTGGATATTCGTAAAATTTCAAAGCAAATCAAATACTAAATTTAAGCATCCATAAAAAAACAAAGTAAATCGCAAATATCATTTTAGAAAAACCGAATATCCGATCCGATCCGTTACATATATTATAATATAAAGTTCATATCTAATCTATATGATTAATTATTATTATTTATTATTATAGATGTACAAATGGAAATAATTGTATTGAATTTATTTATTTTTTGCTAAGTATTTAATATTTATTATGATTAAATAATTAAATAATTAAATAATAATTAAAACTATAACGGATCGGATCGCGGATATTTAAAAAAAAATCGGATATTTGATATATAACGGATCGGATCGGATATTCGCGGATATTTTTAAAAAAGTTGGATATCCGAAAATTTACCAATCAGATTGGAAAAACAACTATTCGTTATTCACGAAGAAGATCACGGATACCGGATATTTTTCGGATATCCGCTCCGTGCCTACCCCTAGTACAAACAGACCCACTCGAGTCGACTCTAATAAAAGCGTTGCAGTTTAGTTGTCTTTAGCTGTCACGAGCGTAAGTTAACGAGTCGTCATGTGTGTGTATATAATACGCGTCTGGCATAATATATCCCCACTATGTCCTTATCGTTTGGGCCCAAACCATTTGAGTTTTGGCCCACTTTTCTATTAATAATCGATGAATTCTTTTTTTCGATCGATTTTTAATATTAAGAGGTTTTTCATTTATTTTCTTCGATCTCCAAAGAGCCATTATCGTCTTATATTATGTTGATATAATGTAATACATACATTATTGATTGGTAACAATTTTAATAAATTTAAAGTCATTTTATAATTTGTAAAGATTTAGAATATACTAATCACAAAAACGATATCAAATATTTTACCAAAAATGTTACCCTCAGTTTTCTTTGTACTATTTTTTCTTAGAGCTATCTTTTACAGTTTTGTACTATGTTGTAACAACTTACAGGTCCATTTTACCGTTTCAGCTTACAATATCAGTCAGATCCAAATTAGCTTACAGTTTTCAAATTTTGATACGTTTTAATCTATGTGTTTAGATTGTAACACGTGTTTACAAAAGAAAATTTTTTTTCTTTTTTTTAAAAAAGCTTTCTATTAAAAAAATGTGCTCATAGAATGTTTGAGAAAATATGACATCATAACAGAGGAAAGACAAAATGAAAAAATACAAAAAAAGTTATATACTTAAAAAATAACTTTTCCCGTCGTAATATACGTTCTTCTTGTTATAAATCATAGTGGATTGTCATAACCGGTTCTGGTCTAGTATAGCCCGGTCCGGACCATCTATACTTAGTCATAGGGCAATTTCCTTTTCTCTTTAGGAAAAGGAAAGTAATTTCCTTTTCTCTTAGGAAAAGGAAACTTTCTTTCATCACATGTATTGATCCTTATATAAAGGATACTTGATTAATGAAAGAAGATACGAATTTCCCCATTCTCTTTCTCTCTATTTTATAACACGTTATCAGCACGATTGTTTCTAAATCCCTAAGCTAAAAACCCTAAAATCCGATTCTCATTAAAAACCCTAATTTCCGATTTTCTCACCCACCATCAACAAATCCGAACAAAGCTCAGCTCGATCTCAAAAAGAAAAGTTCATACAGGCTAGTAAGGTTACGGCGAACTAGAAGCATCCTTCACAATCCATTCAAACAAAATCGGAGGTTAAGGTAAGTAATCTAAAACCTAAAGAACCCTAAATCCTAAATCCTAAATCCTAAATCCTAAATCTGAACCCTAAATCCTAAATCTGAATCATGCTCGCTCTTATTATTATTTGATTGATTGATTGTCTTCATCCTGATCCATAATTGTTCACGTTAAAACCCTAAAGGACCATAAAACCCTAAACCGTAGAAACCCTAAAATCAGAATCATGCTTGTTCTTATTTTTGATCGTTTGATTGCTTTCATCATAATTCATAATTATTCACGTTATGAAAACCTAATTTACATGAAACCCTAATTTTAGCAAAACCCTAAAATCGCTTGAAACCCTAATTCGCATATTTAACCTAAAATCGAATTTAGTTGTGTAACCTAATTGAATTGAATCCGTGTGCTAGTTTGATTGATTTAATTGCCATGATTGATTATTAAACCTGATTAATTATCTTAATACTGAAACTACATCGTCATCTTTCACCTGCATACGCCTTAGCAATTGACCGAACATATTCTATTTAATATCCTGCCATATTAAAACCTGAGCAACATGAACGGTTTAGAATTTGCATGATAGGTTTGCATCATGAACATATAGATATATTATGTTAGATTAATCTTGTTAGAAAATAAGACTTGTTTGATAAGCATCATACATCCGCGGCTTGTTTTGCATTATAAACATGGACTTTAATTTTCATGATATTTAGAAAATAAGATGTATGTTTCAGATATCGAAAATAAGCAACTTGGATTATGTTGCCCTCAATCTCTCTAGAGACAATTACCTACAGTGGGCGTTGGACACAAAGATAAATTTAAAGTCAAAAGGACTTGGCGAATGTATCACTGCGGGTAATGATGAAAACGAAAAGAATAGATACAGAACAATATCGATCATTCGCCATCATCTTGCTGAGGGTCTCAAAGACCAATACCTAACTATTGAAGATCCTCTGGACCTTTGGAATGAGTTGAAAATAAGATATGACCACCATAGAACGGTGTTGTTACCAAAGGCCAATTATGATTGGAGGAATCTCAGGTTCCAGGACTTCAAGTCCGTGGAAGAATATAACTCGGCCATGTTTAAGATAGTTTCACAATTGAAACTGTGTGGTGAGAAGATAACTGATAATGACATGTTGGAAAAGACTTTTTCCACCTTCCACACAAGCAACGTATTGTTACAACAGCAATACCGTGAAAAAGGTTTTGAGACATACTCAAAGCTTATCTCATGTCTATTACTGGCCGAGCAGAACAATACATTATTAATGAGAAACAGTGAATTGAGACCTCCTGGATCAGCCCCACTTCCTGAAGCAAATGTGGCCACAAATGCAAAGAAAGAATCTGAGAAAGAAACTAACCACGTCCAAAGAGAGTATAGACAAAGTGGCCGTGGACGTGGGGGGAGATGGCAAGGACGTGGCCGTGGCCATTTTCATCCTTACGGCCGAGGTCAAGGCCGAGGCCGCGGGTTCCAAAACGACTTTAACCGCGGAAGAGGTCGAGGTCGCGGGTACCGAACTGATTCTAACCGTGGTATCTCTTCTCAACCACAAAACTCGACCACAAAATCTGTATGCCATCGATGTGGAATGAGCAATCATTGGGCTAAGACATGTCGGACTCCCAGGCATCTAGTTAACCTCTACCAAGAAAGCCTTAAAGGGAAGAATCCAGAAACCCATATGATCCAGCATGATAACGAAGGAGATTTTGCTCATGAGCAAGATGACCAGACAAACTTTGAAACCTCAGATTTACTTAAGTGACCAAGTTGTTTTTCCATCGTCATCAATTTTTTGTTTTATGTTTGCTTTCATGATTTGCATTTACGTTTTCTAGTTTATGTTTTGGATTTTGCTATTATTTTGAACTTAATGAAAAAAGGGTGTTATTTTAAAGTCTCTAAGATGTGTTTATTATTTTGAAGAATGAATGATGATATGGATGTGTTCGTTGTGGACAGTGGGTCAAGCCACACGATTCTAAAAGACAAAAGATATTTCATTGATCTTACACTTAAAAGGGCAAATGTGACCACCATTGTGGGTATAGCAAATATGATTGAAGGGCACGGCCAGGCCCATGTTTTGTTACCTAAGGGCACGCATCTAGAAATTTCTGATGCATTATATTCACCCAGCTCAAAGAGAAGCTTAGTGAGTTTTAAAGATATCCGAATGAATGGCCTTCATGTTGAACTAAGGGCGAAGGTAACAAAGAGTTTCTTCAAATATTCGAAATTGCCCAAGGCCATAAGAAAGTCCTAGAGACTATACCTGCCGTTTCTACAGGCCTTTATTGTGCTAAGATCAGTATGATAGAAGCAAATGCCACGGTAAACAAGGCGTTTACCGAGAATTTCACTCTTTGGCACAACCGGCTTGGCCATCCCGGTTCTAACATGATGCGAAAACTATTAACAAATACTAATGGGCACACATTGAAAGAAAGAAGAGTTATCCCAAAGAATCTCACATGTGAAGCATGTTCACTAGGGAAACTCATTACTAGGCCGTCACCAGTTAAAGTAACTAAGGAAACAATAAACTTTCTGGAAAGAATACAAGGAGACATATGCGGACCAATACACCCACCTTGTGGGACGTTCAGATATTTTATGGTCCTTATTGATGCATCCACGAGATGGTCACATGTCTGCCTGTTGTCAACTAGAAATTTGGCGTTTGCAAGATTACTTGCCCAGATAATACGGTTAAGGGCACACTTTCCAGATTTTCCTTTAAAAACTATACGCCTTGATAATGCTGGTGAATTTACGTCCCCAGCATTTAATGATTATTGTATGTCCATGGGGGTAAGTGTTGAACATTCTGTGGCACATGTACATACACAAAACGGCTTGGCAGAATCATTTATTAAACGCATACAATTAATAGCCAGACCATTGCTTATGAGATCACAACTCCCGGTCTCAGCTTGGGGACATGCGATTTTACATGCAGCAGAGTTAATTCGCATCAGGCCATCTAGTGAACATAAGTATTCCCCATCACAATTGATCAAGGGTCAAGAGCCAGACATATCCCATCTTAAGACATTCGGATGTGCCACTTATGTACTGATTGCACCACCACAGAGAACAAAGATGGGCCCTCAAAGGAGGATGGGGATATATGTTGGATATGATTCTCCCACGATTATTAAGTACCTTGAGCCAACCACGGGTGATCTATTTAAGGCCAGGTACGCGGATTGTCATTTTGACGAATCCACTTATCCAACACTAGGAGGAGATAATAATGAGCTGGTAAAGGAAATTACATGGAATCAAACGTCTTCAACATGGCAAGATCCTCGGACTCAAGAATGCGAATTAGAAGTCCAAAAGATAATACATTTACAAAAGCTAGCTAATCAATTGCCAGATTCCTTTGCTGACCCGAAGAGAGTAACTAAGTCATATATACCAGCTGTTAATGCACCAATTCGTATTGATGTCCAAGAGGGACACAATCAAGTTGCTACAGAGTCTCAAACACGATTAAAACGTGGCCGGCCAATAGGTTCCAAAGATAAGAACCCTCGGAAATTAAAGAAAGGTGCTGAATCCGTGGTTAAGGAATCCGAGGTCCAGGGAACCCCAGACATAACCGAACCGATGGTACCAAACAATGAGGCTCGGGACGCCGAGCTTCATGGCCCTGAAGTTCCTGATAACAATGAGATCTCAATAAATTATGTTATGTCCGGAATACAATGGAACAGAAAGTGTGTAGAAATTGATGATATATTTGCATTTAAGGTAGTACTTGAACTTATGGACATAACCGAGGATCCAGAACCCACATCAATATATGAGTGCACTCAGAGTAAAGATTGGACTAAATGGAAAGAAGCTATAAATGTGGAGTTAAATTCATTAAGGAAAAGAGATGTCTTTGGTCCAATAATCAGGACATCCTATGACATTAAACCAGTTGGACATAAATGGGTCTTTGTGAGGAAAAGAAATGAACATGGTGCAATCGTGAGATACAAAGCACGGCTAGTTGCACAAGGATTCTCACAGAGACCAGGAATAGACTATGAGGAGACGTACTCCCCTGTGGTGGATGCTACAACTTTTAGATTCTTAATAAGTCTGGCTATAAGAGAAAATTTGGATTTGCGGCTAATGGACGTAGTGACAGCATACTTATATGGTCCACTGGATAATGAGATATATATGAAAATCCCAGAGGGTATTGAGCTCAAAGATAAGACAAGTTCCCGGGAACAACATTGTATAAGATTGAATAAAGCTCTTTACGGTTTGAAACAGTCAGGTCGGATGTGGTACAATAGACTAAGTGAGTACCTAGTGAAAGAAGGCTATAAGAACGATCCCATCAGTCCGTGTATTTTCATAAAGAAATTTGATAAGGGATTCGTGGTCATTGCTGTGTACGTGGACGACCTGAACATCATGGGAACCTCTAAGGAAATTTCTCAAACAATTGAATATCTTAAGAAAGAATTTGAGATGAAAGACTTAGGAAAAACAAAGTTCTGTTTGGGATTACAACTTGAGTACATTAACAATGGAATCCTTGTGCATCAAATGGCATATACAGAAAAGGTACTCAAGAGATTTAACATGGACCAATCTCACCCATTGTCTAGCCCCATGGTCGTGAGATCTCTTGATCTAAAGAAAGATCCATTTGGTCCCGAAATACCATATCTCAGTGCCATAGGAGCTTTAATGTATCTGGCGAGCCACACTAGGCCAGATATATGTTTTGCCGTGAATTTGCTATCTAGATTCAGCTCATGTCCGACCCAAAGGCACTGGAACGGGATTAAACATATTCTTCGTTACCTATCAGGAACGAGAGATTTGGGTCTATTTTATACTAACCAATCCAAAGACGGTTTCATTGGTTTTGCTGATGCAGGTTACCTTTCGGATCCACACAATGCTCGGTCTCAGACAGGTTATGTTTTTACTCATGGTGGGACGGCCATATCCTGGCGATCTATGAAACAGACCATTGCGGCTACATCATCCAACCATGCGGAGATATTGGCTATTCACGAGGCCAGCCGTGAATGTGTTTGGTTAAGGCTAATGACCCAGCACATAAGAGTTGATTGTGGGATGACCGAAGGAAAGCAGAAACCAACCGTTCTATACGAGGACAACGCAGCATGCATAGCACAGCTTAAGGACGGATACATCAAAGGTGATAGGACGAAGCACATCTTGCCAAAGTTCTTCTTCACACATGATTTGCAGAAAACCGGAGAAGTTCAAGTGCAACAAGTACGGTCAAGTGAAAATTCAGCGGACCTATTCACCAAGTCGCTTCCAACCTCAACGTTCAAGAAGCTAACTCATCAGATTGGAATGCGTCGACTGAAAGACCTTCAGTGAGGTTTCGAACAGGGGGAGTAATACGTGTTGTACTCTTTTTCCTTCACCACGGTTTTATCCCAATTGGGTTTTCCTGGTAAGGTTTTAATGAGGCAACGTCCAAAGCGTGTTACAAGCCCATTCCGGTTATGACATCCAAGGGGGAGTGTTATAAATCATAGTGGATTATCATAACCGGTTCTGGTCTAGTATAGCCCGGTCCGGACCATCTATACTTAGTCATAGGGCAATTTCCTTTTCTCTTTAGGAAAAGGAAAGTAATTTCCTTTTCTCTTAGGAAAAGGAAACTTTCTTTCATCACATGTATTGATCCTTATATAAAGGATACTTGATTAATGAAAGAAGATACGAATTTCCCCATTCTCTTTCTCTCTATTTTATAACACTTCTATTATATTTATGTTTTTTTTTGTTAATGAGAAGAATTTTGTTACAAGATCGAGACAAAAAAATCTTTGAGATTCCGGATCTTTTTGCCACTAGAAACGTCTATGGATAACCAATAATGGTTAAAATTGTAGTGAAAATATTTGAACTCTACCAAAAAAAAATATCACATACAGTGAATCTTTCAACCATTTCCTCTTAGTTGAATTATATCTTTGTTGATTGCGAATTGGTTTGCACCTATTATGAGATCTTAAATATAAAGCCAAATTAAGTAATAAAAATAACAATAAAAACAAAAGATATAGGGACTATGCACATGCAATTTATTTGATCCAAATTTACCCTGAGTTACTCCCTCAAATTAAGAGATCGTAGTAGTACTTAGGGATCGAATCCACAGGGAATCAAATAACACAATCAATTGGTGAATTCAAATTTTGCGAAGTATAAATATGTGAATGTGATAAAAATGAATAAGTAAAGCAAACAGATTTAGATTCAGGTTCTAGTAATCAATTGGACAAAGAGTTAGGTATTGGGTAATTCGCAGGAATGATTCGAAATACGCCTGTGTCGATCGACACAGATGTCCGTGTCGATCGACACGAAGATATAAAATGGCTAGGATTTGTTAAGCACGGTTCTAGAACTCAAACACAATTGTAAAATCAATCAACTTTCGTTGCAGAGACTATCTTTGACTTAAATTCCTAAATTCCAAATTTCTTTGCAAACTTAGTGAATAAAATCAAGCATTAAATTCAGGTTCAATTGTTCACAAAATTACTAAGCCAAATTTCTTTGCGAATAGATAATTTTGCTCATCTAAAATTATTTCAGGTTGTTAATAACACTTTCGCATCTATTAAAGCAACCTAGGATATCCAATTTCAGTTGATCAGTCCTAAAATCAGAGTTACATCAATCTAGATGAAGAACATAAAGATAAATCCTAACACAATTTCAATCCTATCGATTTCTCATCAAACCCTTAAATCACCCTAAACCTAACAATCAAACTACTCAGACATGGATGATGTAAACATTATGAATGAATATATAATTTGCATAAAAGTGATAGACTAAGAGATACAGAGAGTTGAAATCGATGAAGTCTGAAAGTCTGAAATCTCCTAAGTTTCTCCTAATCTCTCCTCTCTCAATGTCTCAATTAAAAACTAGATAATCCTATAAAAGCCTAAGGAAAAACCATATATACGGTGTAAAATTCGGACTGGGCTTTTCTGTAAACTTCTGGGCTTCATGGGCCCAAGAGGAAATTTTTCATTCTTCGCGTCAGGACATGCTTGTGTCGATCGACACACAGGACCATGTCGATCGACACAGACATGTGAAATCGACTTTGACTTGATCACTTCGTCTCTTCTTTCCTCGATGCTCCAAAATGCTCCAAAAGCTTCCATTAAGCTCCAATCGTCTTTTAACCTGCAGAGACTCAAAAAGACTCGAAAAATACCAAAAAGACTCTATAAAAAGAACTTATATCATGGTCGAAAACGGGAAAAAACCATGATATATCAACTCCCCCAAACTTAACATTTGCTTGCCCTCAAGCAAAACATACACTAAGAATGTGAAAGAGGTTTGAAAACGCAGAAACTTACCTTCCCTTGGAGTACCGGACCGATCCCTTTCAACTAGTAAGCCACATAATGCAGAACCAATTCAAAACCAGAGCACCACGTACTTCTCCATAGACATTCGCAGCCTCCCAAATTCATCAACGACTTATCAACATAACCCGCTAGTCCTCATTGTTGGGTCTCGTCCCAGATCTCGATGCCAAGAACCTTCTAGACTCATTCTCATACTATACCATGTCAAGTGAACCATACAACCTTTGGTACTCTTTCTCTCCCATAGACTTATTTGATTCAGGAACTCAAAAACAGTGCTTTCACTACTATTGTTCCTTGTGAGGAGACAGAGTCGTGAGATCGCTCGTCCTCTACACCGTTCTAAGGGATTCAGACTGCTGCTTTTGAGCTCCGGGTGATCACTTCTTAAGTACTGACTCACTAGAATTTCATTTCCTCATCTTATACTCAAGAACTATCATTTCACCCCAATCATCATTTTTTTTTTTTGATGTAACAAGGGAGAGGAGTACCATTACTTTCAGTAAACGTTGCACTTGTCAGGTATGAATGAGGAGTTAAGTTCTATGAACACCAATCACTAAGGAGACCGCATAATTAGCTCGAACTGTGGGCGGATTATGCTGGAAGTAACAAACGTCTCTAGTTATCTGGTCAACCTTTGGAATTTTCATTAGTCTGACTCTGAAATCGATCCTGGAAGAATGGTCACACAACTGAAAGAGATAGTCCACTAAACCAAAGGAGGGGTGATTGTTTCCAACTGACTATTTTGACTCAATAAAACGTTTTGGACTGACTCTCAAAAACAAACACAAAGCTAGCAACTACCTCCCCCAGACTTAAACAACACTGTCCCCAGTGTTACCAAGCTTGAGGTTGGTGAAAGAAGTCAAAAGGACAAACAAACTTGTTAAGGGAAAACGAATTTGTACCAATGTTGGGTCCACGTCGATCGACACAGAGGACCGTATCGATTGACACGGAGTTTCTGAATCGAATCATGAGTTGTACAAAGTGTAGACAAAATGTGACCATGTCGATCGACACGACTAACCATGTCGATCGACATACGTTCTCTGGACTGATGCAATATGCGTCTCATCGTTGAAATTAAGTGCCAAAGCTAAATCATTCTGCAAAACACACTCAATAAAAAAATTAAGAGGAAAACACTGGCAAATCACATTAATTCTGAAGTTCAGAAATCCTAAAGAAAGACCTAACAAACTGACTCAAAAGAAAACAGAAAAATGACTCAAAGTTAGTAAATAAAAAGAAAATAAAAGGGAAACAGAAAAAGGATAAGTGTGGAGGATCTAATCATCTTCCTTTGATGATGATGAATGTCGTGGAGTCGGTGGGCGAGGACGAATGCATCCACAGCGTGGCCAAGTAGATATGGCAGTCCAGAGGATCTGGAGACTCTGAGCCATCCAACTCTGAAACTCGTCTAGAGGATGGTCAGGCAAGGGTGGTAGCGGAGGGAGCTGAGGTGGCTGAGATGGAGTACTAGAAGTGCATGCGCCTGAAGTACCAGCTGGAGCAGCATCCCGAGTAATCTACTTGCGCCCAGCTCTAAATGGGCGCACAAGTCTCTGGCCTGGCTCGAAGGCCAGCAAAGTAGGGTCCTCAGAGATCTTCATCAGCTCCGGACGCGGTAGCTTCACCATCCGCTACTCGCCAGGAACTGGGCAAAAAATCCAATGCACGTCCGGCTTGAGCCAGGTGGCTCTCATCAGGTAGTCGATATCAACAGTACACAACCTGTTGTCTCCACAACGCAAACGGATGTATCAACTCGACAAAATGTGAAAAGAGGAGTGAGAAGGCTACCAGCTCCGAATGGCTTGCTGCTCTTCTTCAGTGTAAATGTCGTGTTCTTCAGGGAGATCAAATGACGTGCGAAGACAAACCCCATGTTAGGGTGAGGCTCAATCCAGATTGAGGGTTGTGACTCTTCCCAAGCCATGTCTGGAACATCTTTCTGGAGAGCATATGATAACAGGACCAGCTCCTGAAGTTGCATTTTCCCGGGCTCCACCTTGTACAGGATCGTGGTAGAGAATAGGCGGAGCAGGTAGCGAATGACCGGATGCCTCACATCAGTGTGCGTTGAGGCAGCGGGAGCATATATCCTGGTCCCAAATCGCACCCAAAAGGCCTGTATATCCGGGATGTTCTTCGGGAGTCCCTGAAAATCTCGATCCTCGTCAAAACCATATACTCTGCAAAGATCCTGGAGAGTGAGCATGTAGCAGACTCCTCTAATCTTGAAACTCAATCTCCACTGCCTCTCATCATCAGTGCCCTCATCACTGCTATCTGCACAACCAATTCGCACTGAGGCAAAAAACTGACGGACCAAGTCAGGGTATATATCGTAACTGCGGGTGGCAATGGTCCCCAGTCCTGCATTCCGTAGTAGTCGCAACACCTCTGCCTTGAGACCCAAACCACTGATTGTCCTTGGATCTGCAACTCTGGTCGGAGAGAGCTTCACCTTGAGCCACTCGTTATACAGAAGTGAGTCATAGTCGTCCCAGTCCTCTGTGATCTCCCTGTCAATAACATTGCTATGAAGTAGAATCTTCGCAGGAACATCATCAAACTGCCTTGCGATGGGGATTTTTCTTCTCTCGAGTCGTGACCATGGATGACGAGATGCGACGGTCGGAACCGTTGGTTGAGAGCTGGATGCAGCTTCTTTGTCTGTTCGTTGACGCTTTGGAGCCATCTGCAAGTCAACATCAAACCAAAACCAACACAAAAAATTCGAAATCAGTAAGTGTTGGGCATTCTGTGCATCTGTGTCGATCGACACAGTCCAGGTCGTGTCGATCGACACGACCAAAATCAAATCCAAAAATCTGCAAATCAAAGCAATCCAAACGCAACAATCAACCACAACACTTTCAAGCAACCTAAATCAATCGCCGACGCATAATGTATTACAATAACAACCTCAAACCAAACCAATTTCGTTTCAAACACCTAAAAACCCCCAAAATTTCTCAAATTTCTCAATTCCAAATTAAATCGATCTAAATCAACAAGATTAAGCAATGCATTCGGTCCAAAATCACTCTAGAAGTGCATAGGAGACAATCTCAATACCTAAATTGAACCAAAACAGTTCGAAATCAACTGTTTTTACCATGAATGTCGAACTGAAAAAGTGGAATGACTGTGTCGTACCTTCGCAGATCGAGAAAACGATGAGTGGAAACGGAAAGAGGATGAAAATCCGAATGGATTAAAGTCCAAAATCGCACAAATCGGTGAAAGAACGAAAAAAATATGAAGGTTTTGTCGATCGATTCTCTTTATTTTTTTTTCCGAAAGAGTTATGAGGAGGAAGGAGAAGAAGTCAGGTTTTAAAAACACTTACCTTTTGTCGTGGGCCGTGTCGATCGACACACAGGTCCTTGTCGATTGACACGGGTCATTCTGTTCCAAAAATCTAAATAAAACCAATCTAAAACACCTATACTAAAAATTAAAAAGTTAGTAAAATAAAACAAAATATCAAACTAATTTACACGTACCAGTGGGTTGCCTCCCACTAAGCGCTTGTTTTCAGTCATTAGCTTGACTATGTCGGAGCTTAGGCAGCGGGTGCATCATCCAGAGGCACAATGTGTCCTTCCGGAATCTCGGCTTCTGTCCAATAATTCTTCACCCTTTGCCCATTTACGATGAACTCTTTCTCATCCTTGCTAACGAGGACTACAACTCCATGTGGTCTGACTTCCTTGATGGTGAAAGGACTTGACCAACGAGAACACAATTTACCAGGAAAAAGCTGCAAAAGAGAGTTATAAAGCAATACCTGGTCATTTGGTTCGAATGTCCTGGAGATGGCCCTTTTATCATGATATGCCTTAGTCCGCTCCTTGTATAACTTAGAGCTTTCGTAGGCATGATGTCTGATTTCATCCAGTTCGTTCAGCTGTATAAAACGCCTCTCTACAACAGGCTTGATGTCGAAGTTGAACAGTTTCACCGCCCATGCTGCCTTGTGTTCCAACTCCACCGGTAAATGACTTGCTTTCCCATAAAGCAGATGAAATGGAGTAGTTCCCAGAGGTGTTTTGTATGCAGTCTGATAGGCCCAAAGTGCATCATCCAGTTTGCTAGACCAATCCTTCCTTGTAGAATTGACCGTCTTCTCAAGGATCTCCTTGATCTGTCTATTGGATACCTCGACCTGTCCACTCGTCTGAGGATGGTAAGGGCTGGCCACGCGATGATGAACCCCGTATTTCTGACAACTGTCACACTGTGAAACAAAGGCATGAGCATCCTTGAACATCGTGGGCCACCAAAACCCTGCTTATAGAACCTTTGAGACCATCTTGAACGTGGCAAAATGCCCAGCATATTCAGAACCATGACAGTGAAAGAGCACATCACGAACCTCACTCTCTGCAATGCACCTCCTGTAGATACCATATGAACAGTGCTTGTAGAGATAAGGCTCATCCCAGTAATACCGCCTAAGTTCTCGCATGAACTTCTTCCTCTCATACCCCTTAAGATCTGTAGGTACATTCTCTGCAGCTAGGAAATTGGCAATGTCAGCATACCATGGTCGATCGGATCCTAAAATAGCATAGATGGGGTCACCAAACGTTCCACTCAAAGTCCAGCAAGCTCCATGTCAATCGACATGGTGAGGTATGTCGATCGACACACCTGGTTTCGGGTTCTGGGATTCCAAAGTTGAATCCAGTGTCGATCGACACAGGTCCTTTGTGTCGATCGACACAACATCTGAAAATCCAAAAACATGTTGATCCTTGCCTTTGCTCACTTGCAAACCAACCTCAACGAAATGTACACTCTCCTCAGGGAAGTAGTCATCAATGGGGACGTTATCTTCAATTCGAATCCGCGAAATATGATCTGCGACGCCACTCTCAACCCCTTTCTTATCCTTTACCTCAATATCGAACTCTTGGAGAAGTAGAATCCATCTCAACAACCTCGGCTTGGCATCTTTCTTCTGCATTAAGTACTTTAGTGCTGAGTGGTCAGTGTGCACTATCACCTTGGCTCCAATCAATTAAAGACGGAACTTCTCAAAAGCAAAAACCATAGCGAGCAACTCCTTCTCTGTAGTAGCATAATTCCTCTGAGCCTCGTCGAGTGTCCTACTAGCATAGTAAATGGCGTGAAGCTTCTTGTCCCTCTTCTGACCCAACACAGCCCCAACTGCATAATCACTGGCATCACACATCACCTCGAAAGGCAAATCCCAGTCTGGAGGTTGCACTATTGGAGCGCTCACCAAAGCCTGCTTGATGTGTTCAAAAACAGATAAATAATCAATATCAAAAACAAATTTGACATCCTTATAGAGCAAAGTGGTGAGTGGGCGGGCTATCATGGAGAAATCCTTGATGAATCTCCGGTAGAATCCAGCGTGTCCCAAGAAACTTCGAACTTCCTTAACTGAAGTAGGTGGTTGCAGACTTGTCATGAACTCGATCTTGGCTCGATCCACCTCGATTCCATCGGCTCTGTGCCCCAGTACAATGCCATCTTGCACCATGAAGTGGCATTTCTCCCAATTGAGAACCAAGTGTTTCTCCACACATTTAGCAAGCACCTTCTCCAAGTTGTCCAGACAATCTTTGAAAGACGAACCGTAGATTGAGAAATCATCCATGAAAACTTCCATGTAGTCCTCAATCATGTCCATGAAGATCGACATCATGCATCTCTGAAAAGTCGCAGGAGCATTACACAGTCCAAATGGCATTCTTCAGTATGCAAAAGTGCCATATGAACAAGTAAACGTGGTCTTCTCCTGGTCCTCTGGATGGATGGGGATTTGGAAAAACCCGGAGTACCCATCGAGAAAGCAGTAGTAGGGATGATTTGCTAGTCTCTCCAGCATCTGATCAATGAAGGGCAGAGGGAAATGGTCTTTCCTGGTGGCAGCGTTTAGCTTCCGGTAGTCAATGCACATCTTGTAGCCAGTCACTGTCCTTGTAGGAATCAGCTCGTTCTTCTCATTCTTAATCACTGTGACTCCTCTTTTCTTAGGCACCACATGAACCGGGCTAATCCACACACTGTCTGAAATGGGATAGATGATCCCAGCCTCTAGAAGTTTCAGAATCTCCTTCTTGACAACCTCCTGTAAATTTGGATTTAGCCTCCTCTGATGCCCAATCGATGACTTAGTCTCATCCTCTAGGTGAATCCAATGCATGCACAAGTCTGGAGAGATACTTGAAATGTCATCAAGAGAATAGACAAGAGCTTTGCGAAACTTGTGCAACTTGCTTAGCAGTAAAGTGAGCTCTGCATTGTTTAATGAAGCACTAGCAATGACTGGATATGTGGAATTAGGACAAAAAAAAGCGTACCTTAGCCTAGCTGGAAGTGGTTTGAGTTCAATTTTTGGAGCTTTTTGTTCACTCCAATCCCTGTCGTTTTCTGGGGACCCGTGTCGATCGACACACACCTTGTGTCGATCGACATGGGTTTTTACTGAAGATCCACCCAACTCCAAATTACCAACTAACTGCCTCAATTTCTTACCTGCATCCATCATCTTAGCATAACCTTTAGCAACCTCATCAAGCTGACCTTCCACTGTCACAGAGTTCACCAAAGTCCTTTCCAAGGGATCAATGGGATGCATCTCGATGAAGACTTCCTGTGCAATGTCTGTAAGAGTATCAATGTAAAATGTTTGACCGTCGATGGTAGGTCTCTACATCAGTTTGTCCATCTCAAACCTCATTTCTAAATCGCCCACACTCAGAGTAATACTGTCTCCCTTGCAATCGATCATAGCACCAGCTGTAGCTAAGAACGGTCTACCCAAGATAAGAGGATCTTTGGGTTCCTCGTTGTATTGCATAACAACGAAATCAATAGGGATCAAATAGTCTCCAATCTTGATTGGAACATCCTCCAAAACACCCTCTGGAATCCTCACTGACCGGTCGGCCAGGATAAGGGAGATCCTAGTAGGCTGGAAATCTGTCATCCCAAGACCAACAGCTACAGAGTGTGGCATCAAGTTGACACCAGAGCCCAAATCACAAAGAGACCTTGGGAACCTCTCCTTGAAAATCAGACAATCCAACACAAAACTTCCCGGGTCCGTGAGCTTCTCTGGAACTCTGTTTTGAATTACTGCACTAACCTGCTCTGAAATCATTGCAACCTCTTCCTCAATGCCCAAATTCTTGGTGACCATCCTCTTCACATAACGACGGATCACCGGACTAGTCCGAATAGCATCAATCAAAGGAAGTTCCACAACCAGCTTATCCATCACAGCTTTACACCGAGCATACTCTAGCTCCTTCTTGGACTTCTTCTGGTTTCGAGGATAAGGTATCTGAGGCACATATACTATCTCCCGTGCATCAGTTGTAGGTTTCGACAAGGTTGGGTTCGTTTGGGATCCATGTCGATCGACACTGTCCTTGTGTCGATCGACACGATCTTTTTGTGTCGACCTCGTGTCGACCTTACGCGAAGAATCACCGATTGCGTATTTTGCAGAATCAGACTTTTCGACGTGTGTTGATCGACACACTCCTTCCGTGTCATTCGACACGTGGTCTGAAACGAGTTTCTCATAATCTTCGATCTCCACGTGCTCGTCCAACTCCTCTACGTTGAGTCCCTTCTTCACCACTGGCTCTCCAAGCGTCTTACCACTCCTCGTGGTGATAGCAGCAACACTATGCTTCGGATTTGCATCCGTTCTAGATGGAAGAAA
Source organism: Arabis hirsuta (assembly GCA_964056655.1). NCBI lineage: Eukaryota > Viridiplantae > Streptophyta > Magnoliopsida > Brassicales > Brassicaceae > Arabis > Arabis hirsuta. Next base: position 27,022,924 of record OZ053298.1, on the reverse strand, counting down.
CCCCTCTTTCCTCCTCGAATTCTCTGCAGTCTGAGCAAACTGAGTATCCAACTTCTTGACATGGGTATTCAAAGCCTCGAACTTCCCATTTAGCTCATTGTACATAACATCCATCTTTCCATTGAAGCTGACGGTCATCTTCTGTCCTTTTAAGAGCTGCTCCAGCATAGATTTCATCTCGCTGCTCTCTGATGACTGAGGAGGAGGTGTCTGATAAGAAGATGAACCGTAATTCCTGGTGTAATTACTCTGGAAAGACTTCTGATACTCGGTCTTCTGAAACTGTGGCTTAGGTGAATAGGTAGGTGAGCTCGGATTCCCAGTAAATGTAGACCTCTGGTTGTTCCTACTGAAGTTCCTGTTACCCTGCTGGTTACCAAACCGCTGACTCTAAAACCCGGACCCACTGATGTAGTTAACATCCTCTTCATCCTGGTCTTCCTCTGGAGTGAAGGTTTCTACCTCTTGAGCAAACTGAACAGTCTTCTTTCCTACTAGAAGATTGTGTACAGAATGTAGCTTAGCCTTAACCTCAGCTATCTGGCTTCCATCTATGTTCCCTCCAAGCTTCTTCCTCTCGAAGTCTGCGTTCTTGGTACTATTGCTAGAAGCCAAGTTATCAATGAGAATCAGTGCATCCTTCGGATAGCGAGTGTTAAAGTTCCCATTGCTAGCTGAATCCAGAGCTATCTGATACCTCCAATCAATACCTCTGAAGAAGATGCCCAACAGCTAAACATCACTGAACCCATGGTGAGGACAGTCTCTCTGGTAGGACTTGAATCTTCCCCAGGAAGCTTTAAATGCCTCAGTCGGTCCCTGCTTGAAAGTAGAGATCTTAGTCCTCAGATCCTCTGATCTCGCCTCATCGAAGAAGTTGTTGAGGAAAACATTCTTGGTGTCCTCCCAAGTAGTCAGCGAGCCTGGCTCCAGCTGCTTCAACCAGTAGGCTGCTTCTCCACTGAGAGAATAGGGAAAAAGCTTGCAGTAAAGGTAATCACTGGACACCCCATTAGCCTTAATGCTGGAAGCTAAGTCCTTAAATCTCTCAATGTGGTCCATGGGGTGCTCAGAAGATAAACCATGGAACGGGTGCTGAGCCACAAGTGAGAAGTAAGCCGAGTTCAGCTCAAAATCGTTTCTCGGGAAAGCAGGAGGACGAATCGCTGCCCTGTTGACATAGAACTCGTCTGGTCTGTTGTACTCTCCCAGAGTATGCCCACGCCCAGCTGGCTCCTCTAAAACAACAACCTTGTTCTCATCTATCCTCTGACCCTGAGCATTGCGTCTGCGACCCTCAGCATCCTGAAAGAACCCATCTTCACCTCTGATCAGAATTAACGGATTCATGTTGGTTGCCTTTCTAGCTGCTCGGTTAGCTCGTTCTAACTTTCCAATCTCAAGGTTGAGATCAAATAACACAATCAATTGGTGAATTCAAATTTTGCTAAGTATAAATATGTGAATGTGATAAAAATGAATAAGTAAAGCAAACAGATTTAGATTCAGGTTTTAGTAATCAATTGGACAAAGAGTTAGGTGTTGGATAATTCACAGGAATGATTCAAAATACATCTGTGTCGATCGACACAGATGTCCGTGTCGATCGACACGAAGATATAAAATGGCTAGGATTTGTTAAGCACGGTTCTAGAACTCAAACACAATTGTAAAATCAATCAACTTTCGTTGCAGAGACTATCTTTGACTTAAATTCCTAAATTCCAAATTTCTTTGCAAACTTAGTGAATAAAATCAAGCATTAAATTCAGGTTCAATTGTTCACAAAATTACTAAGCCAAATTTCTTTGCGAATAGATAATTTTGCTCATCTAAAATTATTTCAGGTTGTTAATAACACTTTCGCATCTATTAAAGCAACCTAGGATATCCAATTTCAGTTGATCAGTCCTAAAATCAGAGTTAAATCAATCTAGATGAAGAACATAAAGATAAATCCTAACACAATTTCAATCCTATCGATTTCTCATCAAACCCTTAAATCACCCTAAACCTAACAATCAAACTACTCAGACATGGATGATGTAAACATTATGAATGAATATATAATTTGCATAAAAGTGATAGACTAAGAGATACAGAGAGTTGAAATCGATGAAGTCTGGAAGTCTAAAAACTCCTAAGGTTCTCCTAATCTCTCCTCTCTCAATGTCTCAATTAAAAACTAGATAATCCTATAAAAGCCTAAGGAAAAACCATATATACAGTGTAAAATTCGGACTGGGCTTTTCTGTAAACTTCTGGGCTTCATGGGCCCAAGAGGAAATTTTTCATTCTTCGCGTCAGGACATGCTCGTGTCGATCGACACACAGGACCATGTCGATCGACACAGACATGTGAAATCGACTTTGACTTGATCACTTCGTCTCTTCTTTCCTCGATGCTCCAAAATGCTCCAAAAGCTTCCATTAAGCTCTAATCGTCTTTTAACCTGCAAAGACTCAAAAAGACTTGAAAAATACTAAAACAACTCTATAAAAAGGACTTATATCATGGTCGAAAACGGGTAAAAACCATGATATATCAATATGCATGTTATAGCTTAAAAGGAAGAATTATAAAAATGCCACAAATGGGCCGACACTTTACAATTTTGCTATATGCAATGGGACTCTTCCAAAAATGCCACTATTTTATTCGAAAATGACAAATTGCCCCTGACAGAAAAGAAAGCTCTTATCCTCTCTCTCTCGCAAACCCTAATCGTCATCGTCATCGCCATCGCTATCGCTTTTGAAGACCGAAACTTTCAGAGACGAAATCAAACAAATTAGAAACGAAAATCGAACGAATTAGAGGTAATTATAGATTTATTTGATTTTCGCGATTTCTCAATTTATTGATTTCTAGATCTATTTGTTTTTAACGCGATTTCGTCTATTTGAGTAACATATTTTGTTGTCGTTCACTAGTTTATTTTGCATCTGTCAATGGTTTTTCGATTCGCGATTTTCCGATTATATCGATTTGTGTTACAAAAGTCGTTCGAATCTGGGTAATTTTTACTTCTCAAAGTGAATCTGGGTAAAATTCTGGGTTTTTAACAGTTTTTTTACAATAATTTATGAAACGAAAATTGACAGTTTAAATTTGTAAATCTGGGTAAATTATTGTTCTTGAACTGATTCTGATTATGGGTAAAATTTTGGCATTTGAGCAGGTTTTTTGTTGAAGAGTCAAATTTATAAAGTTTTTTACAATTTATAAAGATTTTTTACAGTTTATAAAGATAAGTTTATAAAGATTTTTTACAATTTATAAAGATTTTTACAGTTTATAAGGATTTTATACAGTTTACAATGATTTTTTACAGTTTATAAAGATTTTTTACAGTTTATAAAGATTTTTTACAATTTATAAAGATTTTTTACAGTTTATAAATTATTTTTAGTTAGTTTATAAAGATTTTTTACAATTTATAAGGATTTTTTACAGAACTTCTTCACACATCAATACCAAAATCTTCTAGCACAACCTGCAATAAATCAATAAAACTAATGTCTTCATCGACCAAGCTAAGAGATCCTCCCCTTTCAACATCGAGCATAAACTCCCACTGACTGTTATCAGTCATCCTCCAAATTCCACACAAAGAATACAGCTCAACCATTATGGCCTGTTACAGAAAATAAAAATGATTTATAAGATTTTTTAAAGGTTAAAAAAATTTGATTGTCAATCAAAGAGAAACGATTTATAATTCAATTGTTAATCAATTAAGTATGTTCAACCACATATAATGTTAATCTCCTAAGATCTTTAACAATTTGTAAGTTTTTTAACAATTTGTAAGGTTTTTCAATCAAAAAGAGAAACAGGTTATAACCTCAATTGTTAATCAATTAAGCTTGTTCAAACCGCATGTAATGTTAATCTCGTATGTTTTATAAACAATTTGTAAGATATTTTAACAATTTGTAAGGTTTTTTCAATCAAAAAAAGAAATAAGTTATAACCTTAATTGTAACTCAACGAGATCCGATCACCAGAATTCCGACTCAGCGACAGCGCCGAGATCGAATCTCCAGAAAATCCGACTTCAACAGCAGTTTTCCCAGAAAATCCGAGATTCAGATCGCAGCAAGCGAGATGAGATTCAGATCTCTCTGATTCGGAGATACGAATCAGAAAGATCTCTCTGTGTGAGAGATAGAGAGATCGAGATCGAGATCGCAGAGAGAGAGAGAGAGAGAGAGTCAAAGAGAGAGAGATTGCGATCCGATTCGGAGATACGAATCAGAAAGATCTCTCTGTGTGAGAAAAATCGAGATCGAGATCGAGATCGCAGAGAAGGGGAGAGAGAGAGAGAAAGAGAGAGAGAGTCAGAGAGAAAGAGAGAAAGAGAGATATGGTTTACAAAGAGGGTAATTTTGGAATATGAGAAAAGGAGATTGACATTCTTGTAAAACTTTTAAAAATGTGGTATCTTTGTAAAGTGGCATGGAATATATTACATTTTTAAAAATTTCTCTAGCTTAAATGCTATGATTTGAAATGCCTCTCGTTGTCATTTGCACAAACATAGGCAACGAAGGTTAGAGAAAGGGTTTTTCAAAATCGCAAATTAATCAAAATGGTGATAGTGTAGTGGTAACACAAAAGGATTGGTTCTTTTGCGTCTTGGATTCAAACCTTTTTTGGGACAGAGAGCAGTGGTGAACCCAAAAATTTTTTTAACCTAGGTCAATAGCAAAAAATAAAAGATTAAAATTAAACCAAAGAAGAAGACGGGGGACTCTAACCTGCATTATAGTGGTTCAATATGCAGCAAAAATTACCCACTGTGCCATTCTTTACATATTTATATGTAATAAATTTTATTTAAAATCTTTCCATAGGTTAGGTGACCTACCATTTGCTTTCCTCGATTCGGTACTGACGGAGAGTTATTCTTTAAATCGGAATATCCAAAAACTATATTTAGATATCGAAGAGATTATAACCCAAATGTTCATAATTCTCATGGTTTATTCGGAAGAAAAAAACGCAAATTATGCAATGGACTTGACAAACATTAAACTTTGTTTCTAATATGGCATTTGTTGTGAGGGATGGAAAAAAAAAAGAAATTAAGCAGTTGATGGTGAGACATGGAAAGGGACGTTTGGGTGGTTTGGTTTGGTTGTCTGAGCAGTGACGTTTTTTTTTTTTTTTTTGATTTGGAAGGTTTGGCGGACAGTGACACAACAACTTAACTACACCCATCTTCCTATTTGTCACATCTCATGTCTTTCAACCATCTCTCTCCACATATTTTGTTTCATCACTCATAAATAATATACAACTATGTCGATTTGAGTTTAATTAGTAGTACAAAAGAATGATAAATGGTAGCTGAATAGTCTATGAAAATTCACTACAAATGTAATTTTTATGGTACTGGTGCTTTCGATATGATTAACTTTTACCGTTTGTGTAATTCATAACAATATGAATATTACACATCTAACCATTGTGATTATAAGGATTGCCAGTTAAAACTATATTCTCTCCAGATTTTTATAAACAATGAACAAATTTTTAAATTAATCAGAAAATAATCATTGTATTGAAAAATGATTACACTGGATTATATATATCGTTCTACCATGTTAATAACTCTATATCTTTTAAATCTAGCATTTTTATTTTATTTTTATTAATTTAAATAGTCGTATGTTATTCAAATACAATAGTATGACATCAAATATAATCAATGTTATAATATCTTGCCAATAAATAATACTATGCAAACTTACTTTTAATAATGAAACATTTATCTAGAAAGATTTTTTAATAGTACGTTGACAAATATTTGACTGCTACATATATCCTTGTATTTATTGTGTACTTTTTGAATCCAACAAGATCGTGGTAGTACAAATTCCTTTGCAGGTCTACCTATTCATATATTATCAAAATTGTGCAAAATTTTGTTCCATTGTTTTCATTTAGGTTTAGAGTTACCAACTCTTTAGTTTCACTATATAAATGTTAAAGATTTCTATATACAGATTAATAAATTAATTAATTTGTTTTCGTTTATTTAAAGATTGTTTATTATAACCGAACATATTGCATAATACAAATAGTAAAAAAAAAAATTGGCATTGAAAATTCAAAATAGCACTTAAAATGAAATATATTTTTTAAGACATCACTTAATGAGATACCGAGGTAGTATTATTTATGAGTGTCTACTCAAATTAACATTAATAAAAAAAAAGTTAATAATTAATGAAAGAAAAAAAGAGCGTTTAAGCCTTAGGATAGGACCATTCGTAAATCTTAATGCAACACAACCCACCAACACATTATTTACCATTCTAATTTACAGTGTTGCTTCTTTGGGGCCATGTCAAGTCCATATATTTGTTATTCCCTCCGTTTTATAATAATTGTCATTTTATCCTTAATTTTTTTTTAAAATTAGTTCTTATTCCGCAATTTTAATGTACATTTATGACTAATTTTTCTATTTTATTCCTACTTTTAAACTTATTAATTACTCATATCAAATAAAACATTGTATTAATTAGGGATAAAATATATTTTTTTAATAAGTATGAAACAACCTAAAATGACAATTATTTTAAAATATAGGGTGTATTATTATATATATACACGTTTATATACATATATCAGAGTGTGTGTATTCGAGATAAGAAGAAAAAGTATATGGCTGAAACACACTTGAAAGACAAAAGAAACTGGGTGTCTTGTCGATAATTTTGTGTTTTCTTCAGAAGTCATGCATTAATTGATCCTTTTGTTTTCTTCCTATCTCCAATCCATTTATTCTCTATTAAATATTTTTTGTTTTCTCCTTCTTTTTTCAACTTTGTTTGGTCATTCTTTGAAAACTAACTTGCATAATATTTATTTACATTATATATTAGGATATTCTTATGGTTTTTTTTCCCTAAACTAATAAGTAATAAATACAAGTCGACAAACGAAATTTTAGTTTCTTTGTTTCGTATTTGACAATACAAGTAAATATAATAGTCCCATATTCTTAAATCGTCCGTTGAGAGTAATTTTTTTACTATTTACAACATCCTACTATTTTCTTAAGTAGTCCCATATATTAAAACGTGATGAAAATTCATAGAGTGCGATTTTTTTTTTCTTTTGTACTATCATTTCATTACATTTAAGAATTATTTACATCATTTTGAATTACGACATAAATTCTTTTAATTGGAAATAATTGTTTGTCGATGTTGTTTCAAAACTTCATTAACCATACAATCCGTAAACTCTCTAATTGTGGTTGCTTGTTCCTCCAGTTAATAATTTTGTTTTAACAAAAAAAAAAACCATACGATCCGTAAAGCAGTTCCATTTTTTATGTTAAAATTTACATTAAATTTTCCAAAAAAAACATTTCAGAATATGATTGTGGAAATATGATATGATGAATCAATTTTTTTTTTAAAGTTATGTATATAACGTGTTTGTTTTACGAAGAGTCTAATGAAACAAGAAATTACCTTTATTTTGCTTGCCTATACACATTTACAGCTTGGCTGGACATTGTTGGATACTTATTAGGCATTGCAGCTAATCCAGATTGGAGATCTACACTACAACGCATGTCTACTTACATGTTTGATACACTCTCTTTTATTCTATTTTGGTTGGTGTTTTAGACAACAATCTATTATATTTGACGAGAACGAAATGAACGACAGCATAAGAACACATATAATCCAAAAGAATACTTGATACGTGTCATAGAAAAATTCATACCCAATCGAGTTGTTTCTCTAAGGTATCATGCTATCCCACGGTTTCACTGTCTTTTCTCAAAGAGGCTTTCAAATCGGAGGAGTGCATTGATTTTTATGTTCAAACTAGTTTTTGTTTTCTATAATAATTTCCACTTTTTCCTTTTATACTTACAATTTTTGTTGATCAATAAAGTTAACTTTTCAACTAAAAAAATTGTTTTTGAGTTTATGTTTTTATCATCTTCTTAGTTTTTTTTTTAAATAAACTTATAAACACTTTTAAGTAAAATAGAAAGCTTTTCATATAGATCAGGTTTCAAAAAGAAAAAAAAAGATTGGAAAAAACTACTCGCCCAAATTATAGGAAACTATTTTTGAAATTTTAAAACCAAAAGCTACAACAAAATTTTTTGTCATTTAAATATTTAAATTAGCTGAGTAAATATATTTTCTTGGTAATTTGTTTGTAGAGAACCAAAAAAATATGTCGTGTCAGACTATAATTGGACAATATAAGCCCACAAAAAAAAATCGACGAGTTTACAAATTTCAAACAACTCAAAAGATTACTACTTCTTCCATTTCATATTAATTTTCATTCTAAACCTAATTTTTTATTTCATATTACTTGTCATTTTGTATTTTCAATACACATAAAACTTATTTTCCCATTTTTATTCATATTTTTTAACTTATTATAACTGCAAAATGTTAGTAGATGGTCTAGTTGATGATTAATTAGGTCTAGTTGATGATTAATTAGCTCTAGTAGCTAAGAGAAAATAAAAATGCTTTTATGACAAACCATCAACCAATATGACACATCTGACATAAAATAACAGTTTTTTGTTTTTATTTTTATTTTAAATCATTTCTTTTTCATCAAATAGTTTTCTCATTTAGTATTATATAATAATTTCTTTAAAGTTTGAATCATCTTATAATCTATATGTTAAAAAGATAAGATGTTTTTACACATATATTACAATTTAAAATTTTCAAAAATGGACATAAATTACTAAAACTATTTATATAATGTTACAATAAAACGTAATATATCATATAACATATCATTTTACTATATAACATATTATACCATACTAATATATAACATGTTATATAGCATATAACATGTTATGTTTATATTATATTAATCATGTTATATGATAACTTGATATACCATACTAGATAACATATCATATTCATCATATTATAAACAATCTTCAAAACATATTACTATATTTACTCGTAGATAGCATATCATATAATAATAGCATGACATACCATATTAATATATGACATGTTAAATATATAACATGCTATATTCCATATAATATGTTATACTATACAAAAGATAGACCGTATATAGTATATTATATTACGTTTTATTATAAAATTATATAATAATCTGGTTAATCATAACTATAATAAAATCTGATCATCAATATTTTTGGATGTAATATCATTTTTAGGTTATGGTATGTCATATTGCATATATGAATAATATATTATGGTATGTCATATATAATGTTACGTTTCATTAAACATTATATGAATAGTTTGTGTAATATGTCGATTTTCAAAATTTCAAATTCTTATATACGTAGGAAAAAATTTAGTTTTTTAATATACAAAGATAAAAAAAATTAAAGTTTTAAACAATATATTAGATTAAACAAAAATCAAATAAAAATAAAATGATGAAAAAGAAAATATATTTGTTTATTTTTAAACTAATGGTACGTCATAATTTCGGCTGACACAATTTGACACAAAACTATCTAATCATCATATCTTTCATTAAATCAGAAAGATATTATGATCATTTGGCCTACTATACATTTAACATTTTTGAAAACAGAGTATATTGTTTAATACCATATATTGGCATATCATATCGTAGTATTTCCCTAAAATAAAATAGTGTATTAATTAGAAATATAACATAATTTATAACTAAATGGAAATCGAAGATGTATTGTACTATCTTTTTTACCACTAGTGTTTTCATCTTCTGGTAGACCCCCTCTTCCTTGATTTTCTGTACGTTATATTTCGATTTATGACGCGATTAAGAAAACTCCTAATAATTATTATTATTTTGAATGTTGTGGATCATAAATAAACCAGTTTAATATTTGTTAATTGATTTTAATAATTTTATAAAATATATAAGTTTTATTTATTTTTATTTTTGACAAAGAGAATATAAAATATATAAGTATTTTTTTCTTTCTTTAGAATTGATTCATTTGGTATTCATTCACTTGCATAGGTTTAAGTTAGACTTATGCAATACTTTTATTTAACCCATGCAATACTTTTATTAAATGGTTTAACATACAATACTTTTATTTATTGGAATGGTGAAATTTGTCATATGAATTGAATTCATAGTTTCGAATCACATCAACTACATACTTTTTACGGTTAGTTTTCTATTGAGATATAATATAGATTTTATATGCAAAAAAAATATTTTATCAAAACATAAAAGGTAAACATATATGTTATTTACAGATTTCATGGATTAATTTGAGTCTGACCCAAAATATGCCACATCATAACTGTTTGTTAAAACGTGTAAATAGTATATTCGAACAAAATTTTAGATATAGTTACCTTTTTAACATATAGATTAATTGGGTTCTCCAATATTTCAATTTTTATTATTGAAAACATCAAATATAGACGATACTTTTCCAAAAAAAATATAGACGAGGCTAAAACTTGTTTTACCCCTATTGTGGGAATAGTACTATTTATTTTGCTCTTTTACCATGGGTTTAACATTAACTTTTTGGTTTTACCACAAAAGTAAAAAGAGAAAAGCAGGAAAAAAAGAAGTAAAATTCTCGCGGGGTAAGGTGTGTCTGGTTAAGAGTGGTTTCTGATTTTTAGATTAAAAAAAGGTAAAATTTGTTGGCGTCAATTTCTCGCGGGGTAACAAATACATGATCTCATGATACAAGAAATTGCTAATTTGATAAAACTCACTTGTTTTGGACCTGATTACTGTAGCAAATGAAGCAAACAAGTTAGTTGCAGGTTTTTATCAAACATAAATATTATATTAATTTCGAATTTAGTCTTTCTTATACTATAAATTAAATAAAAAAGAGTTTAAAAAAAGTTTTGTGTTGAGATAATCTCTCGGGTGGTTTGGTTCTTTGTTCTGTTTACATCATCAGTCATTAGTGTTAATATTATTTATGGTAGTCTTGTCCGTACCTGATTATATCTCCTTCTGCGATCTGATCGGCCATTAAAGCTTTTTTTTCCCCCTTCACTATGAACACCTCTTTTGAAGTGGAAAAAAACAAAAAAGAAGCTTTCTTTTTTCCTCTGGAAATTTTTAACACTTTTTTAACTTGAAAATCAAATCTCTCTCTTTCACTTCCCTTTCTCTATTTCCCCCCTGGAACCGTTTCTTGTCTCTCTCTCTCTCTCTCTCTCTACTTTTGTTTTGCTTTCTTCTTCGTCCCCTCTGGTTTTTAATCCAACTTGATCAGATTTTGTTCTTGTCTCTAAAGAAAGACCAAAGGACTGATCTTTTGTTCTTCTCTGTTTTTCTTCGTCTTCCCTCGTTTTGGTTTCAAAAATGGAGCAAGAGAAAAGCTTGGATCCACAACTATGGCATGCTTGTGCTGGATCAATGGTTCAAATCCCTTCACTGAATTCAACTGTCTTTTACTTCGCTCAAGGCCACACCGAACATGCCCACGCGCCTCCTGACTTCCACGCGCCGCGCGTTCCTCCATTAATCCTCTGCCGCGTCGCCGCTGTCAAGTTCCTCGCCGACGCAGAAACTGACGAAGTCTTCGCCAAAATTACGCTTCTGCCACTCCCGGGAAATGAACTGGATCTTGAAAACGACGCCGTTCTCGCTCTTACCCCACCTGACAGTAACGCTAACGAGAAACCCGCGTCTTTCGCCAAGACGTTGACGCAGTCTGACGCTAACAACGGAGGCGGTTTCTCCGTGCCGCGTTACTGTGCCGAGACCATTTTCCCGCGTCTTGATTACACGGCCGAGCCACCTGTACAGACCGTCATCGCCAAAGACATCCACGGCGAGACTTGGAAATTCCGACATATCTACAGAGGAACGCCTCGCCGTCACCTTCTCACCACCGGCTGGAGCACTTTCGTCAACCAGAAGAAGTTAATAGCCGGCGACTCAATCGTCTTTCTCCGCTCCGAATCCGGCGACCTCTGCGTCGGAATCCGCCGTGCAAAACGCGGCGGTCTCGGATCTACCGGATCAGGATCCGACACCAACCCTTATCCCGGGTTCTCTGGTTTCCTCCGAGACGACGAGACGACAACGTCGAAGCTGATAATGATGAAACGCGGCGGCGGCGGAAACGGCGAGAACGCAGCGGCGGGGAGAGTGAAGGTGGAGGCAGTGGCTGAAGCGGTGGCGCGTGCGGCGTGTGGACAAGCTTTCGAGGTGGTTTACTACCCACGAGCGAGCACGCCGGAGTTCTGCGTGAAAGCCGCCGATGTGAGATCAGCAATGAGGATAAGATGGTGCAGTGGAATGCGTTTTAAAATGGCGTTTGAAACAGAGGATTCTTCAAGAATCAGCTGGTTCATGGGTACAGTCTCCGCCGTTCAAGTCGCCGATCCAATCCGTTGGCCTAATTCCCCATGGCGACTCCTTCAGGTAAAAGTCTCTTCCCTTTTTAACAAAAATCCGCGTTTGCGAAAACGCTGAAAACGTTGCGGTTATGGTAATATAGGTAGCTTGGGACGAACCAGATTTGCTGCAAAACGTGAAACGGGTAAGCCCGTGGCTAGTCGAATTGGTATCGAACATGCCTGCGATCCATCTCTCTCCTTTCTCTCCTAGAAAGAAGCTAAGGATTCCACAGCCTTTCGATTTCCCTTTCGACGGTACCAAATTCCCAATCTTCTCCCCTGGATTCACCAACAATGGTGACTCCATGTGTTATCTCTCAAAAGATAACATTAGCAGCAACAACAAAAACGCTCCTGCAGGGATACAGGGAGCCAGGCAAGCTCAACAACTCTTCGGATCACCATCTCCGTCTTTGTTGTCTGATCTCAATCTAACTAGTTACTCTGGTAACAAATTACAATCTTCGGCGATGTTTCTCTCCGGTTTTAACCCGAGGCATCATTACGATAACATCTGGTCCCGTCAGGCTCGGGATGCAGAGAATAACAACAACATTTCGTGTTCGTTAACGATGGGGAATCCTGGTTTAGTTCAGGACAAGAAGAAGTCTGGTTCGGTTAAGACCCATCAGTTCTTGCTGTTTGGTCAACCTATTTTAACCGAACAGCAAGTCATTAATCGGAAACGGTCTTTGGAAGTAGAGGCGCAAGAGGCCCAAGAGGATAAAGGTTCGGCTGCGGCTGCGGCTGCTCGTGGGTTAACATGGAATTATGGTTTGCAGGGACTTGAGACGGGTCATTGTAAAGTTTTCATGGAATCTGAGGATGTTGGACGCACGCTCGATCTCTCGGTTATTGGCTCGTACCAAGAGCTGTACCAAAAATTGGCTGAAATGTTTTGTATAGAAGAGAGGTCGGATTTGTTGACCCATGTTGTGTACCGGGACGCAGATGGTGTTATCAAACGCATTGGAGACGAACCCTTCAGGTAAATTTCAAACAAAATGACATCAATATAATTTGTATATTAGCGGTTTACTTTTTTGATTTTCTTCATCTGATTGAATTGGGCTGTTTTTGAAACGCAGTGACTTCATGAGAGCGACGAAGCGGCTAACGATCAAGATGGATATCGGCGGTGATAATGTTAGAAAGTAAGTGTATTAACCATATATTTGGGTTTTGACTGTTTATGTAGCGAATGGAATCCCGATTTCGGTTTTGGCTTTCCGGTTTTATGTAGGACATGGATAACCGGGATCAGGAATGGTGAAAATGGTATAGATGCTTCTACTACTAAGACCGGTCCACTTAGCATCTTCGCTTGAAGCATTGAAAGAAGCAGCGGCATTTTAACTATAGTTTTGATCCTAGTTTTATTTTCTGTCTTTCAATTTTCCTTTTTCCTAATTTTGAATCCTTTTGGTTGTATTTTTGGGTTCCAGTCTTTTAATTGTGTAACAAACTATTTCCAAGTTTCAAGAAAATGCTCAAATTGGTATTTGGATTTCTTTTGTTTAGGTTGCAAGTGTATATGTTAATCAAAGAACCTGGCTTATCATTCGGTTAACATGTTTGGACATGGTACACATTTTACATTTTGAGCCTTAAGCTATGAACAAAGTAAAAATCATAGATAGCATTTTCTTTAATGGAAATCATTTCTGTTAAATTAGTTTTGTAGCTTATAGCAAAAACATTTGCATTCAATTTGAAAAAATTACATTTGGCATCTTGCAATATCCTATCATGTAGTTGATTTTTGTTTTCTGGAACTTTTTTTTTTTTTGCTACCTAACTTTTTTGTGCTACTGTTAGCTAATTCAATTATTAATTCAAAAGCTTCCCTAAACTGTAGGCTACTATTGTTATGCTTTTCAAAATTTGAGTAATAATTTTGAAATTTCTTGCAGGATAAAACTCACCCAGGACTAGGAGTTTCACCAAGATATTTCCTCTCATCAAAAGGAATTTTCCTGCTTGTCGTGGTGAAATTTCTTTAAAAAAAATGAAGTTATAATTTGGTCTTCCTCTCTATATATTTAATTAGTTCATTGAACAACAGAGGAAGATCTATTGAATATTAAGATAACTTCAATTGTACTTACAGTTAGTTGCTTTGAAAATTAACCACACATATTTTATTCATCGATGTTACACACACACGTACATAAATATGTATATTTTATTTTATGGCGAGAACAAGAAATTGAATCTTTAAAAATCGACAAAACAACAAATGATCAAAAATACACAATGTTGCATGGGATATTGTTTTTTTTACTCATAGATTTACTTGGAATCTATATACGCATATCAATCTATGTTATATGTAATTGTTATCGAGTCTCTCTCTTTCTTAAAGTTCATACATATTTATCAAATCTTGATGTCTAGAGATCTGATGGTAACCACAAATCGTCTTCTTTGATGATTATTTTACAATTCAATTTTGACGAGAGACTACATAATAAGTAGAAAATCGGGAATAACAAATGGCAAAAAATTGGGCTTGGGGATCTGAAATGCGGAAAACATGACAGCAAAAACTTGACCGTCTCGGTGAAGTTGTCGAAAAAGTCAAAGCAAAAGTCATGAGTTCAACAAAAGAAAAGAGAAAACAACATTAACCATTGGGACCCGCACATGACATTGTCTAGCTCCATCTCACGTGCGGTCCCATTTCTGCCGCCGTTTTGATGCTTGTGCCCTCTCTCTCCTAGTGTAGTTTTTTTTTTCGTACTTAACACACTTTTTTCTCACCAATGGCAAATTTTTTTTATAAACCATAGTAGTTCCGAGTCTTTGACTCATAATTTCCTCAGTATTCAAAGACAGATTTTGAATATTCCGATTTAAAAAATAACTCTCTTTTCCAAAAAAGATTTGAACCCATGGCACAAGAGAACCAACCTCCTTATATTGCCACTAGGCCACTATCCCAGTGACAATTAGCAAAGAGAATTTATTGATAATATTGTGTTTAACATCCATCTAAAAGATCCGACCAAAATTTACTGATCTAGACGACTAATCACGACTAATAGGAAAATCACATAAGCTAGGTCCACAAAAACGAGTTCAGTCCAAAAAGAGCTCCGTCCAAACCCACGACATTAAACCAACCTGACGATCTTCGTAGGAAAAAAAAATTAACATGAGAAAATAAAAACAACTTATAGTTATGAATTTTTTCTTATCTCATGAAAGTTTATTCGATCGACTCAAACATGTATATTCTCTTTGAGAGGGATCTGTAACTCACCAATACACTAGACTTCTCGTAAATTCTCTTCATCGCTTTGTTAATCTTTGAACTATTATTCTTAGAAACTTAGTCATTTTGTTTGAAAAGATTTGAATAGCTTACGGTATCCGAATTCACCAATTTGCTCTTTCTGAGGAATTTTTTTTTGATTTTCTACCCAAAAAGACTCGAAAATCATATAAAAACTTGGGTTAGTATACGTAAAAACGCAATACATTATTCAAGAAGAGGTTAGAGAGAATGAACCTAAACAACCAGAATAAGACTAATAACTCAAGGTATAAAGCCTTAGTCTCGAGAGAAATAGACCTAGTGTATTAATTTTTTGCATAAAATTTTTTTCAGATATTTTTATTAAGGGAAATAAGTTAGTAATTATAGATTTTACATGAACCTAGCTTGAATATTGGGTTTCATATCCTTGGTTGTATCAGGTTCGATTTATCGGGTTTGATCCGGTACAATGCCTCGAGTCATTTTCACCTAATTTCTTTGTCTTCTTCCGTCATTTGGCCGACCATACGGTTATGCAACACATCTCATGATCTTCTTGTACAATTGACATCGTCTGATGTGGCAAATATAACGTCGGGATTCTCCCTCAGAATCAGTTTATTTGTGCTTTAATTAATTTTTTGTATGGACCTCCTGCTTTTTACTTTAGCCCGCATAAGTTGAAATTTTTTACCCTTTGACCAAAGATTCAAACCAAAGTGTTTTAAACAATTTCAAACTTAGTGTGTAAAAAAGATATTTCACACCTACCCCGAGTTCTTGATACATGAACTCGGACTCTGTGTGCCGTCTCCTGATGCTGATGGGGGTACATCTTTGTATGGCCACTAAGTTTCCAATCTAGATCATTCCGAGTAACAAAATGCGCTACCTAAAATGGGGGTCAGTCACCCGTGGCCTTACCTATTAAGTTATTTGGACCATTGCTGATTCAGATCTAATTACCTCTTAGATTCGGCCCAAGGAATAACTCCGCTAATAAAGTTTAGGAACCCACTTGAGCCTTGAGATACGTAACATCATGTGACTCGCTAAACTCGAAAATGATTATTATATCCCCAATAAATACCATGTTTGCTATACGAGTCCGAGTCTCGTACTCGGGCAACAAATAAGTCTTCCTTTTTTTGCTATCATAAGTTTTTCTTTTGGGTGTCCAATCATGAACACAGTCGTACAAACATGTGCTAATATTTTAGACCATCAGAGCATCCTTGCGATGATAAAAATAAGTATATAAGGCTCAGTAGCATGGGAGCCGTAAGGGCTCAGTAGCCTAGGAGCCGTAACGCAGGATGCCGATGCCTAAGTCAAGAGACCTAAGGACATGAGAATCCTAGGTGAGAGCTTGAGTTGGGAGACCTGAGAACCAAGAACACCAGAGCCTGAGTGTAGATACCTATGGGTTAAAATCAATTTAATTCCGAATCAAAATCAATTGCTAAAATATATCTCAAATCGAGATAAAAATCAATTTAAAACAGAATTCAAAGAGAAGACTGGATTGGTTAACGCGACTCAGCATATCAGAAAACTTTCTATTGGTCTAGCAACCAATATAAGAGAAATATTTGGATTTGGCACAGGGATATTGGCTTATCGTATCAGTCTCTTCTATCGGTTTAAATCGATATATATATCTTTATCGAGCATTGCTAATCAGGTTAAATCGATATTAAGTGTTTTCCTTTTTCTTGAGATGATTTTTCTTTTTAGCCTCATGGTCTTCATTCCTTATCTTGATTCAATGGTCGCTGTCATTGAACACATACTGGAAATAATTTTAAAATGATACTATGTAATTGTTTCTTAAGTGCACTTGTTTAATGTAACGAAGTTTTACATTTCAAGTTCTTTTTAGGCGGATGAGTCGTAAGAATCTTCACCAAAGCTTGCTCTTTAATCATGTAGCTCGATCTTGAAAAATTCCATCATATTTTTTTTTGTAATTTTAAAGCTGTAACCGGGGAGAAAAGAAAAATAAATTTTCTGCAACCACCTAAAAATTAAAGGAGTTAAAGTAATTTTTTCTTCTTTTGTTTAGTGGAAGAAATTTGTCTTTAAAAAAAAATTAAGAATTTGAGTACAAAAAAATTGATACCTTTTCAATGTAGGTTCAATAGAACTTAGAGTAAAAAAATTTCTTCTTTATTGTTATCCGTGACACCCCAAATTTCGCCTCATTCAAGTCGAAAATCATGATTATCCATCATATCTTTCTTCAGAAAAGGGTTTAGAATTTCCTTTGCATTCATCTATAAATCTAATGGGAGTTCAAAACAAGAAGATGCAATATTTTCATTTAGTATCTAGATGTTTGACTTAGTTAGGCCGAGTTCTCAATAGACAATTCCTGGCAAGTCAAATTGGACACTGATTAGCATTTAAATTAGGGAAATTTGATAAATTGACTGAGTTTGAAATTGGAAACGTCTCAATAACATTTATACACATATCATTTTGTCTCAATAGCCTTTGATATTTTCATAACCTAATTTTAACCTTCAATATTAATAAAAATAAAATTTTCAAAATATTTTTGGAATTTAAAAAAAAAAAAATTTCAAAAGAATATTCAAAATAATAAAAAAATTTCAAACTAAATATCAAATATCAAATTAAAAAAAACTAATTTCTCTCGCCTTCTCCGCCTCTCTCTCTCGCGACCATCTTCTCCGCCTCTCTCTCTCTCGCGACCATCTTCTCCGCCTCTCTCTCTCTTTCTCGGTCGTGATTCTCATGGTCGAAATCTAATTTCTCTCTCTCGTGACATCCGACATCCGCCTCTCTCTCGCGACATCGTCTTCTCCGCCTCTCTCTCTCTCTCTCTCGATCGTGATTGGATTGGATTTGCATTACTGGCATAATGTCCACTAGATTTTGAATTAGTCATTGGGAAATGATTATAGTATGCGGTCAAAACTACTGGAATTAAGAATCATAGCATGATGCAATAAACAAAAAGCTTTATTAGGAACCTATGTATATCTTTAAGTCGGATTCTAAGGTGATTGTGTTTGTTTCCTATGTAACAGGAGCTTACATTGACAAGAGCTTATATTGACAAATGTTTCAAGTTCTGATATTTATTTATTTGGAATTGCTCTTCATTCTTTGTAGGTATGGATTTGGATTTGCCAAAGAGATTGTTTAGGGAAAACGAAGAACCGGAAGTAGTGAAGATCAACAACAGCTGCAAAACGTCCCTTATGAAGAAACTGAAGGCTCGAATGTGATGCGAGTCGAGTTTTACCTCTCAACTAACTACCTGCAAGTGCACAACAATCACAGTTAGTATAGATAAAAGGATCGTATCCACAAGGACTTTTTAACCACACTTCAAATTGTAATGAATAAACTAGAACAAGATATTTTTTTGTCGTTTTTGTGATTGAGAATAAAGTAAGCAAGCAACGAATGTGAATTGTAATGAAAATCAATAAAAGAAAAGCGTTAGGACTTAGGTATTTCGCAGAGAATCATGCAACAATAAAGATCGATTGATTTTAGGGATTTAGGAATTATGAATTGTCTAGAACACAAAGCACTGATTTAAGGTCATCCCACTATCGTGACGTAACTAACCATCTACGTTTTAACACCCTAATAGACTCAACTGTCGCATGTTATTACAAGGTGAAAACATGCATTAAAGTTCAAGTTTGATAAAGTTCACCGCACTCCTTAACTAACCTTTCGAATTGTTAAGGCTTTTGGCTCATCAAATACTAGTTCAGGCAATATAACAAGCTTTTGGAGAGTATATCAACCTAAGATCAGATCGTTAAATGCGCGGTAAAGCAATCATGCATTGAGTATAAGTAAAGATGAAGACTCTAATGTATTCCCTAAACAATCATCAATCAATTATCGAATTATGAAACTCATTGAAAACCTAAAACCTAACAAATAAAACTACTCAGACATGATGCACGAAAAACCAGAGATAGATGATGAATTCATGATAAAGAAACTTGAATTAAAGAGTAAGGGTAAGAGAATTCTTCTCTATATCAAGATACAAAGCGAGATCATCCACCGGATTGCTCTAAAATCCAAATCTAATGAAGAACACCAAGAGAACTCGTGGTGGCTGCTCTTATCTGATAAACTACTCTATTGTTTCGTGGTCATACCTAACAAAAGGCTAAAAACAAGTATATATAGGCTTAGGATCTTCTAGGGCTTCGTTTAGGTCAAATCCGTCTTTTTACGTCAAAACTTATCCCAAAGTCGGTTGGGATTTCGGCCAAGGAACACGACCAGTATTGGGCCCAAAGTGCCTTGATTTTGCTGGCATCAGCCCAGAATATCGGTCCATGAGGCGGCCCGGTATTTGGATCGTTTCTGCACCTGCTTCGTTTATGAGGCAGCTTGACGTATCTTTACTAAATTCGGTTTATCTTCCTGCTCACAGCTCTAAATGAGATGATTCAAATTTCATTGTAAAACTGAATCAAAGATCTAACTTAACACCAAGTTTCATCTAATTCCAAGTCGATTTGATCCTCCGTTCACTGCTGAACTTCTGGCGTATACGTTCTGTCCAATTTGGTAGAATGTTGTTTCTTGTGAATTCTTGGTTCTTGATGGTGTCTTTGGCTTATAAATGTTGCTGTAGCTTGGTTTACACCTACTTTGGCTATTTTTTCTCATTTTTCCTTGATTTCCCTGTTAAGACTCTAAAACTACAAATACGAGAAAAACTACCTTTAAAGGTATAAAACCGTAGATAAATACATAGAAAACATAGTAAAATATATACCAAAATAGGTAAAATATGGGATATATCAACTCCTCCAGACTTAAACCTTGCTTGTCCTCAAGCAAAATCCAAGTATAGAAAAGAGGTTTTAAGAAAATTTAAACTTAGAAAAACCATTTGAAAATAACGTTGATACTAATACCGTATGTGACATGATCGATCCAAGGGTATCTTCATCATACGCCATCCATAACCTTCGCAGCCTACTCCATGTTTTAATTACAATCCTGCAAAAATCTCAACTGCACTTCATTTGACTCTCTACATTCATTAAGGTATAGGTGAATTTCTCATCAAGGGAATCATTCGGGGTAGACGGCGCTAGGATTTGAAAAAGGCTAATATATGTGGTGAGGTTAAAAGTGTTTAGAGTTACCATAGACTCCGGGTGCGAGATATTATGCAAAATTGCAAGAGAGAATGGACCTGTTGATATCCACAATTTCCCAACCACTTTCTTTACGTCTTTTTTCCCCCAGACTTAGATCTTTCTCCGGGAATCACTTGAAATTTCTTCTACTCGTCTCTTCTTTTGTATCATGGCATTCCTTGGGTATCTATTTGGCCTTAAAACTTTTAGACAACCGTTTTCCTTTCCCTTCTTTTTATTTATTTTTTTGTTGTTCTTTTTTTTTATGGGGGAAAACGGTATCTTTTTGATACGAGTCAAGTATAGGCACGAAATATTACCATGTATTAATCATCCAAGGAAACGGCCAAACTTTTTGAAATTTTATTCTTTGTACTCTACCCTTCTTTACCAAATCGTCGCATCTCTAGTGATTGGAAAATTGCGTCGATCCTTTTCTCTCCGACGTTTTTGCACATATCTGCAAGTATAAAACTAAAAAAAGAAGGCATGAGGTCTGAAAAGAGGTAAAGGGTTTTAGGTAGGGTACCAACTAAAGATGAGATGACCATTCATGACAACAAAGAGTGGTAAAAGAGGATAAGATCTCATGAATGTGTGATTCGTTTCCCCGATCTAACTCCTTAATGAGAAATAATTAAAATCAGGTTAGTGGTCAAATAAAATAGAGTCAAAATCGGATTCATAAAAACTTATGCGAGATGAATTATATGGGGCGAATTCCAGTCATGAAGGTTTCTGAATAGTATATCCTGGATAAACCCTGTGACAATGGTCATTAGATCATAAAATCTATGCATAAATTCATAGTTCGAAACATAGGGTTTTCGACTCAATAAAAGACTCTAAGAAAATCATTAAAATGACTCAAAACATAAAAAAATAAAAAAGGACGTTAGTACGATAAATCCCCCCAGACTTAACTTACACCGTCCCCGGTGTAAATAGTAACATAAGGGTGAGATGACTGAATAAAATAAAAATGAAAATAATAAAAGAATAGATAAAAATCGATACACCTGGCTCAAAAGACGGGTGATATAGACTCTGGTGAATCCGGAACTATCACGTGAAAGTGATCTCCATCGGACTCGTAGTTGACGATCTCCGTCTCGCCTGAAGCGGTAGCTTGGACTAATGAGTGATGTCCGTACTAGGCATTGGCGGTCTCATCAAGGGCATGTGTGATGGGATGACTGGAAACATAATCATCGACATCCTCATCATGCTCAAATGTAGAGACGAGCGAAAGACTACCAAATTCGTTGTTACTTGTTGTGGCGGTTGTGCTTCTAGAGGAGCGCCTAAAGAGATGTTGGATTGATTTCTTGACTTCTTTTACAAGCTTAGAAATCATCTTTCCTTGCCTAGAAACCGTAGCTTCAAGAGCAATCCTCATCTCCTTTTCTTCCTCAAAGCTAGTGCGAAACCATTCATCAAAACCGGCTTGTGTAGCGGCTGGAAATTAGGGCTCGTGGGGTGGCGTGTGAGATGTGGAAGGCTGGAAAATACCTCCTCCTTGTGGTCCTCTAGACCTCTCCTTTTGTGCCATCCTTGCCATGGATTGATAGTCGAGCGAAACTCCAACAAGAGGACATCCGGGACAACGATAAAACCATGTGGAACGAGTGGGGTGAAAGTATGTCTTACCCTCACTCAAGGCTGGGATTTACGCATGTGGGAGTAGAACACACTTGTTCTCCTCTTCGTAGGGTGGAGTGAAAAGGTACCCAAAGTTTGTAGATTGCTCGTACCATCCACAAAGATAATGCTTCCTTTGAAGGGCATGTAGATCAAGCTTACTCTCAACCATCAAAGGGACTTCGAGGTGAAAATCAACACCACACGCAAGTAGTATGGCCGTGATTGTTCCACCAAATCACTTGATGCTCCCTTTGGTATCTTCTCCTTAACGGCATCATGCTTGATTTGTACCATTCTACGAGCTAAAAGTGAAGCGAGGTTTACCTTCTCGGGATTCTCCACAAACGGTGATATTAGCATGTAAAACTCTTCTTGTTTCACTACTCCATACTCGTTCCTACTGAAAATGAGTTGAGAAAGTAGGAGTAGACATAACGAATCGCCGGATGTGTAATCTTTGATGCCTTAGAACTTTCGGGCTTAAGTCTATCGCTTTCTATCTTCGACCATTCATCATAATGAGCTTCACTACCACTGAACTTGATCCTCTCATGACACTCAAGTCCCAAAATATCACAAAGTTCTTCAATACTCAAAGTATATGATTTCTCATTAACCGTAAAAGCGAGAATTCCTTCCTTTGCTATGGTCGTCTTTGTCTTGGGGTAAGACAATGTTACTGTGGCTAAGAATTCACGTGCAAGCTTCCCATATGTAGGGTGAGAGATAGTCACAAACTTCGATAGGCCCAATGCTTCAAGATACCATTCAACATCCTTTCGAAAACCGAGTAAATCTAGTGTCTCGAAATCAATACCAAGAGTTGGAAGCATAGAAAACTGTTGTAGACCAGCCATGTAGTCCACGTTAGCATTCATTTCGGGTCCAACATGCTTCATGATAACACTCGGTGCTTGAGTTACAACCATAGTTGATTTAGCTCACGATTTTCTCTTCTTCTTCTTAGGAGGTGATGTGTGAGGTATTGTTTGTGTGACCTCCACAAACTGCATTGGTACTTGAGTGGCTTCATCCTCCTCATCTCTTAGTTGGTAACCAAGTTCTTCTTCATTCTCCACCAAAATATCCTTTCCATGTTTCTTTGATGACTTTTTCGATCTAGTTTTAGAACGTGTAGGGCGAGGGACTTGAGCTTCGTGATCTTGGTTGGTCACGTGTTGCTTCTTGGGTTTATGCCCTCTCTTAGACTTCCGTGGAACAATCTCATTCTCCATTGAAGTTCCTACAAAAGAAATATCTCGAAAAAGCATTTTATGGTCTTGAAAATCGCAATTGCCAATAGAATTGCTTCCAATTGGGGAATTGAATCAAAATAAAGGATAGCAAGACATTAGAAATATGTAAGAATAATAACCAAAGGTAAAATAATATTTTCTCTAATTAAATCATAATTTTCGGATTTAATTGTAATGACAAGTGAAAAACACAAAATTTTGCAATTAAGTCTTTAATATGTCAAAATTCATATGAATCCTATGTATATATGATAAACCCATATTAATAGATGCATTAACTAACCATGAATCATCCAAATTCGTTTGTTATTATAGCCTCACAAATCCAAAGTTGTGAAAAATTAATTAAAGGTTATAATCATGTAATTAACACATCAATAATGTTTATATCAAGTCTAATCAAGTATTTTTATATTGATTTTCCAACAACCTAGCCAATTTAAGCTAAATCTATGAAATTTTTAAAATATGCATAAACTTGGAATTAGACAAAAAGAAGGTTTTAGAGAGAAATTACCTTGGATTTAGTGAAATAGGAGATTAAGAATTGAATTCCTAATGAAAAACTACACAATTTGTAGTGAATTGAGATAAAACCCCAAAATTAGATTTTTAGGGTTCTTGAGCTCAAAAACACTTTTGAGAGAGAAGGAGATGAAGTTGTGTTTGCAAATGACAAAAAAAAGTTTGTAAACCTTTTAAAAATCAGATTTTGTAATGTTATTGGTTTAATTCCGGTTAAAATCGGTTTAGAACCGGTTAAAATCGGTTAGAAAACGGTTTAGAAAACTTACCCGGGTTGGACCGGTCGAATACCGTTCGGTTGGACCGACCAAAATCGTGACCGGAACTTACCTCGGTCATGGGTCGAGACGTGGGTCGAGTCGCGGTAAGGTCTGGGCAGTGTCGCGGGACGAGGCGTGAGACGGGACTGCGGGTCGTGCGTGATGTGTCGCAAGATGACTGGATCGGGATGGATATGCGGTAGGGCTGCCTCGATACTGGTCGGGTTTGTCGACCGATATGCAGGACCGATACGCGGCCCTCGTGTCGCGCTACGGGATGGAGAAACATGTCCCAAGTATCGGTCGGGTGGGACGACCGGTACTCGTGTTTGGTATCGAGTTGCGGTGAGAGTTTCCTCGTGTCGCGGGACAGATTGTCATCGTGTCGCGGGACGAACGTGCTCGTGTCGCGGTAAAACTGCCGCATCGTGTCGCTGATCGAACGCAGCGTCGTGTCGTGTGGGAACTCGTGTCGCGGTAAAGATCGTGTCGTGGCTCGAGGCAACGTGTCGCGAATACCGGTCGGGGTTCTGGACCGGTACGCGGGACCGATACTGGGCCTTCGTGTCGCGGGACGGTTGGGTCGCGATACTGGTCGAGGACGTCGTTCGATACCTCATCCGGTACTGGACCTGTGTCGCGGTAAGGTCGACACCGGTCGGGTCGCGGTCCGGTATCGTGACTAGTACCGACGACCTTTTTTTTTTGTATTTTTAGAAATCCTGAAAAGTCAAAATAAAATAGATTAGTGTAAAATAAACTTATGAAAACCAAAATTAAAATTTAAAAAACTAATTAAAGCATAAAAATAAAAATGTGGGTTGCCTCCTACAAAGCGCTTGTTTAAAGTCAATTAGCTCGACTCCTTTGAAGATTTTAGACGTCCGGTGGATCCACTAAAGGAATGGTGGTTCCTTTAGCTTCATTAGGCTTTGATCTTTCGTTTTCTATGATAACTCCAAGTGAATCTGCATTGTTATACTTGACAATGCTTCCGGGAAAAGCTTCAAAGTGTTTTCAAGCTTACGCTTGATAATTTCTCTGTTGATCTCGTCTTCTCTTGGGACGAGGATCTTTATCACCATGTTCTCAAATATAAACTTCTCCTTTGCTTTGTTCCCATTCTTAGCATCATCCATAGGTGTCAAAGTTGTCTTGACATCTTCGGAAATGTCCTTATGCTTCTCTTTGGACAGTTTTGCAACTATCTTCATTTTAGCTTTAGGATCTCCTTCTTTGACTCCTTTCTTGGTATCTTCGGGGTCTATACTAGGCTTCATATCCTTTACTCCAATCGAGCTTGGTATACGCTTAGCATCTACTTCATCATAGAAGAAATTCTTGTTGATATTGGCGAAAGAGATTCTCCGGTTTGGAAAATTAACAATGGCTCCGGCGGTTGCTAAGAATTGTAATCCAAGTATCAATGGATTCAATTTTCCGGTCTTCATCTCCAACATTTGAAAATCAGTAGGAACAATCCCCTCTCCTACTTTAACCATGATGTTTTCAAGCATTCCATAAGGTGTAGAGGATGATAAATCGGCATACTCTATATAGACTTTGGATGGTTTGAAATCGACCACTCCAAGTTCCTTTGCCATGGCTAGTGACATGAAATTGACATTTGTTCCAGTATCACACAAGAAATCGTGGATCTCCTTTCCATTGATAGGGCATGGAAAAACAAACTTTCCCGGATTATCGACTTTTTCCAAAGGTATCCTTTTTAGTCTTCTCTTGTAAGCTCTCTTAGATTCGCCGGGAAGGCATTCCTCTTTTGGTTCTTGGACCAAGATAACCTCTTATTCAAGTGGTTTAGGAGTGACCACGGCCTCCTCTTCTTTAGTAGAAGCAACATTGCAAAACTTCTTTGCTTTCTCTTCGTCTTGTCTTCGAACAGCTTCCGAGGTTTGAACGAGTTGCGTATCCATCTTAGAGAGATGAGTAACAATAGACTCGATCTTAATGTTAAGTTCTGAATACCTACTGTCCACCATTTGGTTTACTTCTTTCTTGTGGTGGCCGACGGCTTCTAGCATTTGGTTCTTCATATCTTCAAGTTTAGCATCAAAAGAAACCGGTACGGTTGGTTGGGATGGGTTGAATGGTGGTTTCACCTGATACATTTCCTTAGAAAAAAATGGTTGCTTGGACTGATATTGGCCTCCTTGGTTGATGTTTTGTCGAGGGTAGAATTGATCTTGAGGGTTCTCGACATTGTTGCTCCGATAGGACAGATTTGGGTGGGATCGAAAGTTGTTGTTGAAATTTCGATTCCCATAGTTTCCTCCTATGTAGTTCACTTCCTCTTGATTCTCCTCCGCTCCATCTCCAATACGTTCCATATTAGGATCATAACTTGTATCATTAACGTCTTCAACGGCATGAACTCCTCTTTGACTCTTAAGTAGTTGTGAAACCATGTTCTTGAGCTCCGCAATTTGAGTTGAATCAGTTGATGATCTAGTAGTGTTGATGCTCCTATTGTAGTCTTGAGAACAGTTAGCATCACTAGCAGCAAGGTTCTCAATTAAAAGTTTTGCCTCCGGTACAAGCTTGGTCATGAAATTCCCATTACTCGCAGCATTCAAAGATGTTTGGTGCTTGTAATCGATTCCAATGTAGAAGATATTCCATAAGTTTCCTTCAGAGAAACCATGATTAGGGCAGTCCCTAGTGTACTCCTTGAAACGTTCCAAGGCTTCAAAGAAGGATTCGGTTGGTCCTTGCTTGAAACTCGAGATCTTGTTTCTTATAGAATTCGATCTTTGTTTGGTGTAGAATTAATTCAAGAAAGCTCCTTTGTATTCGTCCCAAGTAGTGATGGACCGTGGTAGAGACTTCATCAATCTAAGTGCCTTATCGTTTAGAGAAAACGAAAAGAGCTTGCACTTGAAGTAGTCAGTGGGAACTCCATTAGCACGAGTCGTACTGCAAATTTCTTCGAAAGTATCAATGTGGTCAAGAGGATGCTTCGTGGACAGCCCATGGAATTGGTTTTGTTTCACCAATGCAATGATTTGAGGCTTGATCTCGAAATCATTCCTTTGATGTAGAGGTGGGCGGATAGGATTTCTATCAAAGAAGAAAGCATCGGAGGAATCGACATCTCTGATAGTTTGATGCTGGACTTGTTGCGCTTGTCTTGGACGCAAAGGCTGTTGGAAATCTAGGTTCCCTTGAGGTTGAAGATGTGGAACTTGTTTTTGCATTCTCATATTCCCAGGTGGAATGAGATGTTGATCGTTTCCACCAACTGGATTCCTAACAATGTTCTTCGGAGGATTGTGGATTGCATCATTACGGATCGGTGGGTTCAGGTGGGCACCGAGTGGTTGCTCCACGGGTTGGTTCTCTCCATTAAGAGCAGCAGCAGCAGCAAGAGCAAGAGCTCGTTGCTCTTCATTCATGGCATGTTCATCAATTTTATCGGCCATCCTTAGTTGTCTTTGTCTCCTAAGGGCTCGTTCAAGCTTATCGATTTCTTGCTCAGGTACAATTAGATTTTTCTCGTTAGAATTTCTAGTACTAGGCATAAACACCTGAAACAAACGGAAAAAGATGAAAGAAAACGAAAAATCAAAGTCGAAAAAGAAAGAAATAAAATTGAAATAAAAAGAAAAACTGAAATTAAAGCGTTCTAGACTGAGTTTTAGTTAAAAATTCGAAGGTGATGATCTTCAAAGTCCCCGGTAACGAACGCCAAAAACTTGATGCGAGTCGAGTATTACCTCTCAACTAACTACCTGTAAGTGCATAGCAATCACGGTTAGTATAGATAAAAGGATCGTATCCACAAGGACTTTTTAACCACACTTCAAATTGTAATGAATAAAACTAAGCTAGAACAAGATATTTTTTTGTCGTTTTTGTGATTGAGAATAAAGTAAGCAAGCAACGAATGTGAATTGTAATGAAAATCAATAAAAGAAAAGCGTTAGGACTTAGGTATTTCGCAGAGAATCATGCAACAATAAAGATCGATTGATTTTAGGGATTTAGGAATTATGAATTGTCTAGAACACAAAGCACTGATTTAAGGTCATCCCACTATCGTGACGTAACTAACCATCTACGTTTTAACACCCTAATAGACTCAACTGTCGCATGTTATTACAAGGTGAAAACATGCATTAAAGTTCAAGTTTTCACTCCTTAACTAACCTTTCGAATTGTTAAGGCTTTTGGCTCATCAAATACTAGTTCAGGCAATATAACAAGCTTTTGGAGAGTATATCAACCTAAGATCAGATCGCTAAATGCGCGGTAAAGCAATCATGCATTGAGTATAAGTAAAGATGAAGACTCTAATGTATTCCCTAAACAATCATCAATCAATTATCGAATTATGAAACTCATTGAAAACCTAAAAACTAACAAATAAAACTACTCAGACATGATACACGAAAAACCAGAGATAGATGATGAATTCATGATAAAGAAACTTGAATTAAAGAGTAAGGGTAAGAGGATTCTTCTCTATATCAAGATACAAAGCGAGATCAACCAGCGGATTGCTCTAAAATCCAAATCTAATGAAGAACACCAAGAGAACTCGTGGTGGCTGTTCCTATCTGATAAACTACTCTATTGTTTCGTGGTCATACCTAACAAAAGGCTAAAAACAAGTATATATAGGCTTAGGATCTTCTAGGGCTTCGTTTAGGTCAAATCCGTCTTTTTACGTCAAAACTTATCCATAAGTCGGTTGGGATTTCGGCCAAGTAACACGACCAGTATTGGGCCCAAAGTGCCTTGATTTGTGCTGGCATCAGCCCAGAATATCAGTCCATGAGGCGGCCCGGTATTTGGATCGTTTCTGCACCTGCTTCGTTTATGAGGCAGCTTGACGTATCTTTACTAAATTCAGTGTATCTTCCTGCTTACAGCTCCAAATGAGATGATTCAAACTTTATTGTAAATCTGACTCAAAGGTCTATCTTCACACCAAGTTTCATCCAATTCCAAATTGATTTGATCCTCCGTTCACCGCTGAACTTCTGGCGTATATGTTCTCTCTAATTTGGTAGAATGTTGTTTCTTGTGAATTCTTGGTTCTTGATGGTGTCTTTGGCTTATGAATGTTTCTGTAGCTTGGTTTACACCAATTTTGGCTCTTTTTGCTCATTTTTACTTGATTTCTCTGTTAAGACTTTAAAACTACAAATACGAGAAAAACTACCTTTAAAGGTATAAAACCGTAGATAAATGTATAGAAAACGTAGTAAAATATATAGTAAAATAGGTAAAATATGGGATATATCAAAATGCCAAATGAGTACGAGGAAGAGAAGCAAGATCCGGTCTTTGCGCATATTTTGGCAATACATGAACATTCTCTAGGATACTTAGGTAAATTGGTACACAACTTCATGTGTAAGCAGCTGGATACTACAAAACTGCATGAGCTATGGTTTGTGTTTGCTAGGAGGCCTCTTCGGTTTTCTCTTCAAGAGTTTTTTGCTGTCACTGAGACAACCCAACCCGTGTAATTTAAAATTTTTTCCTTTCGGATTATTATTGTCACAAATAATAATTCTCAACGGGTCAAACACAATAACGCGGAAACAATAAAACAATTAAACACCAATCCTAATCAATAAATCCCATACTTTATTGATCTATCTAATTCCAATTCAAACAAATTAACTCAACAACAATCGAAATAACCAAATCAACAATAGTTCCAGAATTATTACATCCTATCAATTTTAACACAACGGCCACGAAAACGAGACACTAGATCATCTCCTCTTCCCGGCCACGATTCCACGATCACACCCTTTCTTTACCTGCATCACATGGTTATACAAGATGCGTCAATATTATCACAAATACTCAGTGAGACGGTCATCCCATCTACTTGGCTATACACACAAGCATAAGAAATTGACACAATACCAAGGTGAACAATCAACAACGCAAGGCACGAACAATCAATGCAAGTTCGCCCAAAACAGGCATGCGTCGATCGACACATCCACCATGTGTCGATTGATGCAACAACAGTGTGTCGATCGACACGTAACCCCGGTGTCAATCGATGCACTACATCATGTGTCGATCGACACAACATCACAGATCCCAGGATCAAGCCTATCCTCTCATGGTTCGATCCTGGATCGAATCACATCGATCCATGCACATAAATCTACACAAAACCACACGAAATCCACCAAATAACAACAATCAAATGCATCCTATCAATCCCTTTACCCAAATAAGCTATGGTCACGCACTCACCTTGGATCTGGAAAAGAAAAAGAAGAGAAACACCAAGAATGAGAAGAAAACTCCTCAAAGATTCGAAATCCACTCCTGATTCACGAAGAACAAGACCCAGCAACGATCTCCCAAACCTCCCAAACGAATCTCCTCTCACAAATCTCTCTGGAAACTCTCTGGAACTTTTCTGAAACTTTCTAGAACTCTAAAAGCCCTCAAAATGCGGCCACCCTCTATTTATAGAGAAGCCCTAGGGTTTTCACCATAATCGGCCCGTAAATCGACACTTAAATCTAACCGATCCGGTTGGATCTAACCTTGCATCGATCGACGCACACCCTTTGCGTCGATCGACGCACGACTACAATTCACAGAAATTGGTTCGAGGTCGTTATAATTCTTCCCCACTAACACGGATTCGACCTCGAATCACGCAACACCGTCACCTTACGGTCACAAACCTGATATCAACACTCTGACCCACCCCGGTAATTCTACAGATATCCACACTCCTGGCAACCTGGCCAGCACCACCCGAGATCACACCCGATCGCCAAACTCAACTAGTCTTATACTAGCCACATTGCACCGTCTCGCCACGGTTGCAATCCTGACCCAACCTGGTCAGCACTACCAGAGATCATCTCCCGATCTCTGAAGCTCATCTAGCTTCATCACATAACACCGTCTCACTACGGCTACTCTCCTAACCAAACCCGATCAGCACCACCTGAGATCGTCTCTTAATCCCTAAAGCTCATCTAGTCTCATACTTACAATCACGTAACATACGTTATTGCTCATTACTTATACTCATAACTCATATACATATACACCATACCAACTCTCAGGATCGTCACCCCTTGAGTCATCGTATGCAGGGAACCCACTATCCCCTGGAGAGAACCACCATCCCTCAAAGTATATGTAGGGAACCCACCGTCCCCTACAGAGAACCACCATATCTCGAGTATATGCAGGGAACCCACTATCCCCTGGAGAGAACCACCATCCCGCAAGTATATACAGAGAACCCACTATCCCCTGGAGCAATAACTCTGCGACGTGCATCATAAGCACCTGTCGACCAAAATCGCCTCTCGTGGCCCATCATGACATCCCCTATCCCAGAATATCATTTCATCCATGACCAATCACTAGGTCATCCGAAACCACCCACCACTAGGGTGTTTCCACCAGAGACCCTGGAAAAAGACAAGTCCTAACTCGTATAAGACCTTTGTTTAAAGACTCCCCCTAGGAAATAGACAGGCTCTAACTCACATAAAACCTCTATTTCCCAACACCATCTAGGAAATAGACAAGTCCTAACTCACATAGGACTTCCATTCTTAGATACTCATCCTTGACAATGGACAAGCTCTAACTCCCATAGAACTTCTATTTCCAGCCATCTCATGACCCCACCAGTCATCGTAACACATGACCCCACCAGTCATCACAGCACATGACCCACCAGTCATACCATAAGAACTTACGTCTTATAAACACATTTAATAAGAAAACTCATCCTATTAAATCTCAACAATGTATAATCATTACATCAACAAACAAAAATACATAACAACTCATAGCCACATGCTATTAAAAATTTTGAAAACTAGAAAAAGACAACTCAAGCCACCACTAACTTCTCGAACCACTTCGAGAACTTTCCCTTCATCCTCGCTTTTGGTTCCCAAGTCTCCTCCTCAATACCGTCACAGTCCCACACGACTCCCATCAATGGTATCCTCTTCCGGCGCAGAATCTTGACTCTCTTCTCGAGAATCCTCATAAGTCTTGCCTCCATCGTCATGTTGGGCTGAAGATCCTCCGGAATCCTAGCCAACACCTCCTCAGACTCATGTAGACACTTCCGCAGCATCGAAACATGGAAGACCTAATGAAAAGCCTTCATACACTGAGGTAACTCCAACCGATAAGCTACTGGTCCCACTCGTTCCACAACCTTGAACGGACCCATAAACCTCAGACTTAGCTTATTCTCTGAAATGGATCTGTTAGGACCCCTCAACATTGCTGCCTTGAGATACACCAAATCTCCCAGCTCAAACTCTAGCTCTTTCCTCCTCTTATCGGCATAACTCCTCTACCGATCCTGAGCCTCTCTCATATTCAGCCTCAAGACACGGATCTTCTCCATCGTCTCCTGAACAAAATCTACACCAAACATGCTCCTCTCCCCCACTTGAGTCCAGCATAATGGTGTACGACATGGCCTCCCATACGGAGCCTCATTTGGAGCCAACCTAATACTCGCTTGGTAGCTATTGTTGTACGCAAACTCTACCAGATTCAGGTGATCCGCCCAATGACCACTGTAATCCAGCACACACATCCTCAGCAAATCCTCCAATGTGTGAATCGTTCTTCGGACTGCCCATCTGTCTGACGATGATAAGCTGTACTCATATGCACCTTAGTGCCCATCTCAGCCTGGAACGCCCTCGAGAACTCTAAAGTAAACCTCGGATCCCTGTCTAACACAATACTCGTTGGCACCCCGTGCAGCCTCACTATCTCTCGTGCATACTTCTTAGCCAACACTGACGCTCCGTCGATCTTCTTGATGGGAAGAAAATATGCTGACTTGGTCAGACGATTCATAATCACCCAAATCGCATCATACGTCCGTGAAACCGGCAATCCTGTCACAAAGTCCATGGTAATCATGTCCCACTTCCACTCTGGAATTGGTAAGCATTGCAAGAACCCGCTTGGAACCTGATGCTCAGCCTTCACTAACTAACACACATTGCAAGATGCAACCCAGTTAGCGACATCCCTCTTCATCCTGATCCAGTGATAATACCGCGTCAGATCACGATACATCTTGGTCGTTCCCAGATAAATCGACAACATGCTCGCATGAGCCTCTCTCAGGATCTCTTGCCTCAGATCCTCATCCTTGGGTACACAAACCCGCCCGTTCACAAGTTTTGTCCCATTCGCCTAGACCAAATACTATGAACCTGCCACCTTGGAAGCATCATTCAAACCCTGATCCTTCTCCTGAGCTACTCGAATCTTGCTCAGAAAATCTGCCTGGTTAGCTGCCTCTAACCCCAACGGCTCTTGTGAGATAACGCACAACCTCAGAGTGCCAATCTCACTCGTCAAAGCCTCCATATCCCGCTCTTGAGCCAAAGCAACCCTTTTCCTACTCAACGCATCTGCAACAAGGTTAACCTTACCCAGATGGTACCCAATCTCCAGATCATAATTTGCTACCAACTATATCCAGCGCCTGTGTCTCTGGTTCAACTCTAGCTGAGTAAACAAGTAGCTCAGACTCTTGTGGTATGTGAACACTTGCACTTTTCCACCATAAAGGTAAGATCTCCAACTCTTTAGAGCAAAAATTACCGCAGCCAACTCCAAGTCATGGGTAGGGTAGTTGCACTCATGCTTCCTCAACTGCCTCGAAGCATATGCAATAACCTTCCCCTGCTGCATCAGCACGCAACCCAGACCAACTCCTGAAGCATCCGTATACACCACGTACGGCTCACCCGGCTCAGGTAACGCCAGTACTGGTGTACTAGTTAACATCTCCTTCAGCTTCCTGAAACTCTCCTCGCAAGCTGAAGACCACACAAAAGGGACATTTTTCCCCATCAACTTCGTCATCGACTGCGCCATATTCGCAAATCCCTTGACAAACCTCTGATAATAACCCGCAAATCCAAGAAAACTCCTGATCTTGGTGTAATTCCTCGGTGTAGGACATCCTCTAATAGCCTCAATCTTAGCCTGATCCACAGAAACTCCCTCTGCAGACACCACGTGGCCAAGAAAACTCATTTTTCGCTGCCACAAACTGCACTTGCTCAACTTCGCGTATAGCTTCTGCTCCCGCAGGTTCTCCAGAATCACCCTCAAATGCACCTCATGCTCCTCAGGACTCCTCGAATACCCCAAAATATAATCTATGAAGATGATCACAAACACATCCAGATACTCCTGGAACACCCCGTTCATCAACCTCATGAACGCTGCTGGTGCATTCGTTAACCCGAAAGACATCACCACGAACTCATAATGCCTATACCTCATCTTGAAAGCAGTCTTCCTAACGTCTCCCTCGTCGATAGGAATCTGATGGTAACCCGAAGGCAATCGATCTTAGAGAACCAGGTAGCCCCACGCAACTGATCCAACAACTCATCAATCGGCAGTAAAGGATACCTGTTCTTCACAGTGACTCGGTTAAGTCCCCGATAATCGATGCATAACTGGAAACTCCCATCCTTCTTCTTCACGAACAACACTGGCGCTCCCCACGGTGAAACATTAGGCCAGATAAATCCCTTCTCCAAAAGATCATCCAGCTGCTTCTTCAACTATGCCATCTCTGTTGGAGCCATACGGTAAGGCGCCTTGGATATGGGAGTCGTCGTAGGCTCCAACTCAATCGTAAAAGGATCAGACCTAGGCGGTAGTAATCCCTGCAACGACTGGAAACATCATGGAAGTCCTGAACAACTCGAATATCCCCAACAACAACCTCTCCAACAGTCTCTGGCATCACTATCGTCGCCAAATACGCCTCGCAGCCCTTCTCAATCAGCTGCTCAGCCTGAATTACCGAAATCACGAGGCTCCCGGAAGTCGGCCTCACTCCTTGATAAACCAACCTCCCCGCCACTTGCTCAAACACAACTCGTCCTCGATGATAATCTAGATAGACCCTGTACTGATCCAGCCAATCCATACCCAGAATGACATCGTACAGCTCCACCGCACTAATAATCAATTCTGCTGGCATAAACTCTCCCATCACCAGAATATCCACACCTCGAGCCCACCCAAGAGTAGCTAACGACTTGCCACCAGCAACCTTAACTACTCTTGGCTGCTCATCGGAATCGTTCCGGATACCGCTCATCTCCGAACACTTCGGGGTAATGAAGCAATTCGTCGCTCCAGAATCAAACAAAACATAGGACTCACAACCGCTCACTACTAAGGTCCCTGCACAATTTCCATGTGCCTAAGAACCCTAACATTTTAGCACAGACTCACAAATTTTAAAACAGACTAAAATTCAAACACCTTAGGATTTAACAAGTCAAGTTCTGAAATTACCTATGATCAGTCTGGCGCTAGAACCACCCGCCTCCACCGAAGTGAACACCCGCGGTGCCGCTATAATCTAAGCCACCGGCTGTACCGCCGCCACTGCCATCTGCTGGAACTTGGGACACCTGCAGTGATAGCACACCTGTGCTCCCCGAGGCTCACCCCTCCTCGGACAGCTTGCTAACCGGTGATCCATCCTCCCACAACCAAAGCAACCCGAACCACCTCGACCACCCTAACTGGGCCCTGAAGTGCTCCCCCACTTCCTCTTCTGTCTTTGCGCAGGTTTGCCGCCCCTGCTCGGACCCACCTGCTGTTGTAACCTCCTCGGCTGCTGCATCGGTGGACTAACCACCACCGCCTGCTCCCTTAGATCCTCCTTAATCGCAGCAGCTATCTCTATTAGCTCCGCCTTTGTGGTGAACCTACTCGTCCTACAGCGAGTCCTCAGATCTGGTCGAAGTCTCCTCAGACACCTCTTCACCTAGGCCTGCTCGCCCTCCAGATCTCTACCGGCATGCACCAGAAGCCAACTGAATTCCTCATCGAATTATCGGACCGACCAATCCCCCTAAGTCAACTGCAAGAATAGCAACTCCAAGCGATCCATTGCTTCCTGCGGAAAGTACTTGGCGTTGAACTCCGTCACAAAATTCTCCCAGGCCATACCCTCCTGAGCTCTCCTAGCCACCACACCTCGCCACCAGAGATGTGCATCACCATCAAGGTAATGAACTGCTAGGTCCACCCGGTATCCCACTGGACACCTGAGAGACTGGAAGTTCTGCTCCAATCTGCTACCTCCACAAATCCGCCTCCTCAGGCTTGGCACCACCCGAGAAAACCCCGGTGCTAATCCTGTACATCTACTCCATCATCATAAGATATGATGGGAGCTCCTCAGTAACCGCCACACCCGGCTGCACCCCAACCATACCCAGCTGCACCCCAGCCATACTCGGCTGCACCCCAGCCATACCCGACCGCACACCAGCCACACCTGGGTGCACAACAGTCACTCCTGGCTGCACAACAGCCACTCCTGGCTGCACACCAGCCACTCTCGGCTGCACTCCAGCCACTCTCGGCTGCACTCCAGCCACACCTGGTTGCACTCCCGGAGCCTGACCCGGAGCTGGCACCCCACCTAGTACCCGCTCCAGAATCAACTGTAGCAGACCCGCTAGATGATCATCTCAATCCAGAGCAAAACCTGCGGCAGCACCCCCACCTGGGCCCGCCGCACCATCGGCCACACCGGGACCCACACCAGCCCCACCAGCCCTCACACTGGTACTCACAGTGGCCACACCCACGGACCCCTCCTGATACACCTGCGAATCAGCCACCTGCTCCCGGGTGGTCTCCTGGGCCACACTCGCAGCAACAGACTTGCGCTCAAGTCCTCGCCCGCATCCACGCCCACCACGACCATCTCGGCCTCAATGGCCCCCACGACCTCTGCCCCTAGTACCTCTAGCCATCTCTCTGCACTACCCAG
The DNA here is from genome assembly GCA_964056655.1 of Arabis hirsuta. Taxonomy (NCBI): domain Eukaryota; kingdom Viridiplantae; phylum Streptophyta; class Magnoliopsida; order Brassicales; family Brassicaceae; genus Arabis; species Arabis hirsuta. The sequence goes on along the minus strand of OZ053298.1, from coordinate 26,985,605 downwards.
CAGAATACTAAGAATAATAGAAAAACAGAAAAGTTAAACAACAGTTACCGTGTAATCTCATTGAAGGCTCGGAGAAGATGATCTAGGAATCCAAACCCACACAATAATCAATCGACTAACTTTCATAATCAATTAATCATTCACCTGCCCTAGAACCATAAGGGCTCTGATACCATAATGAGACAACCCAACCCGTGAAATTTAAAAATTTTCCCTTTTGGATTATTATTATCATAAATAATAATCCTCAACGGGTTAAACACAATAACGCAGAAACAATAAAACAATTAAACAACAGTCCCAATCAATAAATCTCATACTTTATTGATCTATCTAATTCCAATTCAAACGAATTAAATCAACAATAATTCAAATAACCAAATCAACAATAGTTCCAGAATTACTACACCCTAGCAATTCTAACACAACGGCCACAAAAATGAGACACTAGATCATCTCTTCTTCCCGGCCACGATTCCACGATGACACCCTATCTTTACTTGCATCACATGGTTATACAAGATGCGTGAGTATTATCACAAATACTCAGTGAGACGGTCATCCCATCTACTTGGCTATACACATAGGCATAAGAAATTGACACAATACCAGGGTGAACAATTAACAACGCAAGGCACGAACAATCAACACAAGTTCTCCCAAAGCAGAAATGCGTCGTTCGATACATCCACCATGTGTCGATCGATGCATCAAGAGTGTGTTGATTGATGCATCAACAGTGTGTCGATCGACACGCAACCCTGGTGTCGATCGATGCACTGTATCGTGTGTCGATCGACGCAGTTGCTCTGCGTCGATCGACGCAACATCACAGATCCCAGGATCGAGCCTATCCTCTCATGGTTCGATCTTGGATCGAATCACATTGATCCGTGTACACAAATCCACACAAAACCACACGAAATCCACCAAATAACAACAATCAAACGCATCCTATCAATCCCTTTACCTAGATAAGCCATGGTCACGCACTCACCTTGGATCCAGAAAGGAAAAGGAAGGGAAACACCAAGAACGAGAAGAAAACTCCTCAAGGATTCGAAATCCACTCCTGATTCGCGAAGAACAAGCCTCAGCAACGATCTCCCGAACCTCCCAAACAAATATTCTCTCACAAAACTCTCTGGAAACTCCTTGGAACTTTTCTGAAACTTTCTGAAACTCTAAAAGCCATCAAAACGCGGCCACCCTCTATTTATAGAGAAGCCCTAGGGTTTTCACCCTAACCAGCCCGTAAACCGACACATAAATCAAACTGATCCGGTTTGATCTAACTTGCGTCGATCGACGTACACCCCTTGCATCGATCGATGCACGACCAAAATTCACAGAAATTGGTTCGCGGTCGTTACAGTCACTGGGCTCAATTACGTAAAGCCGGATAACTTGAACATTGAGGAATGGATAGATGATTACGGTTTCTGGAGTAGGTTGCTAAGGAGTAGGAAGACTATTTGTTTACAGTCGATAAAGAAGAAATACATGTTTGAATGTCACAACTAGACGTGTGTGGACATAGTGCGCTTGGTGTACTTGTGTGTTATTGCGAGTTTGTTAGTTGTGAATGACGAGAAGGTTGTTATACCACACTCATACTCAAACTGGTGATGGACATTAGGAAGCTACAAGCTTATCCATGGGGTCTGGACTCATATGATAATCTTGTGACATCGATCAAGGCAGCGAGGGTAAAATTAACGCAACCTTTGAGCTATCCTATGCATGGTTTCACATATGTGTTGCAGATTTGGATTATGGAAGCCAATCCCGATCTTGGTGTTATGTTAGGTCGAAAACATAAGGAGGATGGCATTGTGTTTTCGAGATGTTCAAATTAGTCAGTAATTGTAAAGATATCATAATGTAGAATCAACTCTCTAGAGTCCTCCTTTGGTTCTAAGGTATGTTTTCTTGCAATGTCATTATAAGTGAGTTGTGCAAATATTAATGTCAAAGGAGCTTGTGGGGTCTTTATTTACAGCTTGAGCTTATTAAGGTCAGATACAAATATCCTTGGGGGGTATTCTGTATTTGCAAATTGCAACATGTTTATGGTCGGATACAAGATTATGTTTTAAATCTGTGAGGTACATTGTACAAACTATAGTCTGAACAAGAAGAAGAAAATAATATGAGCTTTGTGTTAGACACTTCTGGGTTAAAATGATCCATTTAATGGCTTCTTCATGATTATGAATATAAATGCTTTTGAAGTGGATCTCACATCATCGCAAAATCTATTGCAAAAATTTCCATGAGGCTTGGTTTTGCTTGTATGATTGCAAATTACATATGTATATCACTGTGATACTAACCTTAATTACATTAACTTCATTGTAGGGTGTTTTGTATCCATACATCTCTTCCACTGGGAATTTCGATTTAATTGAGGCTATTGAGTTCAGACGAACCGGCGAAATGAGAGACGAACAAGTTGATTGCATTAAGAGTTGTATTAACTTGGGAAAAGACTGGAGTGACCATATATGGCAAGTTAGAGAATCTCCTAAGCCTTTGCATCCTAATGTGGTAGAGAAGGTAGATATGAAGGATGAGAATGAGGCTGTTGGTGATGTTGCTTCTCCAAACGTACAAGACACTCTTGGTTCCTCTTCGAATCGTGTTAAGAACAAGTTCTCTGATAATGGAGTAGAGGAAAGGAAGCAGAAACTGTTGTGCCTAAGAATTTTAGAAAATCAGTTGCTGTCAATGAAGAGATGAAGACATTTTTTCAAGGTCTGTTTCAATCTTCTTTCACTTCTCTGGAGAAGAAGATTGATGAGAAGTTCAAGATAGAAATTGAGGTTCAGTTTGAGAAGATGGAAAATGAGATTACAAGTCTCAGGCATGAAGTTCGTGAAGCTACATCATCAATAAGCAGTGGAGAAACATCTAATACCACCAAACCATCCAAGGAGAAGGTGGAGATTCGTGTGCAGCCACAACGAAAGGTAAACACGAGAAAAAACTAATTATATATGAATCTCTTTAAAACCGGCCATGTAAAATATGTCTACTAATTGACTATGTTTTTTTTTAAATCGGCTATGTAATATATGTGTTCTAATTGTCTATGTTTTCTTTTAACTGGCTATGTAAAATATGTGTGTAATTGTCTATGTAACTCTTTCAAAACTGGCTATGTAAATGTCACTCTTTCAAACTATGTTTTATATTTTGTTTTGTCTTTTAATACAATTGTATAAGTGGTTTTCTTTCTTTCAACAGGATGAAAAAGTATCGTTGGAGGATCTACATGACGTAGATTGGGATATGTGTAGTGAAGAGATCGAAGACAACAATGAAGAAAATTGGGATATGTGTTGTGGTTGTGGGATGTGTATGTCTATACTTTCTTCGCCTCTAGGAAATCATGTTGCGTTCTGTTCTTTTCTTAGCTTTGCTTCGCTTAGGTTTTTATGATAAAGAATCATGATTTGCTTTTTAATGTGAATGAAAATTCTCTGGTTTTGATTGAAAAGAAAACATAGTACACTATTCTTGTTCAGAGAAGACAAAGAAGAATCTGAGAGACAAAGAATGAAAACATAGTAAACATAGTAAAGCAATAAGCTCGTACTCCTTGAAAGCCTTCGATGTGATCAAAGAAGAATATGAGAGACAAAGAAGATGTAATACAAGTGAGCATTCGATGGTTTATCCGCTATATAACGAAATTGAAACAAGCATATACAAAGATACATGCTTTGATGAACCAATGGACTACAATGGCATATCACATGTCGCTCTGTTGTGGCATTCGCTACGACACCGACCACACTTGTGTTTCTTCTTTCCTTGTGATCTTATCTTATCTTCAACCGATTCGAATCTGCGTTTCCTTCTCCTACCCGCGTATCTTCGTGATATAGGTGGTAAAACTTAGAAAACTTCAACCTCCGTTGGAACACGCCATGTATCCTCAGGAGCAACTACCGGATTAACGCATTTCTCATAAACAGATCTCCATGACTCAGTTGTGTACTTTGCATCGGTTAATGAATGTATTTCCCTTCCTACATGTAGTCCAGCTTTGATGGCATGTCTGCAAGGAATTTTTACCAAGTCGTACTTTTCACATGAACACGTTCTCCCAAGCAGATCCACAATGCAATCGATCTTGTCGCCAATGACGTGAAATCTGTCGTCGTTAATCTAGTAAACAATGAATGTTTTACCCTTCAGAATCCTTCTTGAAATCTTTTTTTCCCCTGCAATGGTTAAAGGGTGGTTATGGTTTGAGCTCTGTATTCTACACTTATGAAACCATCGGGTTAATATTTCTCTGATGTTGTCCAACAATGGAATTACCGGATACTCTCTAGGTGATCGCAATGAAGCATTTATCGACTCAGTAGGGTTTGTGGTCCTAACGTCATACCTGAAACCTGGAAATTGACAACGAGCCCATTTTCTCACGTCATCAATGAGATATTTTTAAATGCTTGGTCTAGCATTGCAAATAGCAGTGAACCTCTTCTCAAAGTCAGGAACCCTATACTCTTTTGAAGCTTCTGCAACCATACCAGCAACACCTTTTCCGTGATAATGTTGAACCACATTACTGATCAAATGGTGAATGCAAATTCCATGTCTAACTTGTGGATAAACGTTCTCAAGTGCCTTAACAATTGAAGAAGGTCTATCTGACACAAAAGCCAAACCATGCTTGTCCGCAATAACAACCTTTAGCTGCCTCATAAGCCAATCCCATGAACAATCGTTCTCTGAATCAACAACTCCGAATGCAATTGGATACAAGTTAGAGTTACCATCTAAAGCTGTAGCGACAAGTAGAACTCATTTGAATTTATTCTTCAGAAACGTACCATAAACAACCACCACTTTTCGAATGCCTCTCTAGAAGCCTCTTACAGATTGACCAAAAGAAATAAATAGATACTTAAATATACTATCGCGATCGGTTTCGTAATGATAATGCGTACCCAGATTTGCTGCTTTTAGCATATACAAGTATTTTGGTATTTTCCATAGCTTTTCTCTGATATATCTCTAACCGCGTTAACTGCATAATCACGTGCATCCCATGCTAAAGAATAAGTCAGCTCTACTCCATGTTTCATACGCATAAGCTGGATAACATCATTTGGTTTAGGACCTTCTTTGACACCCACATATTTATTCATAATCAACCTCGCAAAGGTTTTTGCTGAAGGTGTCTTCCCAACTTTGTTTTTGCTTAAAGGAGCGCATGTATGTTTACCCACATATGATGTGATCCAGATCGGCAACCGCGAGGTTTGGGACAAGTCAAGCGCGATGGAGCAAATACAAGGATCGGTCACGAGGTCCAAGGCAAGGGAGTTCACGCATTCCATTCAACGAATGCTCAAGGAGGCACAAGACGGAGGATCGACCGAGGCAAACCGGATCGTGATACTTATGCAAGCTGAGGAGGAAAAAGATCAATGGAATGTCTAAGTGACAAGCGCCTTGTCTTGTACTCTTTTTTCCATGTTCGGTTTTGTCCCAATGGGTTTTCCGAACATGGTTTTTAACGAAGCAAGCAAGGTTGCTTACATCTTTCACTTAGTATTTCTCTTGGTTTTTACGTGGGCTTTTTCTTAATGGACTCAAGCCTTCTTTTCACCAAGCCCAAGCCCATTTCAAGCCCATCACGTTTTTATAAGAAGATTGAGTCAAAGTTCATAATTTCCTAAGTCTTTTGCATGAACTTCTTTTATGAGTCAAACTTTATTTAATGCTTTTGTAATTTCCTAGGGAGCTTGCATGTAAACTCCCCTAGGCCTATATAAGTGGCTTACCACTTCTCATTTCAATCCAACCAAGTATTAAGTAAAATCAAACACTCTCTTTTCTACTTGTGTTCACTACCGCTGGTGGAATCCGACAACCCTTTCTCTTAGAAGCAATTCTAGAGAAGATCCTGTTTTCTCACGGTGGGTATCTGAGGAAGAAGACACTCTATCCTTCATTCAATTGTCCATAGGTTGCGTGATTTTATCATCATCTCCATCGATCATTCATCACCATCCATTCCCATTCGTCCCGTTCCCCGTTTGAGACTCGGCTCTGCATGAAAGTTCTGATCATCGATTGGGATCGTATCAACATACTTGTTGAAACAACCCGACCCAAAAATTTAAAATTTTTCCCTCCAGATTACTATCATCATAGATACTAATCCTCAATGGGTCAACAAACAAGCAACGCGGAACAATAAACCATCAACAACAGATTCCAATTTGACAATCTCATACTTTATTAATATCAAAACCGTTCAACCAATCAACCAATATCCAAACTAACAACCTAACAATTCCATAACCGACAACACACAGCGAGACCCTAAATCATCTCTTCTTCCTCGCCACGATTCCAGGATCACATTTTCTCTTTACCTGCAACACATGGCAAAAAGAGTTGCGTGAGTATTATCATAAATACTCAGCGACGCGGTTATCCCGTCTATAGGCTAATTAAGCACAAGTATAAACAAAGGATACAATACCAGGATGATCACAGACCAATCATACACGGAACAAACATTACAAATCCCCACAGAAGCACTGTGTCGATCGACACAACCTCTAGGTGTCGATCGACATGATGTCTCGTGTCGATCGACACACAACCCTGGTGTCGATCGACACGATGTCGCAGAACCCAGAAACGAGTCTGTCCTCACACGACTCGAATCTATCGCGAGCCATCGAGTTTCCTGCATAATTCCATTCACAAAGCACACAAAAACAACCACGCAATCGCATTATATCAATTCCCTATACTTGTACAAGCCCACGATCACACACTCACCTTGATTGGGATTGAAAAGGATGAAGAACGCGAAGAACGAGCGAAGAACACCAAGAACAGCCTCTGATTCGTCCTTCCTAGACCCGAATCAACCCAGCAATGAACCCTTCCTCGTTCCCAAAAGCCCCACGCGCAATTCTCCTCAAGGAATCTCCCAACAATCACTCAAACCCTAAGATTTCTGATTCTCTCTTCTCTCTCTTAGTTTTTCTTTATGAAAACGGCCAAAAAGGAAGACAAACCCGTCTGATCCTTTAAATACCCGAACCCTAGGGTTCCCTAAACCGGCCCGCCAAACCGGACAAATAAATCGAACCCGACGGTCTGATTCAACTCGTGTCGATCGACATACACCACCCGTGTCGATCGACATAACGCCCAAACCCGACTTTTCCTAAGTCCAAAACACACGTGTCGATCGACACACCACCCTGTGTCGATCGACACCCACCAAAATCCATTTTTTGGTTTGCGGGCGTTACAATTCTCCCCCACTGACACGGATTCGACCTCGAATCCTGCGACACCGTCGCACTATGGTCACAAATACCGGACCCAAACCCGGCTGACCCTTCGAGATCACACTCGAACCACATCACCCCGTCTCACTAAAGTTCGCACTTCCGTCTAAAACCCGACCAGATTCCCCCGGAATATCCACAATGTAACGTCCCCTGGTCCCGATCAGGGCTGCCCGATTGACCGCCCAACAATCAAACAAGAACATGCACGACCAACCGTTGATCCCGAATTAGACTAAATGATCGCACAACAATCAAACAAAAACATGTACAACCAACGGCGTTACATATATTACCAGGGTTGTCCGAACCTGGTTCCACACGTTAGCAAAAAACCCTAGATTCGACATCCAATCCACTCTCTTGACCCTCGGTCAACACCACTCGAGATCACACCTGATCCCCGAGCTCTACCAGGCTCATACTAACCCTATTGCACCGTCTCTCCACGGCTGCAATCCTGACCCCACCCGGTCAGCACCACCTGAGATCCACTCCCGATCCCCGAAGTTCATCCAGTCTCATGCTTACAACCACATTACAGATACTATTGCTCATACCCATATCTATATACCACACTCCGCTCTCAGGATCGTCACCCCTTGAGCTCTCGAAGTATATCATACCACTCCACCTTCAAGACCGCCGCCCATCCGGTTCTCGGTATGCTCCAGCCCCTCTCACTCTCAGGACACACAGTCCGTCAAGCTCGACTGCAGGGAAATCACACATCCCCTGGAGAGGCTTCGGCCCCTCAAAGTATATGCAAGGGAACCACTTCCCCGGGAGAGAACATCACTGTCCCCTCAAGTATACCCAGGAGACCCACGATCCCCTGGGGCAATCACTCTGTAACATGCATCTTAGGCACCTGTTGACTGAAATCACCTCCCGTGGCCATACGAAACCACCCAAACACTAGGGTGTCTCACAGAGTCCCTGGAAAAGATGATTCTAACTCACATAAAACCTCTTTTCCAGACTCCCCCTAGGAAGTAGAAAAGTTCTAACGCGCGTATAGCTTACATTTCCAGCCACTCCTGGAACATGTACAGTCTCATTTCCAGCCACTCCTGGAACATGAACGATCTTACATTTCCAGCCACTCCTGGAATTGAACGATCTCGTTTCTAGCCACTCCTAGAACATTAACAGTCTCATTTCCAGCCACTCCTGGAACATGAGCAAGCTCTAAGCCGCATAAAACTTCTATTCCTAGCCATCCTAGCCGATAGGCAAGCTCTAACTCACATAGAACTTCTACCGCTAGATAATCCTCCTAGAACATGGACAGCTCTAGCTCACATAGAACTTCCATTTCTAGCCTCCCTAGCCGATGGACAAATTCAAAATAACATGGAACTCTATCGCTAGTCTCCACATGACCTACCAGTCATCACAATCCATGACATCACCCGTCATACCACAAGAACTCACATCTTATAACACATTTAATAAGGAAAAATCATCTTATTAAATCTAAAAAATGTATTCTCGTTACAACAACAACGAAATACAAAATCACAATCATAGCAACATGCTAATACAAACTCTGAAAACCAGAAAAGAACTCAAGCCACCGCTTGCTTCTCGAACCACTTCGAGAACTTCTTCTTCATCGACACTTCTGGCTCCCAAGTCTCCTCCTTAATACCGTCACAGTCCCACACGACTCTCACCAACAGTATACTCTTCCGGCGCAGCACCTTGACTCTCCTCTCGAGAATCCTCACCGACCTCGCCGCCAACGTTATGTTGGGCTGAAGATCCTCTGGAATCCTAGCCAACACCTCCTCAGACTCATGTAGACACTTCCGCAGCATCGAAACATGGAAGACTTTGTGAAAAGCCTTCATACTCTGAGGTAATTCCAATCTATAAACCACCGGTCCGACCCGCTCTACCACTCTGAATGGACCCATAAACCTCGGACTCAGCTTATTCTCTGAAATGGATCTGTTAGGACCCCTCAACATCGCTACCTTGAGATACACCATATCTCTCAGCTCAAACTCCAGCTCCTTCCGTCTCCTATCGGCGTAACTCTTCTGCCGATCCTGAGCCTCTCTCATGTTTAGCCTCAAGACACGGATCTTTTCCGTTGTCTCCTGAACGAAATCCGCGCCAAACATTCTCTTCTCCCCCACTTGGGTCCAACATAATGGTGTCCTACACGACCTCCCATACAGAGCCTCATATGGAGCCATTCCAATGCTCGCCTGATAGCTGTTGTTGTAAGCAAACTCCACCAGGTTCTGATGATCAGCCCAATGACCACCATAATCCAGTACACACATCCTTAGCAAATCCTCCAATGTCTGAATCCTCCTCTCAGACTGCCCATCCGTCTGAGGATGATACGCGATACTCATATGCACCTTAGTGCCAATCTCAGCCTGAAATGCTCTCCAGAACTCTGAAGTAAACCTAGATCCCTGTCTGACACAATACTTGCTGGCACCCCGTGCAGCCTCACTATCTCACGCACATACTTCCTAGCCAACACCACTGCTCCGTCGGTCTTCTTGATGGCCAGAAAATGTGCTGATTTCGTCAGACGATCCACGATAACCCATATCGCATCATAGGTCCGTGACACTGGCAATCCCGTCACGAAATCCATCGTAATCATATCCCACTTCCACTCCGGGATAGGTAAACTCTGCAATAACCCGCTCGAAACTTGATGCTCAGCCTTCACCAGCTGACACACATTACACGCTGCAACCCAGCTGGCTACATCCCTCTTCATCCCGACCCAGTGATAATACCGTTTTAAGTCCCGATACATCTTGGTCGCTCTCGGATGAATCGATAACATACTCGAATGAGCCTCCCTCAGGATCTTTTGTCTCAGATCCTCATCCTTGGGTACACAAACCCGCCCGTTCACCAGTATTATCCCACTCGCTGAGACCACATACTCTGAACCGGCTGCCTTAGAAGCATCAATCAATCCCTGATCCTTCTCCTGAGCAACTCGAATCCTGCTCAACATATCCGCCTGGTTAGCTGCCTCAAACCCCAATGGCTCCTGTGAAATCACACATAATCTCAACGTACTGATCTCGCTCACCAGAGCCTCCATATCGCGCTCCTGATCTGAAGCTACTCTCTTCTGACTCAACCCATCTGCAACCAGATTAGCCTTACCCGGATGGTACCCAATCTCCAGGTCATAGTCCGCCACTAACTCCATCCAGCGCCTCTGTCTCTGGTTCAGCTCCAGCTGAGTGAAGAAATACTTCAGACTCTTATGGTCTGTGAATACCTGCACCTTCCCGCCATACAGATAAGACCTCCAAATCTTAAGTGCAAAGATAACTGCAGCCAACTCCAAGTCATGGGTAGGGTAATTGCACTCGTGCTTCCTCAACTGCCCTGAAGCATACGCAATAACCTTCCCCTGCTGCATCAGCACACAACCCAGACCAACTCCCGAAGCGTCTGTATACACGACATAAGGCTCACCCGGCTCGGGTAACGCCAATACAGGTGTACTAGTCAACATCTCCTTCAGCTTCCCGAAACTTTCCTCACAAGCTGAAGACCAAACAAAAGGGACATCCTTCCCTGTTAGCTTCGTCATCGACTGCGCCATGCTCGCGAATCCCTTGACGAACCTCCGGTAATAACCTGCCAACCCAAGAAAACTCCTGATCTCGGTGGCGTTCCTCGGTCTAAGCTAACCTCTGATAGCCTCTATCTTAGCCGGATCCACAGACACTCCCTCTGCAGATACAACGTGGCCAAGAAAGCTCATCTCTCGCTGCCAGAAACTGCACTTACTCAGCTTCGCGTATAGCTTCTGCTCCCGCAGCTTCTCCAGAACCAACCTCAGATGCACCTCGTGCTCCTCTGGACTCCTCGAATATACCAAAATATCATCAATGAAGATGATCACGAACACATCCAGATACTCCCGGAATACCCCGTTCATCAACCGCATGAACGCTGCTGGTGCATTCGTCAAACGAAACGGCATTCCCACAAACTCATAATGCCCGTACCTCGTTCGAAAGGCTGTCTTCCTGACATCCGCCTCATCGATCGGAATCTGATGGTAACCTGACGCCAAGTCTATCTTGGAGAACTAAGTAGCCCCTCGCAACTGATCCAACAACTCATCAATGCGCGGCAGAGGATACCTGTTTTTCACAGTGACTCGGTTAAGCCCCCGATAGTCGATACACGACCGGAAACTCCCATCCTTCTTCTTCACAAACAACACCGGTGCTCCCCATGGTGAAACACTAGGCTGGATGAAACCCTTCCCCAACAGATCATCCAGCTGCTTTTTCAGCTCTGCCATCTCTGCTGGAGCCATACGGTAAGGTGCCATGGATATCGGAGCTGTTCCGGGTTCCAACTCAATCGTAAATAGATCCAACCGCGACGGTGGCAAACCCAACAATGATTGGAACACATCCTGAAAATCCCGAACGACCTGGATATCCCCAACCGTAACCTATCCAACAGCCTCTGGCATCACTATCGTCGCCAGATACGCCTCACAGCCTTTCTCAATCAACTGCTCGGCCTGTATTGCTGAAATCATAAGACTTCCGGAAGTCGGTCTCACCCTCTGAAACACCAACCTCCCAGCCTCTCGCTCAAACACTACACGTCCTCGATGACAATCCAGATGAACCCTGTACCGATCCAACCAATCCATCCCGTGGATGACATCATACAGCTCCACCGGACTAATAACCAAATCTGCTGGCATCGACTCCCCTGCCACCAGAACATCCACCCCTCGAGCCCGCCCGAACGTAGCCAACGTCCGGCCTCCAGCAACCTTAACTACTCCCGGCTGCTCTCCGAAATCGCTCCGGATTCCGTTGCCCTCCGCGCACTCTAGAGTAATGAAGCGATTCGTAACTCCCGAATCGAACAACACGTGGGACTCACACCCGCCCACAACTAAGGTCCCTGCACAAATCCCATGTGCTTTAAGACCCGACACTCTAGCGCGGACACACAATTTTCTAACAGACTAAATTCAATCACCACAAGAATTGACCTAAAAATTTACAAAGGTAAGTCTAAAAATATACCTGTGATCGGTCTGGCGCTAGAGCCGGCCGCCTCTGCCGACGTGAAAACCCGCGGTGCCGCTGCAATTTGAGCCAAGGGCTAAATCGCCAACGGCTGCACTGCCGCTACTGCCATCTGCTGCAGCTTCGGACACTTGGGCTTAATGTGCCCCGGCTCCCTGCAGTGATAGCACACCTGAGCACTCCGTGCTGCGCTTCTCTGCGGACAACTGGCCACCTTGTGACCCAAGCTCCCGCACCCGAAACATCCTGGACCACACTGTCCACCCTGACTGGCCCCGGTAGTGCTCTCCCACTTCCTCTTCTAACCCTGAACAGGCTTGCCACCCCTGCCCGATCCCGTCTGCTGCTGGGATCTCCTCGACTGCTGCTGCTGCTGCACCGGTGGACTAACCACCACCACCTGCTCCCTGAGGTCCTCCTCAATCGCAGCCGCAGTCTCCACCAGCTCCGCCCTCGTGGCGAACTTACTTGCCCTGCAGGGAGTCCTCAGCTCGGTACGAAGTCCCCTAAGGAACCTCCCCACCTGGGCCTGCTCGCCCTCTATGCTCCTGCCAGCATGTACCAGGAGTTGGCTGAACTCCAGATCAAACTCCCTCACAGTCCGATCTCCCTGAGTCAGGTTCAGAAACCTCGACTCCATCCGGTCCACCGCCTCCTGCGGGAAATACTTGGCATTAAACTCAGCCAAGAAATCCTCCCAAGCCATCTCGGCCTGTACCCGCCTAGTCTCGACGCCTCACCACCAGAGATGCGCGTCACCATCAAAATATTGAACCGCTAGGTCCACCCTGTATCCTTCTGGACACCTGATCGAGCGACAGTTACGCTCCAATCTTCGCCGCCACTCATCGGCCTCCTCTGGCTTGGCACCACCCGAGAAAAACCCTGTGCCAATCCTCTGCATCTGCTCCATCATCCGCAGGTAGGATGGGAGCTCCTCCGCAACCGCCACAACCGGCTGCACCTCAGCCACACCCGGCTGAACACCCGCCACTATTGGCTGAACACCAGCCATCCCCGGCTGAACTCCTGGAGCCTGACCCGGAGCCGGCACCCCACCCGGTAACCGCTCTAGAATCAACTGTAGCAGATCTGCTAGACGATTATCTCAGTCTTGGGCCACACCTACGAGAGCACCTCCACCCGGGCCCCCCGCACCACCAGCTACCTCGGGACCTACGCTGGCCCCACCAGCCCTCACGCTGGCACCCGTAGCAGTCTCACCCACAGACCCCTCCTGAAACGCCTGCGAGTTTGCCACTTGCTCCTGCGTGGTCTCCTGGGCCACACTCACGGCATCAGACTCAACCTGCAGTCCTCGCCCGCGCCCACCACGACCACCTTGACCCCCACGGCCCCTACGACCTCTGCCTCTAGCACCTCTGGCCATCACTCTGCACTCACAGCAGACTACTAAGTACTAGAAAAACACAGAAGTCATAAAACACTTACCGTGGAATCTCATTAAAGGCTCGGAAGAGATGATCTAAGACTCCATACCCACACAGCAATCAATCAATTAAATCCTAATCAATCAATCGTACCCGCCCTAGAACCGCTAGGGCTCTGATACCTAACTGAAACAACCCGACCCAAAAATTAAAATTTTTCCCTCCAGATTACTATCATCACAGATACTAATCCTCAGTGGGTCAACAAACAAGCAACGCGGAACAATAAACCATCAACAACAGATTCTAATTTGACAATCTCATACTTTATAATATCAAAACCGTTCAACCAATCAACCAATATCCAAACTAACAACCTAACAATTCCATAACCGACAACACACAGCAAGACCCTAAATCATCTCTTCTTCCTCGCCACGATTCCACGATCACATTTTCTCTTTACCTGCAACACATGGCAAAAAGAGTTGCGTGAGTATTATCATAAATACTCAGCGACGCGGTCATCCCGTCCACAGGCTAATTAAGCACAAGTATAAACAAAGGATACAATACCAGGATGATCACAGACCAATCATACACGGAACAAACATTACAAATCCCCACAGAAGCACTGTGTCGATCGACACAACCTCTAGGTGTCGATCGACATGATGTCTCGTGTCGATCGACACACAACCCTGGTGTCGATCGACACGATGTCGCAGAACCCAGAAACGAGTCTGTCCTCACACGACTCGAATCTATCGCGAGCCATCGAGTTTCCTGCACAATTCCATTCACAAAGCACACAAAAACAACCACGCAATCGCATTATATCAATTCCTTATACTTGTACAAGCCCACGATCACACACTCACCTTGATTGGGATTGAAAAGGATGAAGAACGCGAAGAACGAGCGAAGAACACCAAGAACAGCCTCTGATTCGTCCTTCCCAGACCCGAATCAACCCAGCAATGAACCCTTCCTCGTTCCCAAAAGCCCCACGCGCAATTCTCCTCAAGGAATCTCCCAACAATCACTCAAACCCTAAGATTTCTGATTCTCTCTTCTCTCTCTCAGTTTTTCTTTATGAAAACGGCCAAAAAGGAAGACAAACCCGTCTGATCCTTTAAATACCCGAACCCTAGGGTTCCCTAAACCGACCTGCCAAACCGGACAAATAAATCGAACCCGACGGTCTGATTCAACTCGTGTCGATCGACATACACCAGCCGTGTCGATCGACATAACGCCCAAACCCGACTTTTCCTAAGTCTAAAACACACGTGTCGATCGACACCCCACCCTGTGTCGATCGACACCCACCAAAATCCACTTTTTGGTTCGCGGGCGTTACACTTTTTGATAACGAAATAGTCTGACCTTTCGACACACACTGTACGAAGACGCCAACTGCATACATCATTTAAGCAGCGTATAGTCCACAATTGAATAGTAGATTTACGAACCTTATAGTCGAAGTTGTACTTCGTGGCACACATTTCCAATGTTGCCTTCAAAACCTGTTTATTTTCAAAACGTTGATGCTTCTTTACAGCCTTCTCCAAACAAAAGCGACCAATCTTCTCACTCCCTTCTTCTGCATTTGTAGACATTAATCCATCATCAGTATAATCACCAACATCACTATTAACATCATCGAATTGGGTATTGGTTTTGAAGGGAGAGTTGTGCTTAACATGAAACACTATTTCTTGAGTTTTCTCAAGAATATTTCGATTATCTTCTCAGTTTTTCACAGGCTTTTGTTGAGTATCAACAATAGGTGTAAATGTCACACACAATTGTATCAACGAATTCTTCTTCACGTACCCAACAAAATTTATAACTTGCCGATCGTTTGAGATGAATACTAGTGGAGATCCCAACTTATTGATCATATTATCAGGTAGAAAACTGCACTCAATTTTAACATCGCATCGCTCAATACCGTAGTCCTCTAAAACCATAGTATTTAGGTCCTCAAGAGTAGTTGTAGATTCCAAAACAAGTAACCTAGCTCCTTTTTCTTCATCAACAGCAAAGCTCCATCGATTTCGGCTGAAGATATCCTCCATTCACCACAAGTTACATAGATATGTAACATATTAACCACAAGAAGAATTAAGGGAATTTTAGGAATTGTTTTTCAAAAACATGTAACAAAAAAGAGAAATAGAAGAGAAGATCAGGAAGAAGAAGAGTAGATTTAGGAAAGATTTAAGGAATAAATCGTTTTTGGCAACACTATTAATCACGGTTTATTGATCCTCGATTTAGGAAATTAAAACCAACTTCAAAACATAAGAAAAAAATGCAAAATTGTGTCACCATGTGATATCGAACTCGTTACCTCGGATTTAGGTATATGCGTTTTCGAACCAAGTGAGCTGTGGGTGTTTAATCGAACAATGAAGCAAACTAAAACATTATATACATATAGGTTTTCCATTTTTAATAAAAAAATTGTAGAATTCGAAAAAATACAAAATTGTGTCACCATGTGACATCGAACTCGTGACCTCGGATCTAGGTATATACGTTTTCGAACCAAGTGAGCTATGGATGTTTAATCGAACAATGAAGCAAACTAAAACATTATATTCATCTAGGTTTTCCATTATATTCAAAAAAATGAAAATTGTTATGAATAAGAGAAAGGGAGAAGAAATTGTGTTGTGTTATTCCATCAATAATAGAGAGTATATATATAGGAATACAAATACTTGGAGAACAAGTATAACTTAGAGAACAAGTCATTCTAGAACATTCTATAACATGGACCTATAATGGGCATCCATCTAATGGGTTTATAACACTCCCCCTTGGATGTCATTATAGTAAAAATATTCCTAATGCGCATAAGATGTTGCCTCATTAAACCTTACCCGGAAAACCCAATTGGGACAAAACCATGGTTAAGGGAAAAAGATTGCAACGCGCTATTTCTCCCCCTGATGAGTGCATAACTTGATATCTTTGTGACGACGTACCCAAATTTTAAACTTGCATCTTGAAAGTACTAACTCGAAGTGTCTTGGAAAATAAGTCCGCCAAAGCTTCACTTGAACGAATCTATAGAACATGTACATCGCCTTTCTTCTGCAACTCATGGGTCTTTCAGATGATTTATCTTAATCATTCTCTTTGTTTCTCTCGATATCATCAATGTATGATATACATTTGGGAGATTGATAGACTTTCATATATCATTGTAATGATACTATTTCTCTTTAAGTGTCTATTATTTGCGTGTTCTTTGATGTCTCGTTAATAACCTTTTCACATAAAAATCCTATGGGATAAAAAATATGATAAGAGAAAAAGAGTACATCCACGCTCATCATTATATATATCTCTCCCTCGGAAAATCCTTCTTTAGGAGATGAATTCCAATCTTTTGAAATTATTATAAACATAGCCTTAAAACTCGTATAATTGTCATATGATATCTCAGATGATTGGAGTTATAGTCCATACCATCTTTTCTTTTATCATACAAAATCTCATTAGATTTTATGTATGGTACTTCAAGACCAAACATATATGAGTATTTTCTGTAAAATCCTCTAAGGATTTATTGAGATAACATCTTTTGCGCTAGATGTTCAACTTGAGATATCTGAAGATAAATTTATCTTTCCAAGATCTATTCTCACATCCTTTCTTCAGATATCAATCTCTTAAGGAGTTCTAGTGGTGTTCAAATCATCACATACATTGCTATTATAGCAAATCATTTACGAAATGTACTTACATTGAATTCTTCTGGGACTTTCATAAATATCATTATCCAGTGATATTTTATCATATATTATTATCATCGTACTACTTGTGATAACTCTACTGGAGTTTTAATGATCTTCAATTAAGAATCACTTTATCAAAATCTTTTGATAAATACATGATTATACCCCATGCTACATATTATCTATTCATTCGATTGAGTAGAGTTCTCGGGAACATAATTCTGATACCCTTAATCCTTCGGGGATTATATCTTTCACATCTTTCAAGGATTGCAATCATATGTAATTATCTAATGTTCAATAACATATTGCCAGACTTATAAGTATTGCATCCACCACAAGAGAACATATCCCTTCATAAAATATTCCTTGTCTTTGTGACAATTTCCCTATTGTTTCACACAAAGACTCATTTATCTTCTACTGGTTCTACACTTCACGTGCATAGACTACTGGTCTAATTCTCTGCAAGAGATTATACATCTATTTTCTTCTATTCTATTTTGGCCAATTATTTCTTTGTGTACACTTTTCAATAGACTTTATTTCATGATCCTCTTCTTATTCATAAAATCAACTGCTCATAGCATGCAAAATATTACGGTTGATTTGCTTTTTGGTTCCATGTTATTTCAAACATGACATAGCTAGCTAGCTCTCTTCATTGTCAAGTACTTGAATATTTTTATTCGTCTTGTTTATGCCTCTTATAGAGCTCATTCAGTCTCCTCTGGAAATCATTCAGAATCTTTCTTTCATCAATCTGGTCATTATAATTATCTGCTCATTTTCTTTTACGAGGATTGTTATATTTGGAACCAAATTGGTCTATCACGCTTCATGCGATCTTTAGACTCACTAGCAGTATAATATTGTCCTTCTGGGACATTAATTCTAATTAGGGCATATACAGTTGGATAGGTGATTTCATCACTCTACTTGGGTCAGCAAAAGCGTCTGGCAATCAATACGCTAAGCTCTGCAAATGAATTATCCTTTGGACTTATTCTTAAGTCTGAGGATCATTGATAATTCAATAAAACTTATCTCTTTCTCCAGCTGTTTACTTTCTCCCAATAATGTTTGAAAACTAACTCATTAAAATGTCAGTCTACAGTTAAGCCTTATATACATCCTTCTTGGATGGCTTTAGACACTTACTTATCATTCATATCAAACATATATTTATATCCTCATTTGAAGTCCTATCTTAAAGTATTATGGTGGAGCACTTTTCATATTTAAAGATTTTCATATGGGAATTATTTGGTTTCTGACCCTAAACCAATAATGATGGGGGAGATCTATCAATTATTCATTGGCTTGATGCGAGTCATTGGTACAAAACCATTTTTGTGTATGAACATGAATTTCAAGATGTTCAACACTTATTCCAGTGGACATAGAATAATCTTCAAAGACTTGACATGTGAATTCACTAACATTATCAAATAACCTTGCAAACTTCAGGTTGCAGTTTGATGACAAGGATAAATGTGAATATCTAGTCGATGCATTCATTAATTTTTTGCGTCAATCGAGTCAATGCGTCCACTGAATCGATGTGTTTATTATAACCATAAGGAATAAAAAATTTCACATGGTGGGTGATCAGCCCATAATCATTTTTTTTATATATTTCACATTACCGTTAGATTCCAAAATATTTTATGTGGTGAAAACCACATTATCATATTGCTTTCTCAGCAAGCAACCTATGATAAATTATTAAGAAGAAACTTATAGTTTTTCATGGAATGTCCACATAAATTTTCTCGCATCATCATTAAATCAGGGTGACCAATCCAGTTAAGCCAAATATTTAATCTTAGTAAACTTCTTGTTTACTTAGCATTTTTAGTAAACTTCTGGCTTACTTTGTTTTTCTAATCACTTACTCCCTTTAGGGGAAATCATAATCAAAATTGCTTCAAGAAAATCCAAAGCTAATGGTGGGAGTTGTCAGAGAACATACTACTTTATGATTATGCATTAGAGATATTATAACTGAGTTAAATTCACTTACAAACTTCAAGTCATGTAGTCTTAATATCACATTATGGTGATCACACTTTTCCTTTGAGAATTTTTCGAAGAACTTAGTGAACATAATTTTCTGGATATGTCACTTATTGTATATGTGAGATTTTCTAGTTCTCCCCCTCGAGATGGTGAAACTTCAGGTTCGTCAATCTCGAATTGCCACTCTAAAATCAACAACATTCTTTAATACTTAACTTTTGAGATTTAGGAGGGTATAACGCATCAATAATTTTAAATTGCGTTCTCATAGGCAAATTTTATATCTGCTCTTCAGGAGTTTTCACTCAGCTTTACACTTCTTAATATTGTGTTCACACTAGATTCTTTCATCTAGAAAAATCTCTCTTATCTCTTACCATTTTTATCCCGTAGGAAATACTATCTTTGTGCTCTTCTAGAGCATCCATATACATATGTTCTTCTTAAACATTCAATATGTTTCTTGTACTATCTTGTACAGTACCATCTTTATTTTCTCACTTTTGGTGAAAATATGATTTCTTGATAGAAACTCTTTGATCTCAATATTGACCATTCAGGACAATCTTTATAGCCACATTGGCTTAGTGCTATTACTGTGATCTTTATATATAAGACGTCACATTCACTTCAAGGAATGGACCATGATCAACTTCTTACTATTTTCTTTTCGCACTTCTTGTGAGAATTTAAGTTCTTGAAAGAAACATCTTGGTCTTGACCACTCAAGACAATTTTTATAGCCACTTCTTTGGCTTAATTATATTAGTATGATCTTTTCTTTTCTTATATAAGATTGTCGCATTCACTCCAAGGAATGGACCCAAATTAACTAGATATGTCATATTGAAATCGAACCATGTAAATTTATGTCATATTGAAAACCATAAATCATATGCAGCAGTCTCAAGGAATCAATCAAACCAAAGCAATTAAACGTATGTCGATCAATGCAATGATATTTTAAGAAGTGGCATGACCAGATCAATGAATTATACCAACCAAGTGAATCAACAATTGGGAAGCGATAAATTGATCATTAAAACAATAAACGATAATGCCTTGCAATGATCAAAGATTCACTTAAACCAACTACCAACGGTTAATTAAAGACTAATATACATGCACAGCACACGCCTACTGGTGTATATATTCTTAAACATAAGCAAGTCAATCAATAGTAGAAGATCGATTAATCATACCAAACCAACAAACACTAAGAAAACAATATCAACAAAATTTACAAAATATGTGGCTTTATATGCGTTTTGAGAATGTTTCAAATCATTATAACTTTAGCCAGATCTATACGTTAAATAGTGAAGTTTCTTTTCAATTTGTAAATTTGTTCTCTAGTTAACGAATCTTATATTAGTGGGTTTAATGATTTATTTGAAGAAGTAGTCAGAGACGTTACTGGAGAAAGTTCGGCCAAATAATCCCAAAACCTTTTACATATTGTTCATCACTGCTAATCCGGTTCTTACTCCACATAACCTCATTAGATGAAAAAGGAACAATCAATAATTTATAATTTAAAGCAAATTGAAAGCAAATTGAAAGTATTTGGTGAACTATAATTTATAGATTCTGATAAAATCAATCTCGAAAGTGTAAATTGACTTTTACAATAAAATTCCTTTTATCTGCGGATACAGATAAAGAGATATATACTTACCATAAATCAAATGATGTGAAATTATCATAAAATATTTTGTCAATCATGCTATATATTATCATGCACACACTTAATATACACGCAAACTAATAAACAATAAACTTGTGTATGTTTATATAAAAGCCAGAGGCTTGTTTAATGTAATAAAATTAACCAATTTGGTTATTTGCAGACATAATTAGATTAATGTGAATTATGTTTCGATTCTAAAGCAATAAATCATGTATATCAAACATAGAACTGAACCAGAACCATTGAGTATCAAACCAATGATTTATCAATTTATAATTAATAATTTTCAAACCATGAGAGGAAGAAGGTGTCAATCAATGACAAAGCAATCAAATCAAACAACAAAGCACCATAACAAATCATGTGTCGACAATTATAATTCATAAACAATCCGAGTTCTTCTAATAAAACCAGTAAAGCAATACGATCATAATTATGAAATTGCGATTAGACAAAGGCAATTAAAACATGATTCAATCAGCGATAACATATCGAAGGAAGCGATTACTAATAAAGCATGAACCGATCAATTATATAACATGAGGTTACTTATCTCGTATGGTGGTGGTGAGATCGAAGATTGGAAATCGAGAGAGATCGGAGATGGCGTCAAAGATGGGAGTATGTCATGGATTAGGGTTTTGTGTAACACTCCAACCCCGATATCGTACCCGCGGTAAGGGAGTTATCGAACATGCGATCCTATTTTACACTTAGTCAAATTTCGGTTTTCATTTTACTTAGTCAAATTCAACTAGATTTCAACTTCCATTTCAATTCAATTTCAGCGGAAGACTAACAATTTAAGCGCGTTCAAACATGCATAAATAACGATCCTTTAATGAGTCAACTTAACAAAACTCAATCAATAAATCCCAATTCAAATGAAGTTCAACAACAATAACTGGGTCCTTAACAAACTAACCAACGATTCCATAATCCACTTAACAAACGATCAACTTAGCAAATGTATGAAATCAAATCAAACCAACGAGTTTAACGAATGCAACATCATAACGTGAACCCAGCCTAAATCCATCCCTTCCCTTCTAGCTTGTCTCACGTACTTTTTAGCCATTTTTATCACCTGCAACCGTGAAAGGGCGCATAAGCAAATGAATTGCTTAGTGAGAGCAGTCGTCCTGTCTCACCAGCTAAGATCAAGAATCATTAGATGAACAAACGAGCAAACATATCACAAACCAAACTTGAACATTCGTTTATTGCAAACCGTGTTGATCAAACACCAAACATGACATAATTGTGTGCACACCGTCATCAAACCGTATACATAAGTATACCTATACACCAAAGTGTATCTGCCAAACTGTATACATAAGTACACCTATACACCGAAGTGTATCTGCCAAACCAAACCAAACGAGCAAACAAGGCTTGACGAGCCAACATACAAACAACCTATACAATAGCTACGGTCACGCACTCACCTTAGCAAATGAATTGGTTGAGGAAAATCGCACAATCCACATGAACGATCGACCACGATCCACCCGACACTTCCCGCGTACAAACGCTACGGAAATCTCTACCCAAACCAAGTAAAAATCGAACCCAAGGGTAAACGATCCACGGAAAATACATAAGTAGTAATTGATTCTTACCTAAAACAATCGAACACGCAACCTGGCAGAAAACTCACGCGATCTCCCAGAAAACTCACGCGATCTCCCAGAGAATCCCTCGCAATTTCCATGAACTCTCGGATTCTCACGCGAACACACGCAACCCCTTCGCGAAAATTCACCGAAACCGCACCAATCAACAAGAGAACATTGAGTTCTGGCCAAATATGTGTAATCAATCAATGAAAACACAAGTCTCACGAGACTTACCCAAACTCATGGATCAGACGGACGGTTCTCACGTAATCTCTCAAAAAATCACTCGCAACTGTCACATGACTCACGAACACTTCACACGAACCCGACATAAACTCACGTGAACCCAAACACTTCACGCGAATCTGACAGAGACTCACGCGGCGCTCTCACGAAAAATCTCTAGGTTTTGCGAAAAATGAGAGAATTAGTGCGAGACCCTTCTTATATAGGCCCATTGATCCCAAGAAATATTCCATTAAATGCTCCGCAATAAACACGCCATTACTCCCTTTCCTTATCTGGATATACGCGATATCCCGAGTTAAACCGCGCAATAACTCTGACTTTCCATAAACCAACATGCGATATCTCGAGTCAAACCGCGCATTAACTTTGACTTTCCATAAACCAACACGCGATATCTCGAGTCAACCGCGCATTAATGCTCCCCGCGGGCCCACTCTCGACCCAACGTTACGGACCTACTACAACCGGCCCGCGAGTCCTCAGTCCATCTTCCCCGACAACCTCGGCCCATCTTCCCTTAGAAGATTTCTTGACTTAAATTTTCCTTAGGCAATTTCCTGGTCCGCCCAAGCCTCGAACTTCTCAATCCCGCTCACAAATCTGGTAAGATTTTGGAGTACGGGTATTACAAATCTCCCCCACTTAGCATTGATTCGTCCTCGAATCAGCTCATGTCTTCCTCTTAGGTGCTTCCAGCACTTGCTTTTCAAACCACTTAGGAAAATTCTCTTTCATTGCTGTCTCTTCCTCACCATCATAATCCAATACGACCTGAATCAACTTAACCTTTTTCCTTCGGTTCGCTCGAACCCTTCGATCAATGATCCTGACCGGTCTACCTTCCACGGTCACATTAGGTTGCAAATCTGCCAGAGGTTCAACAATCACCTTCTCACCGTTTACAATGCATATCCTTAGCATCGAAAAGTGGAACACCTTGTGAAAAGCTCTTAAGGACGGTGGAAACTCCAACTTATAAGCCACTGGACCTATCCTTTCCACAATCCGGAACAGCCCCATGTATCTCAGGCTCAACTTAGACGTCCGCCTAGACCACTCCTTACCCTTGTAGGTAACCGTATTCAAATAAACCATATCACCAACCGCGAACTCTAGCTTCCTATGGCGCTTATCCGCATAGCTCTTTTGCCGGTCATGAGCATCCTTAAGCTTTATCTTCAAGATTCGAACCTTCTCACTTGTGTCATCCACAAAGTTTCTACCAAAAATGCTCCTCTCCCCCACTTGTGTCCAACAAAGGGGTGTACGACAAGGCCTACCATACAAAGCCTCATATGGCGACATGCCGATACTAGCTTGGTAGCTATTGTTATAAGCAAATTCGGCCAACGACAAGTGACTTTCCCAAGTCTCACCCCAATCCAGGATTACCGCCCTTAGCAAATCTTCGAGAGTCTGGATTGTTCGCTCAGACTGTCCATTCGTCTGCGGATGATAAGACGAACTCATGTGAACCTGGGTTCCAAACTGCTTCTGCAACACCCTCCAAAATGCCGATGCAAACTTAGAATCCTGGTCCGAAACAATACTAGCCGGTAGTCCATGTAAGTGCACAATCTCCCTCACATAAATCTCAGCAAGTTTCTCCGAATTATCTTTCCGGTTCAGTGCTACGAAATGTGTCGCGTTGGTCAATCGATCCACGATGACCCAAATCGCATCCTTATTATTCAGCATAGGTAAACCCGTGACAAAATCCATCGTGATCATGTCCCACTTCCACTCGGGCATTGGTAACTTCTGTAACAAGCCTCCCGAAACCTGATGTTCCGCCTTAACCATCTGACATGTTGGACAACTAGCAACCCACTTAGCAACATCACGCTTCATCCTAACCCAATGGTAGTATCTCTTCAGGTCACGATACATCTTCGTCGCTCCCGGATGAATGGAGAACTTAGACTGGTGTGATTTCTTTAGAATCTCTTCTCGTAATGCCTGATCACTTGGAACACACACCCGCCCATTCACCAAAATTGTACCGTTATTCAAAATCTGATACTCGGTCTTATCGTTCTGAGCCGCCTGATTCAACTTCTCATCCTTCTCCTTGGCTAACCGAACACGAGTCCACAAATCCGCCTGATCTACCGCTCCCAAACCCAACTGTTCCACATCATCAGTCACAGCTGCAAGACGCAAAATTCTCACCATGCTCACCAAGGACTCCATATCTTTTCCCGATGCTACATCCAACCGCTTACGGCTCAGTGCATCCACCCGGATGGTACTCAATAGACAAGTCATAATTCGTAACTAATTTCATCCATCTCTGCTGCCTAAGGTTTAATTCCGGCTGAGTAAAAATATACCTCAAGCTCTTGTGATTCGTCAAGACCTGAACCTTACCGCCATAGAGATAGGATCTCTAAATCTTCAAGGCAAAAACCACTGCCGCCATCTCAAGGTCATGGGTAGGGTAGTTCCCTTCATGCTTCCTCAACTGTCTAGATGCATAAGCGATCACCTTACCCCTCTGCATCAGAACACACCCAAGTCCCATCCTTGACGCATCCATGTAAACCACGAATAGTTCACCTGGCTCAGGCAATGCTAACACCCGCGCACTCATCAGCATTCCCTTAAGTGTCGAAAAACTCCTCTTACACTCGGCTGTCCAAACGAACGGAACATCCTTTCCCGTTAGCTGAGTCATCGACTTGGCTGTACTAGCAAACCCTTTCACAAATCTCCGGTAATATCCAACCAACCAGAGAAAACTCTTTATCTCCGAAGCATTCTGCGGTCTCAACCATTCCTCTATGGCCTTGATCTTTTCTGGATCAGCAGACACTCCCTTGTCTGAGACAATTTGACCCAAGAATCCAATCTCCTTATGCCAAAAGCTATACTTGCTGAACTTGGCAAACAACTTCTGTTCTCACAACTTACTCAACACCTTCTCCAGAAGAACTTGGTGTTCCTCTCGGTCCTTCGAGTACACCAAAATGTCATCGATAAAAATGATAACAAACTCGTCCAAATACTCCTTGAACACATTATTCATCAACTTCATGAATGCTACTGATGCATTCGTCAGCCCAAATGGCATCACCACGAACTCGTAATGACCGTACCTCGTCCGAAAGGCAGTATTACGTATATCCACCTCGGCTATCGGGATCTGATGGTAACCCGAATTCAGATCTATCTTCAAAAAACAAATAGCACCCTTGAGTTGGTCCAACAACTCATCGATCCTCGGTAAAGGGTGCTTGTTCTTCACTGTCACCTGGTTCAACCCCCGCTAGTAAATAGACAGTCTGAAACTCTCGTCTTAATAGACAGTCTGAAACTCTCGTCTTTCTTTTTAACGAACAACACCGGTGCTCCCTACGATGAACTACTCGGTCGAACGAAACCTTTCTCCAACAACTCACTTAGCTGCTTTTTTAGCTCAGCCATCTCAGCAGGCGCCATCCTGTAAGGTGCCTTAGAGATTGGAGCCGTACCAAGCTCTAGGTCAATAGTAAACGGATTTGACCTCACCGGTGGTGGTTTTGACAACGACTCGAACACATCCTCGAAATTCTGCACCACTGGAATCTCACCCAACTCGACCACCGGTCCCTCCTCACCCGTGGTGATGGTAGCCAGATACACCTCACACCCTTTCTCGATCAACTTTCTGGCTTGGATAGCTGACACGATCAAACCGCTTGGTGAAGTCTGAATCCCCTGAAACACTACCTTTGCATCGCCTTTCTCAAACCAAATACGCCTTCGGTGGCAGTCAAGATGTTCCTTATAACCTGGCCTCCTACCTACGAGATTTTCCTGACCATCCCGTAGGTCATCATCACCTGGCCTCCTACCGCTTGGACCATTGCAAAATGATCCCCTGGTTCCTTCAGGAACCCACCCTTCCCTACCAAACTCGGGTTAACAAAACAATGTGTCGCTCCCGAATCAAACAACAAATGGATCGCCTATCCGTCCATACAAACCGTCCCTACACATTCGTATAAAATGCTAAGAACACAAACTAACAAACGACAAACACAAACGACAAATGACACCCGCAACCCATTTCACAAAATCAAATAAATTTACCAAATAAATGATAAATTACTAACCAGAAATCGGTCGCAAAGAACTCGGAGCAATGGCATCTCCAACGATAGCATACACCCTCGGTATCACGGCTGTCCCCACCGCTGGCCTCTTTGATGCTGGCTGACTCCCACCTTGCTGAACCAGCTTCGGACAATTGGGCCTAATGTGTCTCGGAGCACTCGTTGAGCCTATGTTTTGTGGTGCCACAATGGAAACATCCTCCAGATGCCATCCTACACACTCCAGGATGTACTTTCCCACACTGCTGACAAGCACTCCTGGTAGTGGCCACCTTACCCCACCTTTGTGCTTATCCCATTTCCGATTCTGCTCGGAACAATCCCACTCATCACTTGCAGTGGTTCTGGAACCGCTAACTTCACCTCACCGCGTTGTCTTGCCTCTTCCTCCAACCCAGATTCCAAGGCTGCCATTTTCTCTACCAGCTCTATAATAGTAGTAAAGTTGGACATCCTGACACGGTTACGGAGGTCAATCCGCATCGCCCTCCTAAACCAACGTATTCGAGCCTCCTCGCCCTCCACATGACGTCCATCATACTTTAGCAGTCTGTTGAACTCAACCTCGAGCTCTTTGATGGTCATAGTACCCTAACGCAACTCCAAGAACTAAGTCTCCAAACAATCAGATGCTTCCGGTGGGAAGTACTTAGCTCGGAACTCGCCACAAATAGTAGCCCATGAACAATCGGGGTTCGCCATCCTTGTGGATACACCCGTCCACCAATCATAGGCCTTCTCAACGAAAAAATAGACCGCAATGTCCTTCTTGTACCCCTCCGGACAATGAATGGAAGCGAAGTTCCTCTCCACTCTCGACCTCCACTCGTCCGCCCCAACCGAATCAGAACCACTCTCAAACTTCTTGGTTCCTAACTTAACCATGTGCTCCATCATGGGCAAGTAGGACGGAGCTACCGCAGCCGCCGCATCAACCACTGCCGGCCATACCACCTCCACTGGTGGCTCCTCCGTTGCAGGCACTGGGGTAACATTTTGCATACTCGCCAAGAGCTGAGCCAGCACTCGCATCACTCGCTCAACATCCTCCGCAGTCAGAGCAGCTGCTGCAGCCTGACCATTCGCTGCATTATCACCTGCACTGTTGTTACCCATATCGTCAGCACTACGATCCTCCACGTGATCGGAACTCCTTGCTGCACTACTCTCGGTACCACTCGCGATGGCAGCCGCTGCAACATTCCTCGCCTTTCTACTATTACCTCTAGCCATCTACAAACCAAACCAGATGAAATACTAAGTTAGTTCACCACTAACTTAGTAACACACCCACAAACAATGAGACTTACCGTGAGACAGCGCTAGAAAAATGGATTTCTACAGCCCACAAACACATTTATGCAACATAAAACAATCCTAGAATGAACCGCGTTCTGATACTAACTTATAATGCCCCAACCCCGATATTTTACCCTCGGTAAGGGAGCTATCGAACATGCGATCCTATATTACACTTGGTCAAATTTCGGTTTTCATTTTACTTAGTCAAATTCAACTAGATTTCAATTTTCATTTCAATTTAATTTCAGCGGTAGACTAATAACTTAAGTGCATTCAAACATGCATAAATAACGTTCCTTTAACGAGTCAACTTAACAAAATTCAATCAAATAAATCCCAATTCAAACGAGGTTCAACAACAATAACGGGTTCCTTAATAAACTAACCAACGATTGCATAATCCAGTTAACAAACGATCAACTTAGCAAATGTATGAAATCAAATCAAACCAACGAGTCTAACGAATGCACAACATAACGTGAACCCAGCCTAAATCTATCCCTTCCCTTCCAGCTTGTCTCACGTACTCCTTAACCACTTTTATCACCTGCGACCATGAAAGGGCCCATAAGCAAACGAATTGCTTAGTGAGAGCGGTCGTCCCGTCTCACCAGCTAATATCAGGAATCATTAGATGAACAAAGGAGCAAACATATCACAAACCAAACTTGAACTTTCGTTTATAACAAACCGTGTTGATCAGACACCAAACATGACATAATTGTGTGCACACCGTCATCAAACCGTATACATAAGTATACCTATACACCGAAGTGTATCTGCCAAACCAAACCAAACCAAACCAAACCAAACATGGCTTCACGAGCCAACATACAAACAACCCTAGACAATAGCTACGGTCACGCACTCAGCTTAGCAAACGAATTGGTTGAGGAAAAATTGCACAATCCACCCAAACGATCGACCACGAACCACCGACACTTCCCGCGTACAAACGCTACGGAAATCCTCTACCCAAATCAAACCAAACCAAGTCAGAACCACAACCAAGGGTAAACTATGGATAAAAAAACACACCAGGGGTAACGATTCTTACCCGAACTATCGAACAATCAGCTGATCGATTAATCCAACGATCGCACACCACAACCCTTCGCGAAACTACTTTGATCCGTACCCATCAACCCAAAAACACCGAGTTATGGTTGAACAAGGGTAAACAAATGGTGAAACACAAAGGTTCACAAAACTTACCCGCACAACAGATCGACAAAAACTACCCGCGACCCGATGACCCTCACGCGGCATGACAGAACTCGCGACACGACGAAGACTCGCGACACGACGGAGACTCGCGACATGATAGAGAATCGCGACACGACGGAGTCTCGGTGACGACAGAGACTTACGACATGACAGAAACTCGCACGACACACGGAATCGCAAAATCTATCTTACACGCGGTGCCTCACTCTCTCTCTAGGGTTTTACGAAAATGAGAGAAAATGAGAGTGATCCTCTCTTATATAGGCCCGCGGATCCGAGGGAATATACCCCCAATAAATGCTCCGCCGTAAACACCCCTATAAATGCCATAAATGCCTTCCAAAACTGGCCGATACGCGATATCACCGTTAATTCTAACTTTCCATAAACTTACCCGCGCTATCCCGAGTCAAACCGCGCAATCACTCCCGCGGACCCACAACCCGCCCAGACAGCAAGTTGGCTCGAACCGGCCCGCACTCGGCCCATCTATACTTTGAAAAATTTCGACAATTTTTCTCTTAGGCAAAACTTGGCCTACCCAAGTCTCAAACCTCTCGATCCCGCTCACAAATCCGGTAAGATTTCAGAGTACGGGTATTACAAAGATAGTCTCGTAAAAGCTAATAGAATCCTTCAACAGAAAAAACTAATAAAAACTAATACATCAGTGCATCCGAAACACAACTACAAAATTTAGAGTAAAACCTTCATTTAGCTGTGATAATAGCCAATTGCTAGGCTTCCTCATGTGTATATTATAAAGGGAGAATTAAAGAAATAGACTAATTTTATAAAAAATTTAAAAGAATACACCATATCTTTTTAAATTAAAAAATAATTTTCTTAATGAGTAAAATAGGACTGAAACTAGGAGCCACAGTGACAGGAAGCGAGGAGACTCAAACCAAGGAGAGTCAATTGGAGTTGAGTGGTTATTCCCTCTATACTCCATTTGTATTTGAAAGGTTAGGGAGCCAAAAGAAGTCACTGAAATCAGAACTGAACGGGAACCGTACTCAAACTCCCATTTTGGCTGGAAGGATTAATAGTGGAGGGAAGAAGACTGCTGAAATAGGAAGTCAAAACCAGAGAAGGACTGATTGTTCTCCACCCTTAATCTTTGAACGACGAGATGGCTAGGATGCGAGCACATCTGGAGCGCATGGCCGTCGACTTAAGGGCCGCGCAGTCCCATATCCACCGAGTCAGGAATAAGGCATCCGAAATCGAGCGTGTGCTCGAGGAAGCGCGAAACACGCCCTTCACGGAACGTATCTCGAGAGCAAATATATCTGATCCTAGAAGAATCAGGATGTAGTCCTATGAAGGAAATATCGATCCAAAAGACCACCTTATGGCATTCACTGTAGCCATGGGAAGAACTAACTTCAGGGAAGAAGAAAGAGATATCAGGTACTGCAAGCTGTTCGTGGAAAACCTCAAGGGACCTGCCCTCCAATGGTTCTACAAGCTGGAGAAGAACTCGGTTGACAACTTCAACCAGCTCTCTGAAATGTTCGTGAAGCACTACGGTATATTCATGGAGCAGAAAATCTTTGATTCTGACCTTTGGGCTATACGACAAGGGGAACATGAGAGCTTGCGAGCCTTCATGGGAAGGTTTAAATCAGTACTATACAAAGTGGAAGGTTAGAGCGACACTCCGCACTAGAGACTTTGAGAAGAGCACTGTGGTGTCCCTATCCTTTTCGTCAAGAGATGACCAACCGTAAACGAGCCGGCGACCATCCAGGACGCTCTCCATCGCCATGAGCGAACAGGAGGTCCGCACACTATCTCAAAAATTGGGGAAGCCCAAGCAAACAAGCGACCCACCGCAGACCACAAACCCTCCTGCCGCAAAAAAGAATAACAATGGTTACAGCTTCGTCCAATACGAGGGTGGATTAAGGGGAGCCCATAATTTTCAAATTGAGACGTCAGGATACGGTCGTGGCCGAAGTCGAGGTCAAGGTCACAGTAAAAGTCCATGGAATAACACGTGGACAAGAACCCAGAGGGCTTACGTTGAATCAGCTTTCTATGAGTTTCATCAAACCACCAGATATTCTACTGCGAAGTGCCGTATTTTGCGAATCAGACTCGCCACTAGGCTGGCCACCATAAAGAAAACATATCTTCAGTCTGTGTTCTAAGTGAGTCCGCGACATAGAATTCTCTAATCTCCAAACACCCTTGATAAATTTAACTATGCAGGAAACGTTATCTTTAATTCGAATCCGCGAAAGATGATCCGCGACGCCATTCTCAACCCCTTTCTTATCCTTCACCTCAATGTCAAACTCTTGGAGAAGTATAAACCATCTCAACAACCTTGGCTTGACATCCTTCTTCTGCATTAAGTACTTGAGTGCTGAATGGTCTGTGTGCATTATCACTTTAGCTCCAATCAAGTAAGGACGAAACTTCTCAAAAGCAAAAACCACAGCTAGCAACTCCTTCTCTGTAGTAGCATAGTTCTTCTGCGTCTCGTCTAGTGTTCTACTAGCATAGTAAATGGCGTGAAGCTTCTTATCCTTTTTCTGACCCAACACAGCCCCAACTGCATAGTCACTAGCATCACACATCACCTCGAAAGGCAAATCCCAGTCTGGAGGTTGCACTATTGGAGCGCTCACCAAAGCCTGCTTGATCTGTTCAAAAGCAGCTAAGCAATCAGTATCAAAAAGAAATTTGACATCCTTACAGAGCAAAGTGGTGAGTGGGCGAGCAATCTTTGAGAAGTCCTTGATGAATCTCCGGTAGAAACCAGCGTGTCCTAAGAAACTCCGTATCTCCTTGATTGAAGTACGTGATTACAGACTTGTCATAACTTTGATCTTGGCTCGATTCACTTCAATTCCATCGGCTGAAACTCTGTGGCCAAGTACAATGCCATCTTACACCATAAAGTGGCATTTCTCCCAGTTGAGAACCAAGTATTTCTCCACACATCTAGCAAGCACCTTCTCCAAGTTATCAAGACAGTCTTTGAAAGACGAACCGTAGACTGAGAAATCATCCATGAAGACCTCCATGTAATCCTCAATCATGTCAGTGAAAATCGACATCATACATCGCTGGAACGTCGCAGGAGCATTACATAGTCCAAAAGGCATTCTACGGTATGCAAAAGTGCCATAGGGACAAGTAAATATGGTCTTCTCTTGGTCTTCCGGATGGATGGGGATTTGGAAAAAACCGGAATACCCATCCAGAAAGCAGTAGTAGGGATGATTCGCTAGTCACTCAGACATCTGATCAATGAAAGGCAAAAGAAAATGGTCTTTCCTCGCGACTACGTTTAGCTTCCGGAAGTCGATACACATCCTGTGCCCAGTCACTGTCCTTGTAGGAATCAGCTTGTTCCTCTCGTTCTTCACCACTGTGACTCCTCCTTTCCTGGGCACCACATGAACCCGACTAATCCAAACACTGTCTGAAATAGGATAGATGATCCCAGCCTCTAGAAGTTTCAGAATCTCCATCTTGACAACCTCTTGCAAATTTGGATTTAGCCTCCTGTGATGCTCAATTGATGACTTAGTGTCATCCTCAAGGTGAATCCTATGCATGCACAAGTCTGGAGAGATACCTGAAATGTCATCAAGAGAATATCCAAGAGCTTTGCGAAACTTGCGCAGCTTACTTAGCAGTAAAGTAAGCTCTGCATTGTCCAAAGAAGCACTAAAAATGACTGAATATGTGGAATTAGGACCAAGAAAAGCGTACCTTACCCCGGTTGGAGGTGGTTTGAGTTCGATTTTCGGAGCTTTTTGTTCACTCCAATCGCAGACCTTTTGCGTTTTCTCTGACGTTCCAACCAACTCCACATTACCAACCAACTGCATCACTTTCTTACTAGCATCTATCATCCTCGCATACCCCTTAAGATCCTCATCAAGCTGACCTTCCACTATCACAGAGTTCACCAAAGTCATTTCCAAGGGATCTATGGGATGCATCTCATTGAAAACCTCATGTGCAATGTCAGTGAGTGTGTCTATATAGAAAGTCTGGCTATCTATGGTGGGTCTCTTCATCAACTTATCCATTTCGAACTTCATCTCCAAATCACCCACACTCAAGGTAATACTGCCTCCCTTCCAATCGATCACAACACCAGCTGTAGGTCAGAACGGTCTACCCAAGATAAAAGGATCTTTAGGTTCCTCGTTGTATTGCAGAACAACGAAGTCAGTAGGTATTAAACAGTCTCCAACTTGATTGGAACATCCTCCAAAACATCCTCAGGGATCCTCACCTAACGTTCAGCTAGGATAAGAGAGATCCTAATAGGCTGGAAATCAGTCATTCCAAGACCAACAGCTACAGAGTGTGGCATTAGGTTGACACCAGAGCCCATGTCACAAAGAGATCTTGGGAACCTCTCCTTGAAAATCGAACAATCCAACACAAAACTTCCCGGATCTGTGAGCTTTTCTAGAACCCTGTTCTGAATCACTGCACTGACCTGCTCTGAAATCATAGCAACACCTTCCTCAAGACCCAAATTCTTGGTGACCATCCTCTTCACATAACGTCGGATCACCGGACTAGTCCGAATAACATCAACCAAAGGAAGCTCCACAACTAGCTTATCCATAACAGCTTTGCACCTAGCATCCTCTAGCTCATGCCTAGACTTCTTTTGGCTCCTAGGATAAGGTATCATAGGTACATACACTCTTTCCTCTGCACTAACTATAGGTTTTGACGAGATTGGGCTCCTCTGGGACTCGTGTCGACCGACACTGTCCTTGTGTCGATCGACATGCTCTTTCTGTGTCGACCTCGTGTCGAGTGTGGTGTCGATCTTACGCGAAGAATCACCGATTGCATATTTTTCAGAATTGAGATTTTCGACCCGTGTCGATCGACACAAGCCTTTCGTGTCTATCGACACAGGGTCTGAAACCAATTTCTCATCATCTTCGATCTCCACGAGCTCGTCTAAGTCCTCTACGTTAAGTCCCTTCTTCACCACTGGCTCCCCAAGTGTCTTTCCACTCCTCGTGGTGATGACAGCGACACTATGCTTCGGATTTGCATCCGTCTTTGATGGAAGAAACCCTTCTTGCCTCCTTGAATTCTCTGTTGTCTGAGCAAACTGAGTATCCAATTTCTTGATATGGGTATTCAAGGCTTCGAATTTCCCATTCAAGTCCTGGTACATGGCATCCATCTTCCCGTTAAAGCTCAAAGTCATCTTCTGTTGACCCTCCAAGAGCTGCCCTAGCATAGATTTCATTTCGCTCTCTGATGACTGAGCAGGAGGTGTCTGATAAGAAGAAGAACCGTAGTTCCTATTGTAGTTGCTCTGGAAATGCTTCTGATACTCAGTCTTCTGAAACTGTGGCTTAGGAGAATAGCTAGGTGAACCTGGAGTTCCAGTGAATGTAGTCCTCTGGTTGTTACCGTTGAAGCCTCTGTTACCTTGCTGACTACCAAACCTCGGATTCTGAAAACCAGTCCCGCTAATGTAGTTGACATCCTCTTCATCTTGCTCTTCCTCTGGAATGAAAGTCTCTACCTCTTGAGCAAACTGAACAGTCTCCTTTCCCACTAGAAGGTTGTGTACAGAATCCAGCTTAGCCTTAACCTCAGCAATTTGGTTTCCATCCATGTTCCCACCAAGCTTCTTCCTCTTGAAGTCTGCGTTCTTGGTACTATTGTTAGAAGCTAGTACATCCTCCGGATATCGAGTGTTGAAGTTCCCATTGCTAGAAGAATCCAGAGCCATCTGATACCTCCAGTCAATACCTCTAAAGAAGATACCCAACACCTGAACATCACTGAACCCGTGATGAGGACAATCTCTCTGGTAGGCCTTGAATCTCACCCAGGAAGCCTTAAATGCTTCAGTCGGACCTTGCTTGAAAGTAGAGATCTTAGTCCTCAGATCCTCGGATCTTAGTCCTCAGATCCTCGGATCTCGCCTCATCAAAGAAGTTATTGAGGAAAGCATTCTTGGTGTCCTCCCAAGTAGTCAGCGATCCCGGCTCTAACTGCTTCAACCAGTAAGCTGCTTCTCCATTAAGAGAGTATGGGAAAAGCTTGCAGTAGAGGTAATCGCTTAACACTCCATTAGCCTTAATGCTAGATGCTAAGTCCTCAAACTTCTCAATGTGATCCATGGGGTGCTCAGAGGATAGGCCATGGAATGGGTGCTGAGCCACAAGTTAGAAGTAAGCCGGCTTCAGCTCCTCGGGAA
Organism: Arabis hirsuta; assembly: GCA_964056655.1. Taxonomy (NCBI): domain Eukaryota; kingdom Viridiplantae; phylum Streptophyta; class Magnoliopsida; order Brassicales; family Brassicaceae; genus Arabis; species Arabis hirsuta. The sequence continues at coordinate 26,949,633 of OZ053298.1, read as the reverse complement.
AGTAGGAGGACGAATCGCTACCCTGTTGGCATAGAACTCGTCAGGCCTATTGTACTCTCCTAGAGTACGCCCATGCCCAGCTGGCTCTTGGCGATGCATAACATGCTGCTCCTCCACAATCACAAACCCATTCTCATCTAAACTCTGACCCTGAGCATTGCGTCTACGACCCTCAGTATCCTGAAGAAACCCATCTTCACCTCTGATAAGAATTAACGGATTCATTTTGGCTGACTTTCTCGCTGCTCGGTTGGCTCGTTCTAACTTTCGAATCTCAAGTTTGAGATCAACTAGCTCTTCGTTCTTGTTGCTTTTGGTAACGCGATTAGGCATAAACCTGAAACACACAAGACAAAGAGAAAATAACAAGTAAGTAACAAAACAAAAATTAAAAACTAAGACAAAATTCTAGTATAAAAAATCGATTGGTGAAATCGATTCCCCGGCAGCGGTGCCAAAATTTGATATGCTCAAATTTGCCCTGAGCTACTCTCTCAAATTAAGAGATCCATGTAATACTTAGGGGTCGAATCCACAGGGAATCTAAACACACAATCGACTAAAGAATTCAAATTTTACTAAGTAAAAGTGTATGAATGTAATAAAATATAGCAAAGTAAACAGCGAATGATTATCAAGATTCTAAGAATTCAATTGGACAAAAGGTTAGGCTATGGGTAATTCGCAGGAATGAATCAAAATATGATCGTGTCGATCGACACAGAGAACCGTGTCGATCGACACAGAGAAAAACGGTTAGGATTTTATTAAGAGCAGTTCTAGAACTCAAACACGAATATAAAACCAATCAACTTTCGTTGCAGAGATTATCTATGACTAAATCCCTAAATTCCAAATTTCTTTGCAAACTTAGTGAATAAAATCAAGCATTAAGTTCAGGTTCAATTGTTCACAAAATTACTAAGCCAAATTTCTTTGCGAATAGACAATTTTGATCATCTAAGATTATATCAAGTTGTTAATAATACTTTCGCATCTATTAAAGCAACATAGGATTTCCAATTTCAGTTGATCAATCCTAAAATCAGAGTTAAATCAATATAGATAAAGAACATAAAGATAAATCCTAACAGAGTTTCAATCCTATCAATTTCTCATCAAACCCTAGAATTACCTTAAACCTAACAAACAAACTACTCAGACATAGATGCAGTAAACATTATGAATGAATAAAATTGCATAAAAGATATAGAGTTAGAGATACAAAAGGGTTTGAAACCGATGAAATCTGAAGTCCGAAATCTCACAAAAGCTCTCCAAATCTCCTCTCTCTCAAGTCTCAATTAAAAACTAGATGTCAACATAAAAGCCTAAGGAAAAACTATATACAAAGTCTAAAATTCGGATTGGGCTTCTTGCACAACTTCAGGGCTTTTTGGGTAAAAACAGAATTTTCTCAAAACTTGTAATCTTCTCGTGTTAGACGGGCATGTCGATCGACAAAAGGTCGTGTCGATCGACACAGCCTTGAAAACTCGACTCCAACTTGATCACTTCGGCTCTTCTTTCCTCGATGCTCCAAAATGCTCCAAAATGCTCCAAAAGCTCCCATTAAGCTCCAATCGTCCTTTAACCTGCAAAGACTCAAAAAGACTCGAAAAATACCAAAAAGACTATGAAAAGAACTTATATCATGGTCAAACACGGGTAAAAACCATGATATATCACCGCCTAAGGGGACAATAGAGATTTTATCACACAAAAGAATCACTTCGCACACTAGACGGGAGAAAATGACCAGCAGCGACAACAACAGTGGCAACAGCAGCAACGATTCCTCGGTGACATGGCCAGACAACATAGCCGCTAGGAGCAGCCAGGCAAATGACGATGTTGTCAACACCACCACGGCGAATCCGGCTACATTGAATGAGCTAAAGGACATGATGAAGATACTCCTTGAGAGGTCACATATTATGAAGAGATGACCAACCGTAAACGAGCCGACAACCATCCAGGATGCCCTCCATCGCCATGAGCGAACAGGAGGTCCGCACACTATCTCAAAAATTAGGGAAGCCCAAGCAGACAAGTGACCCACCGCAGACCACAAACCCTCCAGCCGCAAAAAAGAATAACAATAGTTCCAGCTTCGTCCAACATGAGGGTGGATTCAGGGGAGCCCATAATTTTCAAATTGGGACGTCAGGATACGGTCGTGGTGGTAAAGGTCCATGGAATAACACGTGGACAAGAACCCAGAGCGCTTACGTTGAATCAGATTTCTATGAGTTTTATCAAACCCCCAGACATTCTACTGCTCGGCTGGTCGCCAGCACTCTCAAGGGTGAAATCAGTATCAAAGACATCGAGATGGATGCCAATACTGATCAGCCTAACCAATCCAACAGTGGTAACCCGAATTGAGGAAGAAGAGACGGTGACGAACCGCCACCACACGAGCCACGACAGCGAATACATATGATAATGGGCGGATCTCGTTATTGCTCTGACATGGTCTCCTCTATCAAGGCATTCCAATGACGTGACGATGTCAGCATCAATTTCTCGGCGCCTTCCCAATTCCCTAATGAAGAGAAGGAGATAACTTCATAGAAAGGTCGCACAACGACCCCCTCGTGATCAAGCTCATCATCGATAACCACGACGTAGCGCGGGTCTTGGTGGATACTGGCAGCATGGTCAACGTGGTCTCCCGAGACACTTTAGACGAAATAGAAATTGACATGTCTATGGTCAAGGCTTTCCCCAAGCCTCTAACAAAATTTTCCGGAGATACGACAATGACACTGGGAACAATCCAATTACTTGTCCAGGCCGACGGAGTCATGAAGGTAGCAGATAGCCCATCAATATACAACATCATCATGGGAATACCATGGTTTAACTCCATGCGTGCAGTGGGTTCAACTTACCACCTCTGCCTGAAATTTCCCACCCCACAAGGTATAAAACCAATCCTGAGCAGTCAGAAGGAGTCATGCATTTGCACGAGGCAGAACACAAGCACCGCAATCCTGTCACTGAAATGACCTCGAAAGAAAAGAGCAAGAAGATGAAGATAAATAGAGAACCGCTAAAAGAGCTGTCCAAGCTCTTATAACAATTAAAGATCGACGAAGACCGCAAAAAAAAGCCAAACCAACATGCGATCCCGTCATATTGGTCTGTATTGACAACGACTATCCAGAGCGGTGCGTTGAAGTTGGAGCAAACCTTGACCACCAAATCAAGGAAGACCTTATATCCTTGTTGAAGAAAATCGTTCACACTTTTGCGTGGGCATCAGAAGACATGCCCGGAATCGTCATCAACATAAAAAGTCGTGAGCTAAATGTTGACCCAACTTTCCAGCCAGTAAAGCAGAAGCGACGAAAATTTGGAGCTGGACGGGCAAAGGCTGTCAAGATGAGGTGGAACGACTTTTACGAGTCATATAAATCACATAAGTCAAGTACCCAAACTGGTGATATGATCCAAGACGGCAACACCGAGGTTCGGGATGACTCACGCGCAATGGAGCTACCGCAAGGACCGGTCACGAGGGCCCAAGCCAAGGCGCTAATGCAAGCCATTCAACGGATGCTCGAGAAGACCCAAGAAGGAGGACAAGCCGAGACCATGCCAAGGATTGTGGTACTTATGCAAGCGGAGGAAGAAGAACTTTAAGGAAGTAACTAAGTAAACAAGTACTTAGCTTATACTCTTTTTCCCATGCTTAGTTTTGTCGCAATGGGTTTTCCAAGTATGGTTTTTAATGAGGTAAGCTAAGGTACTTTTATCTTTTTACTTAGTTAATTCTTTGATTTTATTTCATGGGCCATTCCATCCATTTCTTACCCATGAAGAGAGGCCCATTTCGACAAGCCCAAGCCCATTTCGAATCCATGATGAAGCCCATCCTTTTTGGCGATTTTATGTTTGATTTTGAATTTGAAATACTCTTCATGCAAGCACTTTATTTATTAGGTAGTTAGAGTTAATGTGGCTTTGTTATTTCCTAGGAAGAGTGCATGTATTCTTCCTTGGCCTATATAAGTAACTCGCCATTCCTTGAATAAAATCATCCAAGTTTTTAAAGAAATCAAATCTTCTCTCTTTTACTTGCGATCAAAACTTGTCGAATTTAAACATTCGATTATTCTCTTGAACAAGAGAATTCTCTTTCTCTCTTAGTGTGTTATATCTAAGGAGATCGAGCCTTCAACCCTTCACCAAGTCTTTCATTACTTGTGTGATTGTATTTCCCTCCACCATTCGTTTCATCATCTTCATTCTCATCCATTTCCATTCGCATTTTCCATTGCTTAAGACTCGGCTTTGCATCAAAGTTTCGATCCATCGATTGGGATAATATCAAGTGGTATCAGAGCATGCTTTGATCCAGAGCTAAGTGTCTTAATTCATCTTTGTTCATTTTATCTTTTTATTTCAATAACACAATCATTCAGTTTTAAACGCAATCGCTACTTTATTTACATTATATATTCCATCGTTTGCTTTTGTGTGGTGCTTGATCTACGATTAAAAGAATTTTGATACTTTTTGGTTTAATTTGTCTCAGATATGGCGGAAGAGGCCAGCAACACACACGAGGATCAACTTCTCAATTTGCATGATGCAATGGATGGAGGCAAAAATGGAATAACTTTTGCTAGACAAGCTCGCGGTTATTCATCCTCCAAACGGTCAAGGCACTTATAATAGAAGACCACAAAAATAGCAGCAACGAGAAGAGGATGAAAGGTAGCCGGATCTAATTATGTTCGATTATGAAAGTACTCCACCCGAGTATGCTTCAAGACCGCCTAGGCGATTTTGGGAAGAAAGAGATCGTAGAGAAGACCAAACCCGAAACGTCTATGGCAACATCAAGGTGAAAATCCCCTCATTTCGTGGTAAGAATGAGCCAGACCTTTATCTTGATTGGGAGAAGAAGATGGATCTAATTTTTGAATGTCAAAATATACCGGAGAGAAGTCGCGTGAAGCTTGCCGTAACTGAATTTTGCGATTATGCTCTAAGTTGGTGAGACACTCTTGTCACCACTAGAGGGAGATGTGGTGAGGAATCCGTGGTACTATAGGATCAACTCAAGAGCAAATGCGGAAAAGATTTGTACCAAGTCACTACCAACGGGAACTACATCAACGACTTAGAAGACTTACCCAAGGTGGTAAAAAGGTAGAAGACTATTTCCAAGAGCTCGAAACATTGATGTTGCGGGCTAATATTCAAGAGGATCACGAGGCCACCATGTCAAGGTTTTTGGGAGGATTGAATCGAGATATTCAAGATCGGCTTGAATTACAATACTATGAGTAAATCGAGGAGATGCTACATAAGGCCATCATCATCGAGCAACAATTAAACCGACGGTATACCAAGTCTATGATTCCCTCAAATGTTTCTAAGTTCAAGGACGTCAAGCCGAGCGACACCAAAGACAAAGCTACTGCTTTTGAGCCTAAAGAAGAAGCCAAATTCGATTATAGAGGCAAAGGCGTATTCGATCCAAGCAAGACCCAAGATATTCGATGCTTCAAATGCTAAGGGCGCGAGCATATGGCCAAAGATTGCATCAACAAGAAGGTGTTTATTCTTCTTAATAATGGGGACGTGGTCACTGATAATGAAGAAGAAGAGGAAGACTCTTCATCCGATGAATATGAAGAACCACCGGCCAAAGGAGAATTACTTGTCGCTCGAAGAACGTTGAGCCTACAAACGAAAGATGACGAGCAAGAGCAACGAAAGAATCTCTTTTACACTCGATGCGTTGTTCAAGACAAGATTTGCAGCCTTATCATTGATGGTGGCAGCTGCACTAACGTGGCGAGTGTCACTATGGCCCAAAAATTGGGACTTAAGATGAGGAAGCATCTGAGGCCGTATAAGCTACAATGGCTTAACGAGAGTGGAGAAATGAAGGTTGGTAGCCAAGTCACGGTCCCTTTAAGAATTGGAAAGTATGAATATGAGGTCGTATGTGATGTGCTACCCATGAAAGCTAGTCATATCCTTTTGGGAAGGCCGTGGCAATCCGATCGTAAGGTGATACACGATGGATTCACAAACCAGCACTTGTTCGAATTCAAGGGCAAGAAGATCACTCTCATCCTGATGATGCCTCAAGAAGTCTACCAAGACCAACTTTACCTCAAGGAAAAGCAAGAAAAGCCCAAACCTAAAAGCACCAATTTCATGAGCAAACAAATCGGGTGATGTTACGAAATCCCTTTCATTTAATAAACCGATACTTTTGTTTATTTATAAAGAAACTCTTATGAGCCTATCAGACCTTACACCGATTATTCTGAGTGAGATGAGTTCCTTATTGCAGGAATACAAGGACGTGTTCCCCGAAGACAATCCCATCGGATTACCACCCATCCGCGAAATTAAACACCAAATCGATTTGGTGCCGGGATCATCTTTACCCAACAAACTGGCCTATAGGGCTAATACCGTGGAGACCAAGGAACTTCAAAGGCATGTTGAGGAGCTAATAAGCAAGGGACACATTCGGGAAAGCATGAGCCCATGCGTCGTGCCCGTTCTACTCGTACCAAAGAAAGATGGTATATGGCGAATGTGTGTTGATTGCCGCGCAATCAACAATATCACCGTAAAGTATTGTCATCCTATCCCTAGAGTTGATGATATGCTTGATGAATTATATGGTTTTAATATTTTTGCTAAGATTGATCTTAAAAGCGGCTATCAGCAAATACGGATGAAGGAAAGAGACGAGTGTAAAACCGCCTTTAAGACCAAACAAGGGTTATACGAGTGGCTTGTGATGCCATTTTGTCTTACGAATGCACCTAGTACATTTATGAGATTGATGAATCATGTACTTAGGGCTTACATAGGTGTATTCGTGGTGGTATACTTCGATGATATTTTAGTTTATAGCCGAAGTCTAAAAGAAAACGTTAAGCATGTTGGTATGGTTTTGGAAACACTTAGAAAGGAAGAGCTTTATGCTAACCTTAAGAAATGCACCTTTTGCACTATCAATCTTGTATTTTTAGGCTTTGTTGTAAGTGTAGATGGCGTAAAAGTGGAAAAGTAAAAAGCCATCCGTGAATGGCCGAGTCCAAAGACCGTGAGCGAGGTCCGAAGCTTTCATGGTTTCGTCGGCTTTTATCGAAGATTTGTGAAAGATTTTAGTACCATAGCAGCCCTTCTCAATGAGATTATTAAGAAGAATGTCAGCTTCAAATGGGAACAAGCACAAGAAGATGCCTTTCAACTCCTTAAAGAGAAGCTTATAATTCCCCACTTTTAGCTTTACCCGATTTCTTTAAGACTTTTGAAATTGAATGTGATGCATCGGATATTGGTATTGGTGCCGTTCTTATGCAGGATAATAAACCGATAGCTTACTTTAGCGAGAATCTTGGAGGAGCCACCCTTAACTATCCAACGTACGACAAAGAACTATATGCTTTGGTAAGGGCGCTACAAACATGGCAACATTATTTATAGCTGAAGGAGTTCATGATACATACGGACCATGAATCACTGAAGCACCTCAAAGGCCAACATAAGCTTAACAAAAGACATGCGAGATGGGTTGAATTCATTGAGACCTTTCCGTATGTCATCAAATAAAGTAAAGATGATGTCGTAGCCGACGCATTATCTGGGAAGTACACTTATATCTCGAATTTAAGTTATAAAATCATTGGTTTTGAACACTTGAAAGAACTTTATACTGATGATTGTGATTTTAGAGAACCGTACAAGATTTGCGAAAAATATGCCCATGGGCATTATTTTCGGCAAGATGGGTTTTATTTCACGATAATAATCTGTGTACCTAGTAGTTCTATTAGTGAGTTGTTAATTAGGGAAGCTCACAGAGGCGGACTAATGGGAGATTTCGGGATCGCCAAGACTCTCAAGGTTTTACAAGATCACTTCTTTTGGCCGCATATGAAGAGAGATGTCGAACAAATTTGTACCCGTTGCGTAACATGTTAGCGAGCCAAATCCACGGCTCAACCCAAGAGTTTGTACACTCCTCCCCCTATTCCTTTGCATCCATGAATTGATATTTCAATGGATTTTTTTGTTGGATTACCTAGGACTAGGACGGGTAAGGATTCCATCTTCTAGGTTGTAAATAAATTTTCTAAGATGGCTCATTTCATTGCATGTTATAAAATGGATGATGCATTACATGTGGCTAATTTATTTTTTAGAGAAATTATTAGGTTGCATGGTATGCCTAAGACCATTGTTTCGGATAGAGATACGAAATTCTTTAGTCACTTTTGGAAAACTTTATGGTCTAAGTTAGGCACGAAATTGGAATTTTCCACTACTTGTCATCCGCAAACCAATGGTCAAACCGAAGTTGTTAATAGAACTTTGTCAACTTTGCTTAGAACTTTGGTTAGGAATAATTTGCCTCATGTCGAATTTGCTTATAATCACGCAATGCATTCTGCTACTAAATATTCACTGTTTGAAATTGTTTATGGATTTAACCCTTTGTTACCGTTGGATTTAACCCCTCTTCCTTTGAGGGAAAGAGTTAGTCTAGATGGCAAAAAGAAGGCCGGGTGATAAAGTGAATCCATGAAAAGGCCCTGGAAAACATCGAGCACAAGACCAAGCTTTACGAGAAGCATGCGAACAAGGGCCGTAGGAAGGGAGTTTTTGAGGAAGGTGACCAAGTATGGCTACACCTAAGGAAGGAAAGGTTTCCTAATGAGAGGAAGTCAAAGCTCCAGCCGCAAATTGATGGTCTTTTCCGCATCACCAAGAAGATCAATGACAACGCCTACCATCTCGATCTTCAAGGTAAGTACAATGTATCCAATGCTTTCCATTTAGCTGACCTTGTGCCGTTTGTTGCAGATGAAGATTTGAGGTCAAATCCTTTTCAAGAGGGAGGAGATGATATGATCCAAGACGGCGACACTAAGGTTCGGGATGACTCACGCGCAATAGAGCTACCGCAAGGATCGGTCACGAGGGCCAAAGCCAAGGAGTTAACGAAAGCCATTCAACAGATGCTCGAAAAGACCCAAGAAGGAGGACAAGCCGTGACTGTGCCAAGGATCGTGGTATTTATGCAAGTGGAAGAAGAAGAACTTAAAAAAAGTAACTAAGTAAACAAGTACTTAGCTTATACTCTTTTTCCCATGCTTGGTTTTGTCCCAATGGGTTTTCCATGTATGGTTTTTAATGAGGTAAGCTAAGGTAATTCCTTGATTTTATTTCATGGGCCATTCCATCCATTTCTAAACCATGAAGAGAGACCCATTTTGACAAGCCCAAGCCCATTTTGAATCCAGGATGAAGCCCATCCTTTTTGGCGATTTTATGTTTGGTTTTGAATTTGAAATACTCTTCATGCAATCACTTTATTTATTAGGTAGTTAGAGTTAATGTGGCTTTGTTATTTCCTAGGAAGAGTGCATGTATTCTTCCTAGGCCTATATAAGTAACTCGCCATTCCTTGAATAAAATCATCCAAGTTTTTAAAGAAATCAAATCTTCTCTCTTTTATTTGCGATCAAAACTTGTCGAATTTAAACATTCGATTATTCTCTTGAACAAGAGAATTCTCTTTCTCTCTTAGTTAGTTAAATCTAAGGAGATCGTGCCTTCAACCCTTCACCAAGTCTTTCAGTACTTGTGTGATTGTATTTCCCTCCACCATTCGTTTCATCATCTTCATTCTCATCCATTTCCATTCGCGTTTTCCATCGTTTAAGACTCGGCTTTGCATCAAAGTTTTGGTCCGTCGTTTAAGTTCGTCATAAAAAAGAAGAACGAGAAATGGCGAGTTTGCGTAGACTTCACTAATCTAAATAAGGCATGTCCAAAAGATAACTTCCTTCTCCCACACATTGACCGGCTGGTCGAAGCAACAGTAGGAAACAAGCTCATAACATTCATGGACGCCTTCTCGGGGTACAACCAAATCATGATAAACCCAGATGACCGCGAGAAGACAACTTTTATCACATATCGCGGAATCTACTGCTACAAGGTGATGCCTTTCGGTCTTTAAAATCCCGGAGCAACCTATCACCGTCTGGTGAATAAGTTGTTTGTCGACCAACTCAGAAATACGATGGACGATATGCTCATAAAATCTCTCGAAGATAAAGACCATATATCAGACCTAACGGAGTGTCTCAAACAACGTTACCTGCACAACATGAAGTTGAATCCAACGAAGTGTAGGTTTGCAGTCACGTCAGCGAATTCCTAGGATACTTAGTCACCCACCACGGCATCAAAGCAAATCCAAAATTGATCGACGGCCTCATCGTGATGGCTTCGCCAAAGAACAAGCTAGAGGTGCAAAGATTGGCAGGAAGAGTGGCTGCACTCAACAAATTCACTTCTTGCTCCACCGACAGGTGCTTGCCATTCTACAACGCCATTCGTGGGATTAAGCATTTCAATTGGACTGAAAAGTGTGAAGATGTCTTCCAACAATCAAAGAAGTATCTCACTACACCTCTCGTTCTCGCAAAACCAATTGAAGGGGAGCCATTATTTCTATACACAGCGGTATCACCTACAGTAGTTAGCGGTGTACTATTCGATAGGAATGAGGCAAGTAGAGACCCAGTATTTTATGTCAGCAAAACCCTTACTGACGCATAGACAAGATAACCTCAAATGGAAAAACTGGCGTTGTCCGTCATCATGTCTGCCCGGAAGGTAAGGCCAAACTTTTACTCCCACTCGATCGTAGTTCTGAGTATATTCCAGCTGGGATCAGTCCTGCATAGCCCAAGTCAATCGGGCAGACTTGCCAAATGGGCTGTCGAATTGAGCGAGTACGACATAGAGTATCGTGGCCGGTCCTGTGAAAAATCTTAAGTATTGGTGGACTTCTTAATTGAACTTCCAGAGGAATGCGTAAACACCACCAAGCAAGGTTCGCATTGACAGCTTGTCCTCGAAGAGCGACTCCAGAGTCGATATACGCTTGACATTGTCCACTGGCGAGATACTTAAACAGTACTTTCGACTAAGCTTTCAAGCATCCAACAATGAGGCGGAGTACGAAGCCCTCATGGCCGGTATGAGACTCGCCCCAGGACTTAGGATTGAATAGATAGACACATTATGTGACTCGTAGTTAGTTGTCAACCAGGTCAACGGCGAATATGCAACCAAAGATGACTGCATGGAAGCTTACTTAAAGGTAGCTAAGGAATTAGCTTTGCAGTTCACAAACATTACACTTAAACGGATTCCAAGGGGCGAGAACACCAACGCCGTCGCACTAGCAGCCCTCACCTCCACATTTGACAAAGGCTTGAAACGTATCATTCTGGTAGAATTCATTGAACATCCGAACATTACTCTACCACAACCAGTAAACATCCTCATCCGATCTCAAGCTGCAAAGAAGGCAAAGGAATTAGAGGGAAAAGTCACAAACGGAGAAGACGTTGAAATGGAAAAGCACATCACCAAGAAAAAAGCGGCAGATAGTCTAACCAAGCAACCATACACCACAAGAAAATGGTCCCATTTCCGACGGCCAAAACCGTCAAAAATCCGTCGGAATAGGAGTTATTCCGACGGATTTTCGACGGTTCTTGTCCGTCGGATCTATGTCGTCGGAAATAAATATCCGTCGGAAATCCGTCGGAATAAGTGACGGAATTCCGACGGAATACCGAATAACCGGATTCCGTCGAAAGTCCGTCGTAATACCGTCGGCGACAGCATTCCGACAGAATTCCGACGGCTTCTCACACCGACGGAATTCCGACGGCCTCTCACACCGACGGAATTCCGACGGCCCATAAAACCGACGGAATTCCGACGGCCCATAAAACCGACGGATTTCCGACGGTTTAATTAATTTTTTAAAAAAACATTTTTCTAAATAAATATATTAAATTAAATAAAATATAAAATTAAATTTAAATATTTTTAAAAGTAATTTAAACATTTAAATATTTATAAAAGTAATTTAAACGTTTAATTATTACATAAACAAAAGTCTACTGGGACTGGTTACGGAAGAACGCGTTCATCTTTTCTTCCATTGCCCGAATTCTTTCTGCATCTTCTGCGCGTTGTGCCTCCATCGCGCTTACGCGCTCGAGAAGGTCGGCGTTCTGTGCCCTCAAACTACTATCTCCGTGAAAGCGGTATGAATTAACGGATGGGGAGGAACTGTCTTCCGGGAGGCCAAAGACACGACCTTTGTGCTTAGGCGTAACCTATAAAAAAAAATATACTTAATCAATGTTATAAGTTATTAGTATTAAAACTTATTTTAAATTTGTTTAAATTTGCAACTGTTACTAACCTCATAGGTGAACTCGTTGATCTTCTCGAGTGGAACTTCGGTGGCCGGCGGAGTTCCTTCGACGATCTGTTGGGATTGGAGGTACTCCTCACCGAGCCTCTCCACGCTTTCCACGATTTCACGAGCAACTGCATCTTGAATTTCATTAGTCTTTCTGTTGGTGTGCGCATCTTTGATCAAATCAAGATGCGACGGACGCACACCGGTCTTCTGAAATTGTTGGCATAGATACGGAAGGAATTATGAAAGGGGTTATAAAAAATTCGTTTGAAAAATTTATATGATTACCATTTTTTCAGCACGTGTCGCTTTGCTCGTTGCTCCGAGGTTATGGGTCGCCGGTCCCTTCCCCTTTCGCTCGCTCTTCCGGTTAGTGGAGTTTTTTCCTGAGGTCGATTGAGTTTCCTCCCGTTCCCAATGGGCAAGTAGTCCAGCCCATAATGTTGGCTTATTTTTAAAAAACTGGGGCACCTTTTCTTGTTTGAACCACATGTCCTTCCACTCGTTCATCTTCAACGAGTACTTTCGACCGGCCTTTTGGTTGAATTGCTGTCGGACCTGACCAGTCAGCTGCGGGTCCCAAGTAAAATCTTGCTGAAAAAAAAAATCATACCCAAATTAGTATTGACAATTTTAATTTTAAATTAAAATCAACATTCTTGATTTAGAAAAAAAAAATCATACCGCAAATTGCCGAAACCATATTTCACGGTCTGCCTCTGGCATCGAACTGTATGTGGGATACGGTTCAGTTATCAAACAATTGATCATTGTGTTGATAGAACTCGTAATCCCGTTTTGCGAAAATTGAAACCTAAACAATATTTAGTTAAATATTTTATTAAGTTAATATAATCAAATACATTTTTAAATAAAACTTACCAGGTCGTGTTGGGTGGCAAGTCAGGATCTAGGCGAGTCAACCTATCCCGTCCGGGTTGCGAAACAAACTCCTCAACGGTCATGGCCGTGGGAGTTGAGGGTGCTGTATCCATAGGAGACGTGTGTGGGATATCAAAACCGCTAGTCTCGGGGATTTGCGACTGACTCCCACTCCCACCTCCCCTAGTGGAATTACCGGCTCCACTAGAGTGATGAAATCGCCTATAGTCTCTAAGATTGCCAAAATTTTTACATATCAACCATTTATTCATATTATAAATTTGTATATAGAAAATAATTTTATAAAACGATCATAATTTATTCATATTATAAATCTTTATATGATTTATACATATCAACAATTTATGATTTATACATATCAACAATTTGGAATTTTATAATTTATTCATATTATATATCTATTATCTGAAAAATAATTAATAACCCCAAAAATAATTTATTCATATTATAAATCTTTATATGGAAAATATTCATATCAACAATTTATAATTTTAACATATCAACAATTATGTAAATTTATAACCACAAATACTTATTAAAATGGAAAATAATTTCATAAACCCGAAAAGTCACTTAATCACAAAATTCCTAAAATTAAAATTTCTTCTCTATCTCTAAATTCAATAATTCTTAAATTACAACATTTTTAAATTCCTAAATGGGTTGAATATTTGCCAATAAATCACAACAAAATCCTAATCCAATCTAATCTACTCTAAAATCAATTACTTATCTAATCCTAAAATATTATTACTAATCTAAACAATACTTATTACTAATCTAAATCATACAATTCAAATTAAATGTTTATATTAATGAAAAAAAAACTTACATGTTGTGGTTAGAAGAATGGAGGAGATCGAAGTTTGGAGGGTGGAGTGTCCCCGGAGTCGTGGCCTCTCGCCGGAGTCGCCGGAGTCGCCGGAGTGCCGCCGGAGTGCCGTCGGAGGGAGAAGTCGACGGTTGGAGGGAAGAGGAGATGAGCAGATCGAGTTGGGGAAGAAGATAGATCTGATTTTATTTACGACTAACCGACGGAAAACCGATGGAATCCCGACGGATTTTCGCGGTTTTTCGATGAGATCGAAGTTTGGCGGCAGAAATTAGGGTTTCCGTGGAAATCCGTCGGTATTAATGATGGATTTCCGACGGATTTTAATTAAAATTTTTAATATTTTGCAGAAATATTTTTAAAAGATATTTTAACATCTGTCGGAAATCCGTCATAAATACCGACGGATTTCCGACGGATTTGAATTTTTTAATTATATTCTGTGGAAATTGTTTGAATATTTACCCATACAAATTTAAAAACGCGTTTCCGTCGGAAAATTCGTCGGAAATATCTTTTTATAAAGATTTTTTAAAATTTGTGAAAACATAAAATTAAAATCTTAAAACTTAATAAATTCCGATTACATTAGAGCCTTTAAAATATTAAACATACAACGGTTATGGTACAAGGTCATAATACACTCCTAATTTTAAAAACATATGTCTCTGATTGATACCCAAACTTACAATCGATTAGAACCAGAATTTTTTCTTTCCCTTTTGTTTCTTTGGTGGAGAATCTAAATACCCGTCGCATAATTCCCTTTTGATTGCATCAACATCTATATTTAAGTTGGGGCTTTCTGGTCTTTGGGCAAATTCATAATCATAGTAGTGATCCTTACATTCTTTTGAAGTACTTTCACCGTAAGTATCTGCCTTGTCAATCAATTGAGATGGTTGTACGTCCTCGAGAACACGCTTCTGGTCAGGACATTGTGCCTGCTTATCATATTTGGGTCTCAAAACATTGGGTTTAAAGCTCGAATCAGCTTCCCACGAGTATGTGGGTATCTCTTGAGTGAATTCGTCGCATTGAGTTTCGGTTTCCCACGAGTATTTCGGAATTTGTAGGGGGTTTGCCACGATTTTAGATTTGGAGGGCTAGAAGACATTATTTGTGTTTTTGATAGGTGTAGAAGATATACACTTCATCATATGTATTTATAGTAGAAGTTATATGTTAAAACGTAACAAAAACCATGGCCACATCCGACTAGTATTAACCCATTATATGCATACGAGTTTTCGTACCATTAGAGAATCGATCTGAGACCTCGAAATGTTTCAGTCATATATGAACCACTAAAACGAGTTGTCAATTCATCATTCAATGGCCGACATTGTCATTCACACTGTCATTCATCATTTTGTGGCCGACAATTCCATCCACGGAATTGATTTCTTTATTGTCCACTGAGCTGTAATGTCGCATCAGTTTTTGTTCTTCTCTTACAACCACCTATACAGCGACACGTGAAGCTTAAAATATCATAAAATTATTAATCTGACTCTCCTGAGCATAGATGTTAGAGTACAACATTCATAAACAAACATTTATTCATAAATTATTAATCTGACTCTCCTGATGAACCTTCACTACGGATGTAGTCTGAATCGTCGTCAAATTCTTCACGTGTTTCCTCATCGTCCGAATGAACTAGATCATTGCCGATATGTGTTACATCAATGACAAGGTCAATGTTATCCATCTCCTCAACATGTGACATTTGCATACTTCTCGATACTTGTAGAGAATCATGTTCTGGAACTCCATATATTTTCCCTCTCGGATTAATTGGAGTTACAGTGATCCAAGGATCTCTCCTTGAGGAAATTCGAGGATATTTTATGTAGCACACCTATTAATGGAGATAGTGGATATTGTTAATATACAGGAATAACAAAACCTAACGTATGAGGATGTAGGAAAACCTATTATTGTATTGATACGTGGTCTGCTTGAGACGCAAGGATAAATGGATCGTAATGCTGTAGTTTCCGGCTTGAATTTATCGAAATAACACCAAGAGGGTCAATTCGAACCCCACGACCATTGGATGGATTATACCAATCATACATAAACACAATGCACCTCAAGTCCAACATTCCTGGATAGTGGATTTCCAAGATTTCTTTTAAAATGCCATAGTACATGGTATCACCTGATTGTGTCGAAATACCATAGTCCGAAGTTGGCCTTTGACGTCCTTCCTCACGAATCCTGAACGAATATCCCCTCGTGCAAAATCTGGGATATGAAGTCGCGGTGCTGCGTAAACCATGAGCAAACTCCACTAACCAAGTCGGGAGGGTTTGACCACTTTCTAAACCTTCGGAAACCTAAAAACAATTATCGAAAGAAATCAGTAACATATGAACGTGAAAACCTAAAAAAGTAAGCGTAAGGAATTATATTAAACTTACATAAAATTTCAACCACTCCGGGAATTCTTCATCTTTTAAGACAGCAAGTTCGGAATCTGTCTTATCAGCATGGTAAGTTTGTACTAGGGACATGTAAATCCTGTAACATAACAATTGTTATTACCCGAAGACAAATAATGCCACAAATTTAGTATGACAAATGGTGTACCTCTCATACTCCAGAAGTTCGTCACAATTTCTTAGGATATATGTATGCAAATGTGTGACCTCTTGTGTTGATAGTATGCGAGTCTTCCCTTTTCCACTTACGCGACCAACTTGGGCAAACAACTCAGGTACGACCACGGGATACACTGCTTTCTCACCTCTATCATCATGTCGCGCCGGTCGTCTCCCCTTAGTCCGAACATCCGAAGGAAAGTAATACTTGGCAAAGTGTCATACTTTTTCATTTAGACTTTGTGCAACAATAGATCTCTCAACCTTGCTCAAATTTTTAATCTTTTTCTTCAGGTGAAACATGTAACGCTCGAACGGATACATCCATCGGTATTGAACAGGGCCTCCTAATGCTGCTTCACGTGGGAGGTGAATAGGAAGATGTTCCATAACATCAAAAAATGACGGTGGAAATATCTTCTCAAGATTACAAAGGAGTACCGGGATGTTGGCCTCTAAATTACGGATCCCGTCCACTGTTAGTGTCCGTGAACATAAATCTCGAAAGAAAGCCCCAAATCCTACAAACGAAAAGGAAACAAGTTAGTACATATATAGTAACATTATATTAGTAAGAAACTCACGGGAGTACGAAATATACCTCCAATGGCTTGATGGATGTCTTTTGGAAGAAGATAAGCAAATGCAAATGGAAGAAGACGCTGCATCACAACATGACAATCATGACTCTTCATTCCAATAAACTTCCCTTCCGTCGAATCCACGCAATTACGCAGATTAGATGCGTAGCCGTCAGGAAATTTAACACTTTTTTTTATCCATTCAAAAAAAATTTCTTTCCGACCCGCGTTTAACCGGTACGCAGGCATAGGCAATCTACCATTAGGCAAAACATGTAGAGATGCTCTTGAACAAATCAATGGCAAGTCTAATCTAGATTTCCAGTTGTCTTTTGTCTTTCCTGGTACATTTAAAATGGTGTTCATGATGTTGTCAAAGAAATTCTTTTCAACATGCATGACATCTAGATTATGCCGCAATAGATGGTCTTTCCAATAAGGCAAATCCCAGAATATACTTTTCTTATGCCAATTGTGATATTCCCCACAACCGTCGACGGGGTAACGGCCATTACCCCCACAATCAGGAGTTCGCTCTGCACCAAAATCTCGTAACTGTTCCAATATGCTGCGACCATCTATCTCAGGAGGTGGACCATGTAACACAGGAAAATTCTTCCTGAAATGTCTTCTAGACCGACGATATGGATGATTTGCTGGTAAAAAACACCTATGGCAATTAAACCATGAAGTCTTCCTTCCGTGCTGCAATTGGAATGCTGAAGTATTGTCTTGACAATAAGGACATGCCAATCTTCCATGCGTTGTCCATCCAGATAACATACCGTATGCCGGAAAATCGCTTATGGTCCACATAAGAACCGCACGCATGTTGAAATTCTGCTGGATTGAAACATCAAATGCCTCAACACCATGCTCCCACAACATCTGCAACTCATAGATCAATGGTTGGAGGAATATATCGAGTGACTGTCTTGGATGATCTGGCCCGGGAACTAGAATTGAGAGAAACAGGAACTCTCGCCATATGCACATAGAAGGAGGCAAATTGTAAGGTGTTACGATGACCGGCCACAATGAATATTTTCTTCCGTGCTTTCCAAATGGGTTGAAACCATCAGTGGATAAGCCGAGGTATACATTCCGTCGTTCATATGCAAAATCTGGATATACGGATTGAAAGTGTTTCCACGCTTCTGCGTCAGAAGGATGCGTAATATCTCCATCTAGACTATGCTCTGCATGCCATCTCATACCCTTAGCTGTGCGTTCTGATTGATACAGCCTCTTCAACCTCTTTGTCAATGGTAAATACCACATCCGTTTGAATGGAATCTTCGCTCTGCCACCTTCATCCTGGAACCGTCGTTTAAGGCAAAATTTACATTTGTTTCTGTTCTCATCTTCTCTCCAGTATAGCATACAGTTGTCGATGCATACATCTATTATCTGGTAGGGCAAACCAAGACCGGCAACAAGTTTCTGGACCTCGTAGTATGATGCTGGACTAAGATTATCCTCTGGCAAAACATCTTTTACAAATTCGGCGAATGCATCAACACATTCTTCGGACAAATTGTAATCAGTCTTGATGTTCATAATCCTACTAGCAGAAGATAATGGTGAATGACCTTCCCTACAACCACTGTATAGTGGTTGCTTTGATGCGTCTAACATCCGTCAAAACCTCTGACAAAACACCCCACCAATCCCATCGGGTACCGCTAAATAATTTATAACCACTCAAACTTTGCCGACATCGGAAACCGTCGGTATTCCGTCGGAAACTCGTCGAAAAATGACGACAGCTTATTTTCGTCGGAAATCCGTCGGGAATTAACGACGGATTTCCGACGGAATACCGACGGTTTCCGTGTCCGTCGGACATCCGTCCCAATAAGCCGACGGATTTGCGATGGATTCATTTTTATCATAATGCCGTCAGCATTCCGTCGGAAATTTCCGACGGAAATCAAGTCCGTCGGAAATTCCGTCGGAATAGTGCTGTTTTTCTTGTAGTGATAGTCTATAGCAATATACTCTGACCCGGTGGGGCCAAACGAGGTGCGCATAGAAGAAAATACCACACCATCCCTCAATACAACAATTATCAACGAGGAACCCGCTCTGGAAAACGAAGCTATCAACATGGAAGAGGATCTCCAAGAAAGGGAATATGGCGGTGATAAAAGCTGGCTTGACACCATACAAGGTTACATTGACAAAGGCGAAGACCCTCCAGGTAAGTGGACTGCTCGCAAACTTAAAACCCAAGCCGCCTGCTACACTCTGCTACGCGGTTTAGTATACAAATGGCATTTTTGGGGACCATTGTTACTCTGTGTTGAAGGCTAGACTGACAGGAAAATCATGCAGGAAATCCATTGTTGTTCCTGCGAAAATCATTCTGGTGGAAGGGCTTTAGCCATCAAGATCAAACGACATGTACATTACTAGCTAACAAAGATTAAGTACTGCAAGAAACTTTTGGCTAAGTGTGAAAAATGTCATCGCTACGCATCGAAGATTCATCAGCCCACCGAGATGCCCAACTCAGTAACGTCGGCCTACCCATTTATGAGATGGTCGATGGACATTGTTGGACCGCTCCACCGGTCACGACATAAACGTTTTTCGCTAGTCTTCACAGACTACTTCACCAAATGGGCCGAAGCTATAACGCTCCGACCGTCGTCGAGCTATCGGTGTGCAGAGGAAATCCTCATCCTCTTGAGAGAAATCCTCATCTCCTAATGGGCCCCACGCCCACTCTCGGTCCGTGGGCCCAACCCTTTCTGACGGTCGGTGCGTTAGTCTGAGAGGCTTGAAAGATTTGTTTACTGACCCTACAAATCACCACGTGATCTTTCCCTGTGTTTTGTCTTCACTCACACGGTACTGGGAAGTCTGACTTCCCAGTAGGTCACCGATCTTTAAATTGCTCTAGCCCAAGCACGCTTAACTCCAGAGTTCTCTCTGGATGTGTGATGGAAAAGATAAACGTACTTTGGTGATATATGTAGCCAAATCAATTCTCTTAAATCTCTCCGCATGCACCACATATTTCCTGAAACCGGGATGTTATAATCACCCCCACTATCTGATCGCAACATCCTTGTTGCATACCAGGATCGTTAGCCCTGACGGTGTGACTCACACACTCATCAGGGTTCACTCTGATACCATTTGTAACGCCTCGAACGGTTTGCAGGGGAATCCTCATCCCCTCGAGAGAAATCCTCATTCTCAACAACATACAGAAGAAATTCTTATCCCCTCAGGAGAAATTGTCATCTCCCAATGGGCCCCAAGCGCACTCTCGGATTGTGGGCCAGCCCCTGTCCGACAGTCGGTGCGTTAGTCCAAGAGGCTCGAAAGACTTGTTTACTGACCCTGCAAATCACTATGTGATCTTTCCACGTGTTTTGTCCTCACTCACACGGTACTGGAAATTACTTCCTAGTAGGTCATCCATCCTTAAATTGCTCCAGCCCAAGCACGCTTCACTCTAGAGTTCTCTCTGGATGTGTGGCGGAAAAGATAAGTGCATTTTGGTGATATAGGTAGCTAAATCAATTCTCTTAAACCTCTCCGCATGCACCATATTCTTGAAACTGGAATGTTACAGAACCTGAGGAATATACTTCCATCAAGGACACCAAAGTCAAAAGCTTCATGTGGAGGCATATCATATCAAGATACGGCATCCCATACGAAATCATCACCGGCAATAGTTCTCAATTTATCTCCGTAAAATTTGAAGCTTTCTACGAAAAATAGAAAATCCGACTCAATAAGTCTACTCCAAGATATCCGCAAGGGAACGGCTAGGCTGAGGCGATCAACAAGACAATTGTCGATGGCCTTAGAAAGCGTATAGACAAAGAGAAGGGATGCTGGGACACTGAACTAAAAGGATTGTTATGGTCGCCCGAAACAACTCTAAGGCGGCCCACCGGTGAAACACCATTCGCCCTCGTCTATGGAACAAAATGCGTCATCTCGATGGAAGTGCAGTTCCCTGGCATCCGCTGCTAATTCCTGCCGGAACAGGAAGGACGTAACAATGACATCCAGCTCGACAGCGTCAACGTCATCGACAAGAGACAAGACCAAGCATCGGTCCGAATTACAAACTACCAAAACGTTGCGGCTAGATATTATAACTCTCACGTCAAAGAACGACGATTCCACGAAGGAGACTTAGTACTGCACGAGGTCTTCCAGAATACTATCGACCGCAACGCAGGCAAACTTGGCACCAACTGGGAAGCCTCCTACAAAGTCACCAAGGTGGTCAAACCAGACGTCTACGAATTGGCCAACATGGCAAATGTTATAGTCCCACGATCATGGATAGCCATGCATCTCATGAAGTACTATCACTAAGTAACTTCTAACGAACTACGGGGTAACTTGATCCCTTAAAAGGGTAAGTAGGCAGCTTGTCTTTAAATGGGTTTAGTTGCCCCCTCCTTAAAAAAGGGGAGAGTTGGTACGTATACTCGTATACTCACCATTTTCTAGAACAAATGCTATGATTAATAAAGATCAAAGATCTGCTTACTTCTCGTTTGCATCTCATTTACAACCATCATGAATTATGTCAAGTCTTATCTCAATCAGACTCTACCACCGTCGCTGCTGGCCACAACGACAAACTTATTTCACCACTCAGATCTGACTACTACACCCTCCACGGGCTTAAAACGCACTATATAAATAAGTAATCACTATAGAAGCGGAAGTGTTCAGAAGGAAACACTTCCGTAAACCAAAGTAATTGCCCAAACCCAGCAAAACTTCACTGGTATCATCACAAAGTGTTCAATGTAGGAGCGGCCGTGTCGTTGTAATACATGGTCGTAAACCGAAATGTTCATTCAAAAATCCAACAAACAAATCGTTGGTCTCTACGCGTTAACGTGTTCATTATATGAGCGGTCATTTTGATGTAATACATGCTCGTAAACCGAAATGATCATCACAAAACCCAATAACTTAATCGTTGGCATTATGTAATAACGTGTTCATTCTCGGAGCGCGCGCATCGATGTAGGCTCGCTTGTAAACCAAGAATTTCATCAGAAAACCCAACAACTTAATCGTTGGTCATTATGAAATAACGCGGTCGTTCTCGGAGTGGGTGCATCAACGCACAATCGCTCGTAAACCAAAATGATCATCGGAAAACCGAGCTAACTTATCGCTGGTCCAACAACAATATAGTTGATCTTTGGAAACGAACCAATTGACGACAGCCTGCCTCAAAACCAGGACAACCATCGTTCCAACTCAAATCGCTAGCTTTAAAATGATTAAATAATCGTGACAGGCCTGTCTATGGCGACTTACCGACAGACCCATCAGTGTATTAGGTTAAAGTTTAAAGACTTAGCAGCAAAACAGTTTATTCGAAAGACAAGAACGAGAATTATTAAAGCGGCAGTCATAAATTCTATCTAAAAAACAACGATAACTCCAAACAAAGGGATAAACACCATCCAAGTTGAATCAAATACTAAGTCTAAAATCAAAAGTACGACAAAGTGCTAAAACAAAAAAAAACTAAGAAGCGATCTCCTCAGCGTCGTCGATAATCTCGACGGCTTCCTCGGAATGACCTTCGGCCATAGAGTCTAACAGATCCTCATCGCTCGACGAATCTGAAGAGCTCGAATCCGAGGCAGCATCCAACTCATCAACTCGACCATCGGTGGTACTAGCAGGTGAATCTGTAAGGATCTTCTCATGTTCATGCACATGCTCGACAAACACCTTCCCTGCAAGTGACAAGCCCGCCTCCTGTTCTTTGAGAGCGACGAGTTCATCACCAAGATAAGGCACCTTGAAACTCTGAAGCAACTCAACAAATTAATGTTAATTTGGACTTCAGCAAGATCGATTATGTCAATCCTCGGCTGGCCATTGATCGCTCTGATCTTTTCTGTAGCGTGGTTGATTTTTGCTTCGTACTTTACAACTAGTTCGCGCTTCGCTTCGTCAACAGCCTGCTGCACAGCTGCATCTTGATGCTTGGCAGCAACATCTAAGCTAATGGTAAGGTCAGAGACTTCATTCTGAACACGCTCCTCTCAGATTCTAACTCTGTGAACGTCCCATCCATCTCGCGATGCCTATCCTCGGTTTCCTTCACAGCAGCTTGGAGAGTAGCAACGCGATCCTCTGTGTCCCTTTTCTGCTTCTTAAAATCGTCACAAGCATTCTGAACATTAAAAAGACGACGAGTCTACGAGCGTGCAAACACCTCGTAGTCAATCACGAGCTTGTTAAGCGAAGAAAGAAATACCAAACAGAGAAACAGATCACAGATAACAAGTTAGAAGATCAGAAAGAAGGAAAAAGGAAATCGCTATCCCACAAGAGTTGCCACGAAGTCATATCGTCATGCAATGGAGGGTCATGCTTGAGTAAGAAATCTTCTTTAACATCTCTCTTGGAGGGGAAACGCAGTGCGTGGGAAGATGATCTTGGACAGATGCGCCGCCGCCAGCGCAGCAATGCCAAAGGATCCCTTCGAACCGGAAGGAAAGGATGGATCTGTCGCCACGTGATCACGTCGAGGAGTTGCAGTGTGCCTTGATGTGCTCGAGCCCTCTCCGTTAGCAATATCTTTGCCCTCGTCTTCTCGGGAACGCTTATGACTTGCCTTCATATCATTATCCCTTCTCCTCATTCATCATAACGCCTATATGATAACTCAAATTGACGATCGATGGTGACGACAACATTTCGCTCTAACTCTGGATGATGCGGCCTGGGTGCAAGGGTTCCAGTATGGCCAGCTTTGGGGACTGACGTCAAAGGTCTCGCTTGCTGAGACACTCTCGCGTCAGATTCTGTGCTGGCCTCGGCAGCTCTCCTCTAATGAGCACATGGTTTCCTCGCATTGTCCGACATCTCTGGTACAAAATCCAACGAAGCAACTCCAAAGCTACGAAAAAAGCATTTCTGTCTCTGCGTAAAGAAAAGTCCTCTTTTCAGCTACACTTCTCAATAGCAAGGTCATCGTGAAGATCAAATAGGTCACTTGGCAACTTCGCAATGCGGCTTAAAACTGCAAAATAATAAAAAAGAAGAAAAGATTAGAACTGCAAACCAAGGATGTAAACAAGCAAGATCGCAAGGAAACTGTGATTTAAAAAGTGATTTCTAAGCTAAAAACAGTAGCACGACAGGGTCAGCTATCGCGAGTCCATCTCTTTTGAAGTCTATCAAAATGATCGCAGCCAACGGAAGCCTCATTGGCTTTCACAAAAAAAAAACTTTTCCCTCCAAAAAGGATCGTTGCTGGGAAAATCCCCAATAACTTGGAGATCCGCTCTGCTATTAAGAAAATAGAGAAGTTTCCCTTTGGAACCAGTCTTCCTAGCCTCCAGGATACTCAGCAGATGATCAACCTCGACATCACAGTCACATTCGTAGCTGCTCACCATAATCCCAACCAAGTGGCACATCCCGCGAGGAGTGATCTGAGCAATGGCAAGATTGGTCCTCCACAAAAAGTCGAGAATTGTGCCGGGATCGGGAACACAGGAAGCACGCATAAAAGTTAGCTTCGTACAAATAAAGTAGCCTTGTGGAGGATGATCTGCTCGTGCATCTGAGCAAAGAACAACTAGTTTAACTCCATTGGGAACACCAAAGCGAGCAGTCTAAAGACTCCTGAGTTAACATGGTAGATCCTGGCGGATCGGGTTCTCTCCGCTTCTTGGTAGCTGGAAAAACCGCAATCTCAACGCTAACCTCATCAACCGCGACTAGAGCATTGGAGTAGGCCAGACTCGTTGAACTGCCAGTGTTAGATTCTATAGAAAGAACCATTCTCCTTCCAAGAAGCAAAGGATCAGCAACCATCTCTCCGAAATCGTCTAAGTCTGAAATAGCCTCTATGTTGTCTTTCTCGTGCGGACGGTCAAGCTGCGAGTCCATAGAATCAGAAACCATTTTTTTCAATTCACCTCTCCGCAGCACCAAAGAGCAACGATCCGAGTCAGTGTCGCCCCATGAAGCCAACCTTGTTATCAAGTCAGCGATTGAGTTGACTCAGTCACCGAGTTGACTCAGTGACCGAGTCAATTGAGTCAACTCAGTCACCGAGTCAACTCACTGACCGAGTCAACTGAGTCAACTTACCATAAATTTTGAATCGCCATTTTTTCTCCCAGATCTCGCCTCGCTATCAACTTGACCTCACTCGCCTTGCTATCAACTCAACCTCGCTCGCCTTAGTTAAACCATCATGAAACTTCGCTGGCAACGCACACTACCTCATCGTAAAACCATATCTGCTTCTCGACGAGTCTTCTCGAAGGTCACAATGGATGCCTCCTCGCCGATACCACGAATCTCAAACCAGCCGACGGTGCCGCAAGCTAAGGGTGACACTGACAACGGTGACAGAAAGCGATGGGGTCGACGACGAGGAGGGAGGCGGCTCACGAACAAGGAATAAGAAAGAGAAAAAAAAAACAAAAAACTTAAAAAAAATAATAATAACTTTTTGCTTAGGAGAAAAGTGAGTTGCTAGAAAATAATGCCAAGGAAGCAGACTTATTTATACTTGGAGGATTTCCTAAAATCATTTTGTTTCTGGAAAAATTCCAAAATTTTTGCAGAAGGCCTCAACGCCCACTAACGCAACAAGACCATTAATTCCATTAGTCTCCAAGTAAAAGAAAAAGAAAACAAGTCCAGGAAAACACGCTAACATCGGCTCAATGCGAAATAACGGAAACTTCCTGTGTTCAGTGATAAAACGTCCACGCTTGGCAACTTCGCAGTCCAACATATCGATCTCAGGCTTCAGAGGCTTTTACCTCGACATCATCATAACTCGATACTACCAAGATGGAGAGCTAACTGTATGGGTCGGAATTCTCTTCTATGAGATCAATATAACGACAAGATCAACTTTGCAGCATCCTGACAGAATCGGATAGTGTCTACAAGGGCCCAGTCTGAATCTGGACCCAAAATGACATTAAACCCATAATCAAAATAGGCTTAATGAAATTATGGGCCTAAATATGATATATTGTTTAATGGACTAAGCCCATTTTATTAGTTGGCCCATTTACTTAATAAAACTATATATAGCTCTTTATGTTCACCCAAAAAAAGATTCAAAACTTTTAGCAGAGAAACTCTCTTGTAATAACGGCTTAACAGAAATAGAAAGAAAGAAAATATATTCTCAGTCTGTGTTCTTAGTGAGTTCGCGACATAGAATTCTTCAATCCCCAAACATCTTTGACAAATTTAACTGTGCATGTCCGACTCCCACAACCGTTTACGAGATCGCTAGCGTATCAATTTGGTATAAAGAGCCTAACGGACCGATGGGAAAAGAGAATCCTGTGTTGAAAAAACTCACTCTGTTGATGGAGAAGATCAACACCATAGGAGAAGACGTCAAATCACTAAAGGAGATACTAGCAAAACATGGAGCTACTCTTGAAACACTCTCCTCAAATCAAGAGAAAGCACGAGTACCATTAAGGGATAAACCAGCTGGGAATTATCCGATCAAATTCTCGACGGACGTGCTCTCTGAAGTTGAGGTAATGATTGGGATCAAGGGAAACAAAGGGTTGAAACCCCGAGAAACTGGTGGAATGATGAGAGACGAGCACAAATCTGCTTTCACTAGTGGACCATTGTCGTCGCGAGCTTTGGGCAGAGAGCGAAACCACCGGCGAGTAGATGGATGGAGGAGGTGACTGGCAAGTAAAACCAATTGGTACTGTGTCCAACGAGACTCATCAAGACTACTCTTGTTGGGATTTTTGAGTTCATGACAATAACCAAACCATGAGAAATACTGGCGTCCAACGTTGTGTGGTGCCCCGATCAAAGATGGAATTTCCTCTTTATGATGGCACCACTAATGCCGTCGAGGGGTTTCAGAAGTGTGACGACTACTTTGATGACCAGAGAGTGTTCAATAACTACGCTAAAGTATGACAAGCTACGTTTGTGATAATAGGACAAGCATATCATTGGAACAACAATCTCCGAAGGCTGATAAAACATAGGCTTGGTTGGGCTGAGTTTAAATGAATTTGCAAGAGCAGGTTCGGGCGTGCAGAAGCTGTGAATCCCATAGGAGAGTTATGTTACTTGCAACATACATGGACTGTAGACGACTATTGCAACATGTTTGAAGAAGAATCCCTTGGATGACAAACAAGGTTAACAGGGGAGCAACAATTGTGGCAATTTTGTGCAGGGTTGACTAATTGTTTGAGAAAGGAGGTGGAGTATCTACATCCTGAGACAATCTTAGAAGCAATGGAATATGCCAGAGATAATGAATACAAGATCGATGGTGATTAGCGGGCACGAACATTTTGAGGACATCTTGCTCCGTGTACGAGGCCAAAAATAGTAGTGAACAACATGATACAAGACATGAAGGACGAGGAAACTATGTTATCTCAACAAGCCGAAGCGAAAAAAATAGTATTGGAAAAAGTTGACTAGGGCAGAAATGGCAGAACGACGAGCTAAAGGTTTGTGTTTCAACTGTGACGAGCTCTTCACGCTAGGACATATATGCAACCCAGTCCTTTTTTACATCAAGCCGGTCATGGATGGAGATGATCGAGAGGACGAACCACTTCCGGAAAAATACTTGGTGGAAATGCAAATGGAGCTTGCAGGAAGACGTAGAAAAACTGCATAGGGCATACTAGGAGTTGGGGCTTGAAGACAAGCTCTAAGTCGAGGAGGGGAGTAATGATACGATAATTGTTTTTAGGAGTTTTAAGAGTTTTGGTATTATGATTAAAGTTTTGGTGTTTCCTTTTTTAATAGGCTTAAGATGTTTTCCTTTTTGGTTTAGGTTTAGGATGCTTTGTACCTAAGCCTATATAAGAGTCTCTTATGATCAATAAGAAAACTAACTTCCAGCAATTAACCTAATTCTCTGAGAAAGACTTGGGTTAAGAGGATGCTTTGCTTTAAATCTATTCTCTTTCTTACGATCAATTACGACACATTTACGAGACCGTTAGCTCGTATCACCATTAGAATTTTCTTTAGATATCAAAGCTTACAAAAGGCAGTCTGAAATTGAAAAGAATTATATCCTCAACCATTTTACAGAGCGTCGAAACAAAATAGAAGAAGATCGTGCATCTCGTAGCAAGAGAAGATACTTCAAAAGAGATCATGTAGCGGCAAACCAAAGACTAATTGACGACTATTTTGCCAATTAACCTACATATGGCGATGAAATGTTTTGTCGACGATTTTGGATGCGAAAACATGTTTTCCTTCGGATCGTTGGGAACCTATCAAGTAGTGACAACTACTTCACCCAAAGAGTTGATGCTGCCAATAAAGAAGATATATCTCCATTAGCAAAATGAGCCATGGCCATGCGAATGTTAACATATGGTGTGGAAGCCGATGCGGTTGATGAGTACATCAAAATAGGAGGTACGACAACATTAGAGTGCTTGTGTAGATTCTATAAAGGAATCATACAATTCTACGAGCAAGAGTATCTTAGAGCCCCAACTCAAGATGATCTACAAAGAATACCGTATGTTAGTAAAATTTGAGGATTCCTGGGGATGATTGGGAGTATTGATTGCATGTATTGGGAATAGAAAAATTGCCCTTCAGCGTGGGAAGGTCAATTACTCATGGAGATAAGGGAACCATCACTGTTATTCTAAAAGCGGTTGCATCTCATGATCTATGAATCTGGCATGCTTTTTTTGGGTGTCCAGGCACATTAAACGATATCAACGTTCTCGATCGTTCACCAGTGTTCGATGATGTTGAATTTGGAAATACTCTAAGAGTGAACTTCTTCGTGAACCAACGTCCATATAATATGGCATACTATCTAGCTGATGGTATCTATCCTTCTTATCCGACTTTCGTCAAATCAATATGACTTCCTCAGAGTGAACCAGACAAGTTATTTTCAAAACATCAAGAAGGATGCTGGAAGGACATCGAACGTGCATTTGGAGTTTTGCAGGCTCGATTTAAAATCATTCGTGAACCAGCTCGCATGTGGGACACAACCGACTTGGCTATCATTATGAGGTCATGTATCATACTACATAATATGATTGTTGAGGATGAAAGAGATATATATGCTCAAAACTGGATCGATTATGATCAATCTGAGGCAAGTGGGTCTACTACACCGCAACCATTCTCAACCGAGGTGCTATCGGCATTTGCAAACCATGTGCTTGCTAGATCAGAGTTGCGTGATTCAAATATACATCACGAATTGCAAGCAGATCTAGTGAAACATATGAGCAAAATTCCGTTATTAAAGAGTTTTTTAAGCTTTTGTCTTTGTGTGATTGAAAAGCCTTATTGTTTGTGAGTTGATATTGTACTAATTATGTTTTGTGTGTGTTTATTAGTTGTGTTGTGTGTTTATCTGCGTATTGTATTAAATTTCAAAAATCAAGTAATTTTATTTGTTATATAATGATTATTTTCTGTTTTTATTTTTTGCAAAAAAAAGTTATTTTTTTATTTATCATTAAATTATTTTAATTTATTTTTAATCGATAATTGTTATTTATATGTCATCAGAAAACATAAAAGAAAATAAGAATATGAAAATAAAATATGGTGGGGGTAAGGTGTTGAATTTTATTAAACAAAACCATTGCAGATGATAAAAATTGAATGGCTGTTGAATTATTAGGTGGAAGAGAGAGAAGATGATGTGGAGTTTGAAAAAGTAAAAAAGGTGTTGAGTGTTGAAACCATTCTGGGTGGCCTTATACCAACACTACAAGAAATCCGGGTAACAATAGCACTTGAAGATAGCGTTTTATGTTTGTATGCTATGGTTTACTTTAGTCTAAATATTTGATAGCGTTTATAAAATTCAAACGCTATGTTATGTTAAGCGGGAATAAAATTTTGGCACGCGCCTAGTATGTTGGGTTATCCATCGATCTGTAATAGCATGGGTGAGATTATAATGCTATAATAGGTGTTTGCCAGGAATTTGTTTTCAAGTGTCCGCCTAAATAAAAAAACTTTCCAAATTCTTTAGATCTAGATTTGGGTTAAAAAAATCACATTTCTCACTTTTTCCTTTCAACACAAGCATCGCCGTCTCCGTCTCGATCTCTCAATTGGGGTTGGCCCGGCGATTGCTCGTCCATCTTTGTCTATTTCTCTCAGTTGTAGTCTCGATTCTCTTATTTGTAGTCTCAATCTTTAACAATTTCTCTTTCGATTCATCTTCTCCTTCTATCAATCTCTGTTATTTTTCCTTAATCTTCGTCTTGTTCTTCGATATCTGTCTCTATCCTCCATTCATCGATCTTCATCCGGGTAAGTCGAATTGGTGCATGTAGTCGATTCAGCATTTTTGTGATTGGGTTTTCTGTATTTGTATAATGTAACATCGATTTTTTTTGGTCTTGTAGGAATATATTGGTGAAACTTCTGTTAAAGGTATTCGAATTTAATTTTGGGATTTTGATTATTAGTTTTTTTGTTAAACAATCGGACTAACAACTTGAAGTTTGTATATCGATTAAGTGAGAGATTAACTGATTTTGTATCGATTTATTTTGCAGAACTTGTTCAAATCAGCTTGAAGTTTATTGTTGTTGCCGATTGTTTTTACTTTGTAAGATAATTTTTTCTTACTCCTGTTTCTTTAATTCACATGTGTGTTTATGTGAGTGATTGTCATATTTGTTTGAGTTTCTGATCCATTGAAATTTATTATCACAAATTGTATACTAGGTGTTCGAACTGATGTGAGATGGACAAGGCATGGGTTTGGCTTCCAAGGTATGATTTGTTATGAACATTCATTGATTGAGTACAAATGTGATTGACTAATTGTGAATTGGCTTGTAGTATTAACTTTTACCTTTCTTATTACAACATATAGGGCCAGCCTTGAATACGTGGAAGGGGCCACAAGTTTTGTGACTGTAACTGCTAGGAGGTTGGGTAATCCGCCTGAATTTTTTTGCCCCTGCATAAATTGCCGCAATGTTTGCCATCAACCCATAGATACCGTAGTTGAGCATCTAGTGATTAAGGGTATGGATAAAAGGTACATGAGGAATTCGTGTTGGAGTATGCATGGTGAAAGAAGGGATGATATGTCGGATATGTGTAATACTAAGGCTTATGATTTGATAAAGATGGCTTATTTTGCGGATGATTGCAGTTCACCACCATCGACCTACAATGGAGAAGAACCTGAGGATGGTGAAACTATAGAAGACTTTGAGTTTAGGCAGAAGTTGAGAGATGCTGAAACTCCATTGTACTCGAACTGTCCCAAGTACACAAAGGTTTCTGCAATCATGGCCCTTTACCGCATAAAGATGAAGAGTGGAATGTCGGAGAATTACTTTGATCAGCTACTTACAATAGTAAGTGTCATGCTGCCTGAAGACAATGTGCTGCCAAAGTCTACAGATGCGATGAAGAAATTTTTGAACGTTTTTGGATTTGGATATGATGTCATTCATGCATGCAAGAATGACTGTATCTTATATCGGAAAGAGTTTGATAAGTTAGAGAGCTGCCCTAGATGTAGTATTTCTAGATGGGAGATGGACAAGCATAGTGGTGAGGAAAAGAAG
Source organism: Arabis hirsuta (assembly GCA_964056655.1). Lineage (NCBI taxonomy): Eukaryota > Viridiplantae > Streptophyta > Magnoliopsida > Brassicales > Brassicaceae > Arabis > Arabis hirsuta. The sequence continues at coordinate 26,917,828 of OZ053298.1, read as the reverse complement.
GGGATTCCAGCGAAGGTCCTTAGGTATTTTCCGATCAAAGAGAGATTGAAGAGGATGTTTAGATCAAAAAGGATTGCTGAGGACTTACGGTGGCATTATAGCAATAACACTGAAGATGGTACAATGCGACACCCTGTTGATTCTATATCTTGGGCTCAGGTGAATGATAAATGGCCAGATTTTGCTGCTAAACCTAGAAACTTTCGATTAGGTCTTTCTACAGATGGTATGAATCCCTTTTCAATTCAAAACACCAAGTATAGTACGTGGCCAGTGTTGTTAGTGAATTACAACATGCCACCTACTATGTGTATGAAGGCTGAGAATATCATGTTGACTTTGTTAATCCCTGGTCCAACAGCTCCTAGCAACAACATTGATGTTTACCTAGGACCATTGATAGATGATTTAAAGGATTTGTGGAATGAGGGTATTGAGGTCTATGATGCATTTCTGAAAGAGAACTTCACGCTAAGAGCTTTGTTGTTGTGGAGTATAAATGACTATCCAGCCTTAGGGACATTGTCTGGATGTAAAGTTAAGGGTAAACAAGCGTGTAATGTATGTGGAAAGGATACACCACATAGGTGGTTGAAGTTTAGTCGGAAGTATGTGTATATGGCCAACAGAAAACGTCTAAGACCTGGTCATATCCTTATAGATGCAGAAAAACATGGTTTGATAACACTGTGGAGGAAGGAAATGCAAATAGGATTCAAACTGGTTCTGAAATATATGAGGCAGTGAAAGACTTTAGAAATGAATTTGGAAGACCTTTGGATAAGGAATCTAAAAGGAAAAGAACTGACTTGTTAGAAGATGAGGTGGTTCCAGATGAAGAGTATAAAGAATCAACGGATCAGTGGCGGTGGAAGAAACGGTCGATATTCTTTGACTTGCCTTACTGGAAGGTATTATATTTCAAATTAATAACTTTATAATTTTTTTTAAATAATTTGGTTGGCTTATAACTTGATTTGTCATTTGTTAGGATTTGCCAGTGCGTCACAACATTGATGTGATGCACGTGGAAAAGAACTTGTCTGATGCTATATTTTCTACATTGATGCAAAGTTCTAAGTCAAAATATGGCTTGAAAGCAAGAAAAGACTTGGAGGACATTGGAATTCGTAGACACTTGCACACAGAGGCACGGGGAAAGAGAACATATCTGCCTCCAGCGGTTTACTGGCTGTCCAAAGAAGAGAAACTTCTTCTTTGTTAGAGGTTATCTAAGTTCAGAGGCCCTGATGGCTACTCTGGGAATATAGCAAATTGTGTATCAGTCAAACCTCCTATGATTGGTAGTTTGAAGTCGCATGATCACCATGTTCTCATCCAAAATTTATTACCTATTGCGTTGAGAGGCTTACTGCCAAAGGGACCTAGGATTGCGGTGACTAGAGTTTGCAACTACTTCAACAGATTGTGTCAACGTGTCATTGACCCGGAGAAGCTGATCTCATTGGAGTATGAGATTGTAGAGACGATGTGCGAACTAGAGAGGTTCTTTCCTCCATCACTTTTTGATACCATGTTCCACCTTCCTTTACATCTAGCAAGAAAGGCACGATTAGGAGGCCCAGTACACTTCCGCTGGATGTATCCTTTTGAGAGGTATGTAGATATATCTTTCTTATATATTATTCATGATATACTTCTTGTAAATATGTTTCTTAGTTGACTTAGAGGTACATGAAAACCCTCAAAGCATATGTCAAAAACTATGCAAGGCCAGAAGCATGTATGGCTGAGGGATACATGGCAGTAGAATGTATTGCCTTCTGTATGGAGTTCTTATGTAATTCTGTTCCAGTTCAAGAGCCTATAAACCGAAATGAAGATGTTCAGGCTGATGGAAATGTTCTTGAAGGCCGGCCATTGCACAAGGCGATAGATGTTACTCTTTTAGATAAAGACAGAGACATAGCACATCGATATGTTTTGATGAACATGGCAGTTATGGATCCATATATAGAGTAAGTTCAATCATAACATTTATATTATAAATGCTTTAGTTTTCTTACAAATAATATATATGTTGTGGAATTAAAAGGATGCATTTACAAGAATTGCAAGCTCAGGATGTTCGATGCGCTAGTAATGAAACTTTGTTATGGAAACTTCATACTGAGCAGTTTACAAATTGGATAAAGACAAAGGTTTGCACAAATACAATTTAGTTTTATATGAGTATGTTTTCTAATTTCAGCCACTAACATTGTTATATTCACATTAGATTCGTTCTAATTCAGTGGATCATTCGCTGAAGCTGAGGTGGTTGGCTTTTGGACCTAGGCATATTGCACAAAGCCATAAAGGATTTTTCATTAACGGCCATCGTTTTCATACAGATGATGTTAAGCGAAAGACACAGAATAGTCGAGTGACTTACGAAGCTTTCAGCATGTGTAGATCAACTGCACGCGATACAAGACATATGGCTGACATTGTTACATACTATGGAGTGATCAAAGAGATCATTCTTTTGGATTACCACATGTTCACCGTACCATTATTCAAATGCAATTGCACCAACATTGGTTATGGAGTGAAAGAAGAAGATGGCTTCACGCTTGTGAACCTTCATATGAACCAATCACCGTATCAAAGAGATCCATACATACTCTCATCACAAGCTAAACAAGTCTTTTATTCCAGAGAAGACGATTCCTCATCGTGGTATGTTGTTATGAGGGCACCTCCGAGGGGCTATCACGAGTTGGAGACAGAGGAGGAATTTGTTGGTGCACCATTATCAGTTCAGCAAGTTGATGATTTGGGAGATAATTCTTCTGATGATGAGAGTTTTTATGTTAGGGATGACTGTGAAGGGATCATAGTAATATATCCAAATGGCTTGAGTTGCAGTTTACAATATGTTAACTCTCATTTTTTTGGTTAGGTGTTTCAGGATTAAAAATGGTGAAAATGCGAGGAGGATTAGTTCGTTGAAGTGTGCGTCAGCAAGGCTTATCTGCCAGCCCTGTTGTACTACAGGGAGCAAGAAAACAAAAGAAAAAGTTGCTTACTGAAGTTTTTGATATAGAAGAAGATCCGATAGATGTTCAGAAAGATGATGATATAGGAGATGTTCAGCAAAATAATGACGGTGATGAGCATGAAGAAGATGGTGAAACTGATCAGGTTGAGATGGATGTTGAAGATGACCAAGTTGAGACTGATGAAGCAGTTGGTGAGGATCCTGATAAAATTGACTTTGAGAATCCGAAAGAAGATGCTCAGCCTGTGGCAGATTAGACTGTGAATAAAGAACACGAAGCTGATAATACAGTGGCTGATGAAACTGTGAATAATGCACAGGAATCTCAGCATACTGCTGATGCAAATGGATTTCCTAGCAATCAAACAAAAGAAACACCAGAATCAAACAGAAAGAAAAAGAGGAAAAGAGGAAAAGAGGACCAACCAGAATGCGTAAAGTAGCCAAAGATCCTGAAGACAGGGTGAAAGTGTTATTCAGTCAAGTCGGTGAACATGCAGGATCTGGTTCAGTAACACTATCATCATTTCTCGGTGTTCTTGTGCGAGAACATGTTCCAGTATTATATGACCGGTGGGACAAGGTGGATGCTCAAACAAAGGATACTCTATGGGAGGAGATACAGGTTTTAGGCACATTAATTATATGGTTTTGAAATTCATATATATTAACCATGTTTAACATATGTAACCTTTGCTTAATTTGCTGCAGGCCAGGTTTCATTTGCAACACCAATGGCAAAAAGATGCTGTTTTCCATCAAATGGGTTGTTTGTGGAGGTCTGGAAAGTCTAGGCTCGTAGGCGCTATTCGAGATGCAAAGAGTAGCACAGAGAGAGTTAACTTAAAACCAAGCAACATATCATCGGTGCAAGAGTGGAACGCTTGGGTTAAGAGTAGGACTAGCAAAGCTTTTCGGGTTAAAAATGTTTTATTTTGTCTTTCGTATTTCATACATTTTGCTGAACAGTTATAGTAACATCATATACTTCATCAATATATTGTAGGAAAAAGTGACTGGTATAGGAGCTTGAGGAAGGCTCAGATACCACACACCACTAGTCGCAAAGGAATGCATCGCCTGACTCATGAAATGGTAAGTATGTTTCTTAAATTAGATGTAAGTATTGATATAGTTATAGAAATGTTGATTAGTAGTATGTTACGTTTTATAGAAAGCTAAAAGTGAAGACCCAAAGATAGTTAGTAGGAGTAAGGTTTGGATAGCAGGCCACACTCATTCCGATGGTAGACCTGTGAGGCCTGAGTTTGCTGACACCATTGTAAGTATTCAATGGTTTGTTAATTTATTTTCAAATGTAGTTTGAGACTATCTACATGAGCCATATTTTGTCATTTGTCTCAGGAACAAATACAAACTCTTGATAGTCAAATGGACTCTACATCAGGTGATAACATAAGACAAGATGCTATGACCAAGGTTTTGGGAAAAGACAAACCTGGACGTGTCAGAGGTATGGGCCGAGGGATCACTGCTACAAAGCTAGCATTCCTAGAAGCTAGAGACTCCAGACTTGAAGAATTGCAAACCCAGGTTCATGACTTGAAGAAACTGGTCAGTGACTTAGCTGGAAATAAGGTAAGTCTTAATATAGTAATCATATTATGAATTAACTGAATTAGAACTGGATTATCTTCCAACAATTTCTTTTACACTTAACAGACAAATATTGGTGATATGGCTTCTCAATCTGAAGTAAGTGATGTCAGCAGAGGAGTTAGATGTCAGATACTGGCCTGGTATGTGAATGAAGATGTTGTTGTCGCAGAGGGAGAATTTTGGTCAGCTGATAGAGATTACAAGATTGGACAAATTCCAATTGATCGTAACGCAGCAGCTGTAATCATCAAGACTGTATTAGACCCAAAAGCAGGTATGTGGAGGCCTACGGCCGAAATGTACACACTCCAAGATGCTGTGGGAGCCAAAATTCCATGGCTTTCGGATAAAGTGATACTGGACACCGATTACAACAAAGATGGATCCAAGGTAAAGTAACACCGAATTTGAGCATTTACCATTAACTGTTAGATTACTTAGATTACTAACTAAGGACATGTACAATACAACTATAGGATACTAGTATAGATGCCGTGCTTGAACGATGCAAAATTTTAGATTGGGCTTTGGATGAAGTTATTGCTGAGGGTGTTGTCATTTCGAGCAACCCCAAAGAGCTTATCAATGGTGTTTATTTAGGTCGACATGCTACTATTGTAAAAGTTGATCTTGTGATTAGCTCTGAAGCTTCTTTGTGGAGACCAACTGCTGATATGGTTTTGATGGGTGATGCACTTAATGCAAATATCGCATGGCCAATCAATAGGATAGAATTTTTGTATAAACCTTCTCAGTAAGCATCTGCAGGGGAAGAAGCATCTGCACGGGAAGCAGTATATGTACGAGAAGCAGAAAAAGCACGGGAAGCAGTTAGAAGAAGATCTAGTCCGGTTAATTTCATATCCTTCTTGTTTTCCGCAATATTTTGTTATAGTTGCTGAGATCGATGTTTTATAATTGTGTTATATGCTTTTGGGTGCTAGAGTGCAAGTAACAACACCTCCAGGACCAATAGTGCAAAGAAGAAGTGCATCTTATTAGATTGCAATAACTCTGGACACACAGTCGCAGAAGGCAAAGTATGTTCTACCAATCCAACAGATGTTGTCCATCACGTCCCATTAGGTAAAAATGCTAGCAAGGTCTGGATAGAAGTTCCGAAGATTGGTGATGCAACTGTGTGGAGACCAAGTTCAGAGATCGTGTACATATCTGATGTCGTAGGCACTACAGTGGCTTGGCCAAATGATAAGCTCTTGTTCGTCTGAGACTTTATATTATCTTTTCAGTACAATTAGAAAACTTATATTTTATCTGTAACTTTGATAATTATGAAACAAGTTTACATTTCAATGATTATTTAAGGTTTTATAAGTTTAATGGTGACATCACAACG
>OZ053298.1:24119109-24121609 GCA_964056655.1 Arabis hirsuta | reverse complement strand
CCAACCCTCGACAAGTGTTTCCGTTGTCAAGGAACAGGTCACAAGTCGAACGTCTGTCCCAGTAGAAAGACGGTGGCATTGCTAGAAGAAGGGGAAGACGACTTCATGGAGAATGGGGAGTATGAGGGAGTTGAATTTGCGGAAGAGGACTCTGAGGACAGAATCAACATTGTTTTACAGCGACTCTTGCTATCATCCAAAGAAGAGGGTCAACGCAAGAATCTGTTTAAGACGCATTGTTCTATTCAGAACAAAGTGTGCAATGTGATTGTTGACAATGGGAGCTCCGAGAATTTAGTTTCTCAAAAGCTGGTGGAATATTTGAAACTACCCACGACTCGTCATGAAAAGCCGTATGGTCTCGGATGGGTGAAGAAAGGGTCTAAAGTAGGGGTTAGTGAAACTTGCAAAATTCCTTTATCAATTGGTAAGCACTACAAAGAGGAGATAACCTGTGACGTTTTGGACATGGATGTTTGTCATATTCTCCTTGGGCGGCCATGGCAGTATGATAATGACATAACATACCGAGGACGTGACAATGTCATCATGTTTACGTGGGGAACTCATAAGATTGCAATGGCTCCTGTTAAGGATTTTGGTAGCGTTACAAAGGAGAAGAAGTCCAGCTTCCTAGTCATGTCACATGATGACAAAGAACTTGACAAGGCTGTTAAGGAATCAAAGTGTTTTTATCCGATTGTGGTCAAGGGGTTGATGAGCGCCGTGACGGAGGAGATAACAACTCCACGTGAGGTTTTAGAAATTTTGGAAGACTACAAGGAGTTAGTTGCGGAGGAACTACCTAACGACCTGCCTCCTATGCGTGATATTCAACATCACATTGACTTGATTCCAGGTTCTAGTCTACCTAATCTTCCCCACTATCGAATGAGTCCTAAAGAGAATGAAATTGTAAGAGACCAGATTGAAGATCTGCTGAAGAAAGGGTTAATCCGTGAGAGCATGAGCCCTTGTGCTGTACCAGTTCTTCTCGTTCCAAAGAAGGGTAATCAGTGGCGAATGTGTGTTGATTCTAGGGCCATCAACAAGATAACAATCAAGTACCGGTTTCCTATCCCACGGTTGGAAGACATGCTTGATGAGTTAAATGGATCGAGGGTGTTTTCGAAAATAGATCTTCGAAGTGGGTACCATCAGATTCGAATCAGGCCTGGAGATGAATGGAAGACTGCTTTTAAGAGCAAAGATGGATTATACGAGTGGTTGGTGATGCCTTTCGGCTTGTCAAACGCTCCTAGTACTTTCATGAGACTAATGAATCAAATTCTCCGTCCTTTCATTGGGTCTTTTGTGGTGGTTTACTTTGACGATATCTTGATCTACAGCAAAACCAAAGGCGACCACTTGGAGCATCTAAAACGGGTTTTGCAAGTCTTACAAGAAAACCAGCTGTACGTGAACTTAAAGAAGTGTACGTTTTGCACAAACCAGCTGCTATTTCTTGGGTTCGTCGTTGGTGAGGATGGAATTCAGGTGGATGAAGCCAAAGTGAGTGCAATTAAAGAGTGGCCAGTTCCTAAATCCGTAACTGAGGTACGCAGCTTTCATGGTTTAGCTACTTTCTACAGAAGATTCGTAAGAGACTTTAGTACCATTACTGCGCCTATTACTGAATGCTTGAAGAAAGGGAAGTTTCGGTGGGGTCCGGAACAAGACAAGAGCTTTGCGTTGATTAAGGAGAAGCTTTGTACTGCTCCAATTTTGGCTTTACCGGATTTTGATAAGGTGTTTCAGGTGGAGTGTGACGCAAGTGGTGTGGGAATTGGAGCTGTATTGTCACAAGAGAAGCGACCTGTTGCTTTCTTTAGTGAAAAATTGAGTGACGCACGTCAGAAGTGGAGTACGTATGACCAGGAATTCTATGCTGTGTTTCGAGCTTTAAGGCAATGGGAACACTATCTGGTTCAACGCGAGTTTGTTCTCTTTACGGACCATCAGGCACTCAAGTTTCTTCACAGCCAGAAGGTGATAAACAAGATGCATGCGCGTTGGGTTAGTTTTCTACAAAAATTCCCTTTTATTATTCAGCACAGGTCTGGAACACTCAATAAGGTAGCAGACGCTTTGAGTAGAAGGGCTTCTTTGTTGACTACGTTAGCACATGAGATTGTGGGTTTTGAGTATTTAAGAGAATTGTATGAACAAGATGAAGAATTCAAAGAATTGTGGAACAAGTGTTGTGGGAAGCATCCTTCGGCTGATTTCCATATCCGTGACGGTTTTCTTTTTAAAGGAGATCAGCTTTGCATTCCTCGTTCTTCCTTGCGTGAGAAGTTGATACGAGAATTGCATGGTGGGGGTCTTAGTGGTCATTTGGGACGAGATAAAACCATTGCAAGTTTGGAGGAAAGGTATTATTGGCCGCATCTTAGGAAAGACGCTGGAGTTATTGTTCGAAAGTGTTTTATCTGTCAGGTTTCCAAGGGACAATCGCAGAATACAGGTCTTTACATGCCCTTACCTGTTCCTGAAGATG
>OZ053298.1:24101609-24106609 GCA_964056655.1 Arabis hirsuta | reverse complement strand
TTGCGTCAAGGAACTATGACTGTTCGGGAGTATGAGGCCGAGTTTAACAGCCTCAAGAAGTATGCTGGGCGTGAGCTGGATGAGGAGAGAGTCCAAGTCCGCAGGTTCATGCGTGGGTTGCGGGTTGAGCTTCGCAATCGCTGTCAGATTCGTAGCTATACTACTGTCACGGAACTGGTTGAGAAAGCAGCTCAACAGGAAGCTGGAATGCTTGAGGAAGCTAAGTTGTTGGGTGATGGACTGCAAGTCCAATCCGGTAATGTTGCGGGGAAAAACAAGAAGTGGGTCAAGAACGCCCCTTCGAGCAAGTCATCTGCGGGTCGCAGTGTGTGTTCGACTTGCGGCAAGATGCATGTGGGAGCTTGCCGATCTGCTTCTGGTGCTTGTCACCGTTGTGGTAGCCTGGATCACAAGGTCCGTGATTGCCCTGAGGAAGATCAGAGGGGCATGAATGTGGGCAAGAATGCCGGAGAACGGTTGTGCTACAACTGTGGTGAAGCTGGGCACTACAAGAATCAGTGTCCGAAGCTAAAGCAGCAAGCAGGAAAGCGGGCAAGTGATGGTCCGAGTCAGCCTGCGAAGAGGCAAGCCATAATGCCTCGAGTGTACACCATCGGTGACGAGACCATGGACCCAAGTACATCTCGTCCGATCACTGGTAAACCTTAAACTTACTTGTCAATTATTTTCTTCGGTGAAAAGTCCTTGCTTGTTGTGTGCTAGCTTAGGGTTCTTAGCATTCGAAATGAATGTGTAGGGACCGTGATCATGGGTGGTGTGGCAACCCATGTTCTGTTTGATTCCGGTGCTTCGCATTGCTTTGTGAAACCGGAAATGATTGGGAAAGGTGAGTTCCTAAGGGAACCCGGGGATAACTTCGGGATAGTTCAAGCAGCTGGGGGCCAAGTCATGTTTACCCTTGGAATTGTCCGAAACATCTCTGTAATGATCGGTGAGGTAAACATGCCAGCTGACTTGAGGATTTGTCAAGTGAAGTCCTATGATGTGATAATGGGCATGGACTGGCTCGCTAAGTACAAGGCACATCTGGACTGTCACCGGGGACGAGTCCGATTCGAAACTGATAAGGGAAAGCTGGAGTATCAAGGTGTTAGACCAACGCATGGTAGCTTGATTATCTCGGCAATTCAAGTGGAACGGATGTTAGAGAAGGGGTGTGAGGCTTATTTGGCCGCGATCAGTACTGTAGAAGTTGGGCCAGACGTAGACCTTAAGGATATCTTGGTGGCAAAGGACTTTGAGGATGTATTCCAAGCGTTGTCTGGTTTACCACCAGCTCGTTCTGATCCGTTCACGATCGAACTTGAGCCTGGAACGGCTCCGATATCTAAGGCTCCCTACCGGATGGCTCCGGCAGAGATGGCCGAACTGAAGAAACAGTTAAGTGACTTGATGGAAAAGGGTTTTGTGAGACCAAGCAGTTCACCGTGGGGCGCACCAGTGCTGTTTGTTAAGAAGAAAGACGGTAGTTTTCGATTGTGCATCGACTACCGCGGGCTGAATAGAGTGACGGTAAAGAACAAGTACCCTCTTCCGAGGATAGACGAGTTGTTGGACCAACTCCGAGGTGCTACTTGGTTCTCTAAGATAGACTTGGCGTCGGGTTATCATCAGATCCCAATTGATGAGGCGGATGTTCAGAAAACTGCTTTCCGGACAAGGTATGGGCACTACGAATTCGTGGTTATGCCCTTTGGGTTAACGAATGCGCCAGCGGCATTCATGAAGTTGATGAACAACGTGTTCAGAGATTGCTTGGATGAATTTGTAATCATCTTCATAGATGACATCTTGGTTTACTCGAGGAGTAAGGAAGAGCATGAAGCTCATTTGGGGACAGTGATGAAACGGCTAAGGGAACACAAGTTATTCGCCAAGCTTAGCAAGTGCAGCTTCTGGCAAAAGGAAATTGGGTTTCTAGGCCATGTGGTCTCGGACAAGGGAGTGTCCGTGGATCCGGAAAAGATCAAGGCAATCACAGATTGGCCACAACCTAGGAATGCCTCGGAGATAAGAAGTTTTCTGGGTTTGGCTGGTTACTACCGAAGGTTTGTAAGGGGTTTCGCAGGGTTGGCCAAACCTATGACACGGTTAACGGGAAAGGATGTTCAATTCGTTTGGTCAGCGGATTGTGAGACGAGTTTCTCTAAGCTAAAGGAAATGCTTACGAGTACTCCAGTGTTGGCACTGCCAAAGACCGACGTACCTTTCGTGGTCTACACTGACGCATCACGTGTGGGACTTGGGTGTGTCCTGATGCAAGAGGGCAAGGTGATCGCATATGCTTCGCGACAGTTAAGGAAGCATGAAGGAAACTATCCGACTCATGACCTGGAAATGGGGGCGGTAGTCTTCGCGCTTAAGATTTGGAGATCTTACCTTTATGGTGCAAAGGTCCAAGTCTTCACGGATCACAAGAGTTTGAAGTATATCTTCACTCAGCCGGAACTGAATTTGAGACAAAGAAGATGGATGGAAACAGTGGCCGATTTTGATTTGGATATAGCTTACCATCCGGGTAAGGCTAACACGGTGGCTGATGCCTTAAGCCGTAAAAGGGTTGCGGTGGATTCTGAGAAAGACATGGAAGGGTTGGTTCACATGGTTGGGACTTTACGGTTAAGTGCTTTGAGTGACGGAGTAGAACCGTTGGGACTCGGAGCTGTGGATCAGGCCGACTTGCTGACAAGGGTTCGGTTGGCTCAAGAGATGGATGAGGACCTGAAGAAAGCCGCGGGGAATGATCAGACCGAACATATGACTTCAAAGAATGGAACGATCGTGGTGAATGGGCGAGTGTGTGTTCCGAATGACAAGGAACTTCGGGAAGAAATTCTCAGGGAAGCACATCAGTCCAAGCTCTCAATTCACCCTGGATCCACTAAGATGTATCGAGATTTGAAGCGGTACTATCATTGGGTCGGGTTGAAGCGAGACGTAGCTAAGTGGGTAGCTGCGTGTCCGATATGTCAGATGGTTAAGGCGGAACATCAGGTTCCGAGTGGGCTATTGCAAAGTCTACCAATTCCTGAATGGAAATGGGACATGATCACGATGGATTTTGTGACGGGGTTGCCGTGCGTGGATGGGAAAGATGCGGTCTGGGTGATCGTGGATAGGTTGACTAAGTCTGCACACTTTCTACCGATCAATAAAATGGACAAGGCGGCAGCGTTGGCTAAGCTTTACGTTAAGGAAATCGTGAAGTTACATGGAGTGCCGGTGAACATAGTGTCCGACCGGGACTCGAGATTTAACTCCACCTTCTGGCGAACGATGCAGAAATCGATGGGGACAAAGGTCCATATGAGTACTGCCTACCATCCGCAAACTGATGGGCAGTCGGAGAGAACAATCCGAACACTTGAGGACTTGTTGCGAGCTTGTGTTTTGGATTGGGGTGGGGAATGGCAGCAGTATCTACACTTGGCAGAATTCTCATACAACAATAGCTATCACGCTAGTATTGGAATGTCGCCTTACGAGGCTTTGTATGGACGGCCGTGTAAGACCCCGTTGTGTTGGACCCAAGTGGGGGAACGAAGCATCTTTGGCCGAGACTTTGTGGAGGAAACCACGGAAAGGATAAGGTTCCTTAAGATTAAGATGAAAGAAGCTCAGGACAGACAGAAAAGTTATGCGGATAAACGTCGCAAGGTTCTGGAATTCGAAGTTGGCGACATGGTTTATCTCAAGACAGTCACGTATAAGGGTAAAGAGCGGGCAACGAAGAATGCTAAGTTGAGCCCAAGGTACATGGGACCGTTTAGGATTGTGGAACGATTCGGTCCAGTGGCTTACAAGTTAGATTTGCCACCAAGCATGAAAGCTTTTCACAAGGTGTATCACGTTTCCATGCTAAGGAAATGCATAAGGGATGGTGAGAATGTGATGACTGAACCTCCTGCGGATTTACGTCCGAACTTGACTGTCGAAGGAAGACCAGTCCGGGTCTTGGACAGGAAAGTGAAGCCAGAGGGAAGAAAGAAAGTGAAAATGATCCAAGTCGAGTGGGATTGCAACGGGGATGAAGAAATAACTTGGGAACCAGAAGAGAGAATGAGAGCCGAGTTTCCTAAGTGGTTTGATAAGCTAAAGGAATACGCGGGTAAAGGAAAGGAGATTCGAGGACGAATCTCAAACTAGTGGGGGAGAATTGTAACACCCGTGTTCCGTGGTTTGGCCGCCGCGGACTAGTGATCGAGTCGCGATGGAAAGTTTTGGCCGAGAGAGTAGAAATTGTGAAGTAAACTGAGCTGGGCAGTTTAATCCGAGCTAGGCGGATTTTTCGGACCGTGGTCGATTTCCGACAGGACGGTTACCGCGGTCTGTTTCGGACAAGGCAGTTGCGGTAGACTGCGGATCGAGCTGGAAACATTTTAAGGCCTTTTGGCGGGAACGGTTATCGAGCCAAAGACACGCTGTTTTTATGAAAACGCGGGAACGGTTATTCTGGGCCTTAGACGCGGTTTCGCGTGGGAACGGTTATATGACGGTTTTTGGGGCAGTTTTTCAAGGCAAAACTACCCCATTGCCTCAGTTTTACGCAGAAAAGACTTAGAAAGATTTTGAGAAAGTTTTACAGAGAAGGCTCGAGCGGAGGTGACTGTGATCGTGTTGGTGTGACGGCGAACGTGTCTGGGCGTATCGGCGATCGTGTCTACGTGACGGATCATCGAGACAAGAGGTGTCGGAACTAAGACGGGACAAGCAATCATCGAACCTAAGTGACTAAGGTGAGTGCGTGACCGTGGGCCTAAGTCTAGGTCGTTTTCGTGCATAGATTCATCGAGTCTTGTTTGTTGGGGTGATTCCCGACGGTCTGTTTATCTGTTTCTGGCTTGATCGTGACGGTTGATTCCTTTCACCGAGAGTTTAGATCGGGCAAAACGCTTGGGGGCAGCGATGCTTGCTAAGGCTTGTCCGGTTGCGGGAAAACTGCTTGGGTGACTTGGAATAATCGGGCCGACAAGTGACTG